>NMRA01000030.1:6304-196110 GCA_002633005.1 Phoronis australis | reverse complement strand
GAGGTCCCGAGGTGCCTGGTGTGAATGCCTTTGTGGCCGTTTCAGAATCCCTTGATGAAACACAGCCGGTAGTCCAGTTTCTGGTTGCTGGGGAAAATGATACAGATCGTGTCCCAAAAATGTACACACTTCAACGTCTGGGGTTCAAATTCAGTTCCCGTGGGTAACTGTGATTCTAAGCAGGCCTACTGCATGGTTACACCTTATTTTTAACGTGGGTGTGCCTGTCATGACGTGCTCTGTGCATGCGCACCTACGGGGGGAGGGGGTGGAGGTCGGGGGGCTCGATGGCAAAGTGGGCAAAAAGGTCCGCCTCAGAGAAACAGAAAATGCGAGAAAAACGAGACAAAAGTCCACTGAAAGGGCAGGAATCGGCGTATGCACAATTGATAGCCCTGAACAAACCCCGTATTCGTTTTTTTCTTTAGTAAAAGGTACACAACCTAAAAAATTCGAGCCCCCTATATTTTAGGCTGAATGCGCGCATGCCCTGTGTGTAGTATACACGGGAAATGCAAGCAAACAATTCAGTTTTGAAGAACAAAAATTCATTTCGCAATACTACTGGACACCAAAAACATCAAGGAAGTTCAAAGACAACCTTTCCAAGTTGGTGACCAATAAGTTTCATTTTATTTATATAAGTATTAATCTACGGTTTGTAAACTTAAACCCAGTAATCTAGTTCCTAAGCCAATAAACAATTTATTGTCACATAAATTGTGAGAACATTTTAGGACACATTGTTGAGCTGTTCGAAATTCATCAATTTCCTTGAGACTTATTTCAGATAGACAAAAATCGTTTAATGTACTTTTATATTTGGGGGTCTGATGATAGATCGAATTTTCCCAATGTCGGCTTGCAATTAAGTTCATTGAAGTATTGTCATTTCTTACAAGATTAGCTTCTAATAGTCAAAAAAATCCTCTCTCACTCAGTCCACTTTCGTAGATACATAAATATGTAAATCAGAAACTAACAACCAAATCCATGAGCAATGCATTTACTTAATTCCTTTTTAATGCCCTGTTAGTGACTTTAAATAACAAATCTTGTAGCGAAGTCAAAAAGCAATGCATTTATTGTCATTTGAATTGTGAGTAAATTTTTTTGGGAGAGTCCAAATTTCATCAATGTTTTTTAGAGCTATTTTAGATAGGCAAAAAGCGTCCAAGTGCGCTTTACTATTTGAGGATCGGATTATAGTTTTTTCTATATTCAGGCTTCAACTAAATTTCCTGAATCGTCATCATTTCTTAGCTTAGGTTAGCTTCTAATTGCCAAAAATCACCTATTAACCTGTAGGTTTTCGTAGATACATAAACATTTAAATCAGAAACCAAAGAATTTGTTAATCAAAACAGAATGTTATAAGCAATTTCCGCATGTATGCTCACAGACTTTTGACGGGTGACGGGGAATATGGGAGATGGGGCATTCATAGTGACGTGTATTTTTGCTCTTTCCGAGGTATCTCATAGTATAACGGTTCATGAATTTAACTTGATCTCAAAATAACGCTGAAATATTTGTTCAATGTGTTTATTATTGTGAGTATTTGGGTACACTCGTTCGACATGTGCACGGTCACCCCAATGGTAGCCTCGACAGCAGTGTTTTCTACATGTGTGAATTCTTTACAAACAACTCATAGTAACCATCTTCAAAAGAGATACTATTCTGGTGATAATATGGGAAACAGTAACATTATTTTATAACTAACCATCGGAAATAGTCCTTTCCTGTAATTAAAAAACAGCGGTCTTCACGTTCTTTAAAATTCCTGACTCCCTTTCAATGGCGGTCCAAATTTTTGCACATTTTTGGTTGTTTGGGTTGAATGTCTTGATACTGCTGTGCTGTGCACGAATGTTTTGGGTTTTTTTTGACAAATTTTGAATCACAACTTCCCTCGTGAATACTTGGCAGTGTCGGATTGACATGTAAAGAGGGACAAACGGACATTTCTCCGAACTGCTCCAACGAGAGAGGGTTCCGTCTAAAATCGGACACCTCAGTTAATTATGAAAAGCTACGCATCATTAGCTTGGAGAAGAGAGACAGTTCACTACACCGTCGCGTGGTCAGACGACGGTGCAGGAAGTGACCTTCTTCAACATGAAATTTGGTTGCACGATTTCACAAAAAACAAGAAAATAGACGTAATCGAGTCCAAAATTGGGTCCTCTCTCCGTGAGCGTACCCCAAAAATTTTTCAATAGAAATATAAAAACTGTGGTCACTTGAATGTCATCAATGGCCTCCTTCAGACGTGGGGCCCCTATATGTGAAAATATCTATATTTTCATGAAATGTGCAGCAATTGATAATATCTGTCAGGTCATCAATTTTTCTCAAGTGATATACAATTCGAGAAAAAAGCGACAGTTGTCTCCGTTATCCCTTGCCAGAGAGGGGCCTCTGGAAAATATGGTTTTGTAGTCGCAATATTGACTTACTGAATTTAAAAATCCAGTAAATTAATACGCTCCGCAAAAGCTTCACTTAACAAATTTTGTCCATTTTTCGAAATATATGAATGAATCATTACGTGCACATTTCCAGGTGCATTTAGACGACCTGTGCTGCGAAAGCGGAGACCCCAACAACAAATGTCCTAGCCGGAGTCGTCAAAAGGTAAACCATTCACTGATACAGAGTTGTTAAATGTTATTTTGAGTTTTCTTTCTCATTTAGCAGTCTTTCTTTTCTCGACTGTCCCCGCCCCACGCGTATGTCGGTTGCCACGGTTTACTCCTGAATCCAGAAAATTTTTGGTGGGGCCCGTGCCCCCCGGCCCGGCCCCGCTTCCTACGGCCCTGGTACGGGCATATCCCCTGTGCCTGTAAGTGAAGATGATGGACATATGTCTGAATGAAAAACATTTGAGTATTTTCTTCGCCCCTAAAAACATGGAATATGTAGAACATGTGAATATATGCTGCGGTGACATGGAACAGGTCTAGACACCTGAACATATGCTGCAGTTAAAACACGGAGTAGGTCTGGACATGTGAATATATCCTGCAGTTAAAACCTCAAGGAGAATAACACTTTCGTTAGGTGAGCCGTTATAAGGCCGTTTCATATTGACTTAACTCCGGTCTGAGCGCCGGAGCGTCGACGGAAACTGAACCGTACATACTGGCTTCGGTAGATAACGAACATCCAAGTAAACGGTTGGTGACGCTGTCGTCATCGAAGTTATCGCAAAGTAGCGCTGCACGCTAAGATTTTTTCAGTGATACAATTTGAGAACCTTTACATGTGCTAAATGACATTAAACTTATTTTTAAATCGATTAGTTGTTATTCAATAGAGCAAAATATAAGCAGCTATTAGTGACGACCCCTGTAACTGTTGACGATGACAGTGGCACCTGGCGATCACTTCGATTGGACCGAAATTAGCGTTCATACTGTGCCACAGCGTCGACGCTGCGCTGTTAAATCCACCTGTGATGTTAACTGGAGGTTTTAACTGCGGTCCAGGATCGGAGTTAAGCGTTCATACTGACCGCAACTTCCCAAACCATCGGCGCGTCGACGTTAGTATGAAAGGCCCTATAGTGATGACTAATATAAACACTACTGATACCGCATTGGTCACCTAATACTGAATCCATAAGCTAGAAATCGGAAGTTCTCACCCAATAGTTAGAATTCTGAAGTTAAACAGGACAAAAACAATGCCATCGATTCTTGTTATTCTGGACGAACCCCGGGATAGCGATACAATGATTTAGCAATAACACCAAGTCAACAAGCAGGCATTGTAAGACCACTAAGTGATGTAGCATTTTCCCCACCATTCTGAGTCACCACGAGAAAAGGGCAATCAAAGAACAGCAGATAATAGTAGTTTTGAACTTATATTCACCCTTACCGCACAAGAAGTATATATCTGCTGGGGATACCAGAGTATATCAAATATCAATACGTAAAACGCCAGTTATATTTTTGTCACCGTGAGCTTCATTACTTCATAGTCAGGGTCAGAGTGATGCTTATTGGAAGAACTAAATTTACATGTGTTGTCACTGAAGGTGGGCTTTAACCAAACCAACAGGAAGAGTGCCATTTTCACTTTGTGGTTTGATCTCCGGGAGTGTATTGGGTTTATAACCCACTTTCCATTCAACACCATGCGTATATCAGTTATACAAACTGCTTTTCCCCCAGCACTATGTATATCAGTCTTATCATGTGCGCGGCACCCAGCGAGGGGGAGGGGGGCTCGGGGGCTCAAATGAGCCCCCCATTTGGCGAAGTGGACAAAAAGGTCCACCCCCAAAAGAGACAAAAAGTCCGAGAAAATGGGACAAAAGCCCACTAAATAAGCGCAAGCGCGCAATTCACAGAGGTGCTCCCGTTTTTTAGTCCGCCCGCTCTTTTGTTAGCAAAAGGTCCCCAACGTCGGGAATTCGAGCCCACCCATATTGAAGGCTGATGTGTGTATGTGTGAGATACTGAGTCTATCAATCTATTTATGATGTATAATGTGAACTGCTGTGTGTACTATGTATAATATGGAGAACCAATCAAACTATTTATGATGTAAAATCTCAGTACAACAGAACTTACAGTTGAAAGGCCACAGGCAACAACGATGAATTATTTAGGCATTCATAACATATTACAGGTTGTTATTTTCAGTTTAGTGTATAAAACTTATCAGAATTTTCGGACAAAAACAAATGTCAAAAATACAAAAAAATAAAATTGGTCCAATAATATCCACAACAGATCAGACTAAAACAACACAATGCAACAAAGTGCACAATGCTAAACTAGATGTTCACCACAGCTGTCTTTGTTGCATGCAGCATAATTAGGTCACTGCCACTGTCCTCGGTGTCAATGGTGTTCCTCCCATTTCTGTATATCCATGGATACTTGTATTTGTGTAAAGTAGCTGACTGCCAGTAGTGCTGATGTGCTGCCCCCTGTAACGATTAGGAGTAATTAACAATTTCAAGGTTGTAAAAAGAACAAGTTACGAAATAACATGACACTGTGTAGACAGAAAGGTAAATGTAACACTGTACAATACAGTGTAAGCCCAAGCACAGATCACAAAGTGTTGTCCGACTAGAAAACCAGACGATTGGTCATAGTTGACTAGTCTGATAACTTGTAACAAACGGCCAGAAAAGTGCAATAATGAGTGCAGTGGCAACTTCAACACAGACTACTAATCGTGACTCTGTTAAAATCTTGTCTAGTGAAAGCAACAGAAAGACGTATATGCTTTGAAATACCAGCAGGCTACCAGTATGTGCTTTAATTAGCCTCTATTTATCACTGACCAACAGGCTGCTTTAGCCACAACAGGCTACCTATGTGCTTTAGTCACTATTTAACACTGATCAGATGAAAAACTTCTCCTCAATTTACCGCTATACCAGTGTGTTGATGTCTCCATGTATATGTAGTTGCTGTGACTATTTCCTGTTACATTGTTTTGACTGTGGATCATGCATGATGTATTCTATGTTCCCAATGATGTTTTTAGATTAAAAGTGAACTGTTGTCCATCAACTTGACATTTGGTCATAATCAGCTGGCTACTAATTCTGTGCTCAAGAACTTTGATCCTGACAGACATGTTTTTTAAGAATGTATTTGCATGCTTCTAACTAATTATATGCTAATGTATAGCAGGAACTAAACAACAGTGCTATTTGAACATCATCTACACTAAACAAAGTGCAGTTGTGTTCCTGGACAATTTGTAGTGAAAACAAAAAATTCTGCAAATGAGGCAGTGGCAGATCTACGTTTTCAGCAAGGGGGTTTAGGATTCACGCGAATCCGAGGCGCATAACGCCAAGTGGAGGGAAGGTCGGAAGGGGGTTTTCCCATTTCCTGTGTAAGATTTTTTTTGTTTTTGTACCTGATTTCGTTTTCCTGCCAATGTTATTTATTTTATTTTGATTTTTGATCCTGTCCTGGGAGGGGGGGTTTAAACCCGCTGAACCCCCTGTAGATCTGCCTCTGTATGTTATCTTTGCACTAATGACGTACCTCAAGAGCTTACATAAGCCGCATCATGCACTGTTATGCCCCATCACCATGATATGATACTTAATAGACACGGTTCAGTGATTTGCGACTGATCATTTTCGCCAAAAAACTCGTTCTTGATAAAACATTTGGAAACTTTCAAGCTACTTTACATTCACATCATCAGTATGTGTTGTGTTTGTAACTACCGGTAATTTGGCCAAGCAATCACACAGATAAGTAATAAGCTAGCAAACTGCAAAAAACTCTGGGCACAGGAACCTCCGTGCAAAATGCCTGAGCGAGCAAAATTTCGTTGAAAACATGGTGGTACTTACCAACAAGCAGACGGCTGACATACAGTTGGCCCACTTCTTGACCTCCCATGAAGAAGAAGTAACCAAACGTTGAAAGACCCAGTAACGGAACCATTAACAAAGCTGAAAGTCGTCTCTCCATTGCACGTGAAANATCTACGGTTTGTAAACTTAAACCCAGTAATCTAGTTCCTAAGCCAATAAACAATTTATTGTCACATAAATTGTGAGAACATTTTAGGACACATTGTTGAGCTGTTCGAAATTCATCAATTTCCTTGAGACTTATTTCAGATAGACAAAAATCGTTTAGTGTACTTTTATATTTGGGGGTCTGATGATAGATCGAATTTTCCCAATGTCGGCTTGCAATTAAGTTCATTGAAGTATTGTCATTTCTTACAAGATTAGCTTCTAATAGTCAAAAAAATCCTATCTCACTCAGTCCACTTTCGTAGATACATAAATATGTAAATCAAAAACTAACAACCAAATCCATGAGCGATGCATTTACTTAATTCCTTTTTATTGCCCTGTTAGTGACTTTAAATAAAAAATCTTGTAGCGAAGTCAAAAAGCAATGCATTTATTGTCATTTGAATTGTGAGTAAATTTTTTTGGGAAGAGTCCAAATTTCATCAATGTTTTTAGAGCTATTTTAGATAGGCAAAAAGCGTCCAAGTGCACTTTACTATTTGAGGATCGAATTTTTCATGTAGTTTTTTCTATATTCAGGCTTCAACTAAATTTCGTGAATCGTCATCATTTCTTAGCTTAGATTAGCTTCTAATTGCCAAAAATCACCCAATAACCTGTAGGTTTTCGTAGATACATAAACATTTAAATCAGAAACCAACGAATTTGTTAATCAAAACGGAATGTTATAAGCAATTTCTGCATGAATACTCGCAGACTTTTGACGGGTAACAGGGGGAATGTGGGGGATTGGGCATTCATAGTGACGTGTATTTTTGCTCTTTCCGAGGTATCTATAACGGTTCATGAATTATAACTTGACCTCAAAACAACGCTGAAATATTTGTTCAATGTGTTTATTATTGCGAGTATTTGGGTACACTCGTTCGACATGTGCACGGTCACCCCAATGGTAGCCTCGACAGCAGTGTTTTCTACATGTGGGAATTCTTTACAAACAACTCATAGTAACCATCATCAACAGAGATACTATTCTGGTGATAATATGGGAAACAGTAACATTATTTTATAACTAACCATCGGAAATAGTCCTTTTCTGTAATTAAAAAACAGCGGTCTTCACGTTCTTTAAAATTCCTGACTCCCTTTCGATGGCGGTCCAAATTTTTGCACATTTTTTGATTGTTTAGGTTGAATGTCTTGATACTGCTGTGCTGTTCACGAATGTTTTGTTTTTTCTTGACAAATTTTGAATCACAACTTCCCTCGTGAATACTTGGCAGTGTCGGATTTACATGTAAAGAAGGACAAACGAACATTTCTCCGAACTGCTCCAACGAGAGAGGGTCCCGTCTGAAATTGGACACCTTAATTATGAAAAGCTACGCATCATTAAGCTTGGAAAAGAGTGACAGTTCACTCCACCGTCGTGTGGTCAGACGACGGTGCAGGAAGTGACCTTCTTCAACATGAAAGTTGGTTGCATGATTTCACAAAAAACAAGAAAATAGACGTAATCGAGTCCAAAATTGGGTCCTCTCTCCGTGAGCGTACCCTAAGAATTTGTCAATAGACATATGAATATAAAAACTGTGGTCACTTGAATGTCATCAATGGCCTCCTTTAGACGTGGGGCCCCTCTATGTGAAAATATCTATATTTTCATGAAATGTGTAGCAATTGATAATATCTGTCAGGTCATCAAATTTTCTCAAGCGATATACAATTCGAGAAAAAAAGCGACAGTTGTCTCCGTTATCCCTTGCCAGAGAGGGGCCTCTGGAAAATATGGTTTTGCAGTCGCAAAATTGACTTACTGAATTTAAAAATCCAGTAAATTAATACGCTCCGAAAAAATTCACTTAACAAATTTTGGCGATTTTTCGAAATATATGAATGAATCATTTCCAAGTGCATTTAGACGACCTGTGCTGCGAAAGCAGAGACCCCACAACAATGTCCTGACCAGGGTCGTCAAAAGGTAAAACCATTCACTGATACCCAGAGTTGTTAAATGTTATTTTGAGTTTTCTCTCTCATTTAGCAGTCTTTCTTTTCTCGACTGTCCCCGCCCCACGCGTATGTCGGTTGCCACGGTTTAACCCTGATGCCTGAAAATTTTTGGTGGGGCCCGTGCCCCCGGCCCCGCTTCCTACGGCCCTGGTACGGGCCTATCCCCTGTGCCTGTAAGTGAAGATAATGGGCATATGTCTGAATGAAAAACATTTGAGTATTTTCTTCGCCCCTAAAAACATGAAATATGTAGAACATGTGAATATATGCTGCTTAAAACATGGAGCAGATTTTGACATGTGAATATATGCTGCGGTGACATGGAACAGGTCTACTAAAGAGACACCTGAACATATGCTGCAGTTAAAACATGGGGTAGGTCTGGACATGTGAATATATCCTGCAGTTAAAACCTCAAGGAGAATAACACTTTCGTTAGGTGAACCGTTATAAGGCCGTTTCATATCGACTTAACTCCGGTCTGAGCGGAGCGTCGACGTAAACTGAACCGTAACTACTGGCTTCGGTAGATAACGAACATCGAAGTAAACGGTTGGTGACGCTGTCGTCATCGAAGTTATCGCAAAGTAGCGCTGCACGCTAAGATTTTTTTCAATGAGACAATTTGAGAACCTTTACATGTGCTAAATGACATTAAACTTATTTTTAAATCGATTAGCTGTTATTCAATAGAGCAAAATATAAGCAGCTATTAGTGACGACCCCCTGTAACTGTTGACGATGACAGTGGCACCTGGCGATCACTTCGATTGGACCGAAATTAGCGTTCATACTGTGCCGCAGCGTCGACGCTGTGCTGTTAAATCCACCTGTGATGTTAACTGGAGATTTTAACTGCGATCCAGGACCGGAGTTAAGCGTTCATACTGACCGCAACTTCCCAAACCATCGACGCGTCGACGTTAGTATGAAAGGCCCTATAGTGATGACTAATATAAACACTACTGATACCACACTGGTCACCTAATACTGAATCCATCCACAAAAAAGTAAATGTATTAGAAATCGGAAGTTCTCACCCACTAGTTAGAATTCTGAAGTTTAACAAGACAAAAACAATACCATAGATGCTTGTTATTCAGGACGAACCCCGGGAGAGCGATACAAAGATTTAGCAATAACACCAAGTCAACAAGCAGGCATGAAAGACCACTAAGTGATGTAGCACTTTCCCCACCATACTGAGTCACCACGAGAAAAGAGCAATCAAAGAACAGCAGATAATAGTAGCTTTGAACTTATAATCACCCTTACCGCACAAGAAGTATATATCTGCTGGGGATACCAGAGTATACGTAAAACGCCAGTTACATTTTTGTCACTTCATGACTAATTCATAGTCAGGGTCATAGTGATGCTTATTGGAAGAACTAAATTTACATGTTATCACTGAAGGTGGGCTTTAACCACACCAACAGGAAGAGTGCCATTTTCATTTTGTGGTTTGATCTCCAGGAGTGTATTGGGATTATAACCCACTTTCCCTCCAACACTGTGTGAATATCAGTCATACTTACAAACTGCTTTTCCCCCAGCACTATGTATATCAGTCCTATTATGTGCGCACCCATGGGGGGCTCGGGGGCTCGAATGAGCCCCCCCCATTTGGCGAAGTGGACAAAAAGATCCGCCTCCGAGAGAGACAAAAAGTCCGAGAAAATGGGACAAAAGCCCACTAAATAAGCGCAAACGCGCAATTCACAGAGGTGCTTCCATTTTTTTTTAGTCTGCCTGCTCTTTTGTTAGCAAAAGGTCCCCAACGTCGGGAATTCGAGCCCACCGTGTGTATGTGTGAGATACTGAATCTATCAATCTATTTATGATGTATAATGTGAACTGCTGTGTGTATGTATAATATGGTGAACCAATCAAACTATTTATGATGTAAAATCTACAACAGAACTTACAGTTGAAAGGACACCGGCAACAACAAAGAATTATTTAACGGTTGTTATTTTAGTGTATAAAACTTATCAGAATTTTCGGACAAAAACAAATGTCAAAAATACAAAAGAATAAAATTGGTCCAATAATATCCACAACAGATCAGACTAAAACAACACAATGCAACAAAGTGCACAATGCTAAACTAGATGTTCACCATAGCTGTCTTTGTTGCATGCAGCATAATTAGGTCCCCGCCACTGTCCTCGGTGTTAATGGTGTTTCCTCCCATTTCTGTATATCTATGGATACTTGTATTTGTGTAAAGTAGCTGATTGCCAGTAGTGCTGATGTGCTACCCCCTGTAACAATTAGGAGTAATTAACAATTTCAAGGTTGTAAAAAGAACAAGTTACGCAATAAAAGGGCACTGTGTACACAGAAAGGTCATGGCAGTAAATGTAACACTACAATAAGCCTAAGCACAGATCACAAAGTGTTGTCTGACAAGAAAACCAGACGATTAGTCATAGTTGACTAGTCTAATAACTTGTAACAAATGGCCAGAAAAGTGCAATAATGAGTGCAGTGGCAACTTCAACACAGACTATTAATCGTGACTCTGTTAAAATCTTGTCTAGTGAAAGCAACAGAAAGACGTATATGCTTTGAAAGATCAGCAGGCTACCAGTATGTGCTTTAATTAGCCTCTATTTATCACTGACCCACAGGCTGCTTTAGCCACAACAGGCTACCTATGTCACTATTTAACACTGATCAGCTGACAAACTTCTCCTTAATTTACCGCTATACCAGTGTGTTGATGTCTCCATGTATATGTTAGTTGTGACTATTTCCTGTTACATTGTTTTGACTGTAGATCATGCATGATGTATTCTATATTCCCAATGATGTTTTTAGATTAAAAGCGAACTGTTGACCATCAACTTGACATTTGGTCATAATCAGGTGACTACTAATTCTGTGCTCAAGAACTTTGATCCTGACAGACATGTTTTTTAAGAATGTATTTGCATGCTTCTAACTAATTATATGCTAATAATGTATAGCAGGAACTAAACAACAATGCTATTTGAACATCATCTACACTAAACAAAGTGCATTTGTATTCATGGACAATTTGTAGCGAAAACAAAAAATTCTGCAAATGTGGCAGTGGCAGATTTACGTTTTCAGCAAGGGGGATTAGGATTCACGCGAATCCGAGGCGCATAGCACCACGTGGAGGGAAGGTCGGAAGGGGGTTTTCCCATTTCCTGTGTAAGATTTTTTGGTTTTTGTACCTGATTTCGTTTTCCTGCCGATGATTTTTATTTTATTTTTATTTTTATTTTTGATCCTGTCCTGGGGGGGGGGGGTTTAAACCCGCTGAACCTCCTGTAGATCTGCCTCTCCATGTTACCTTTGCACTAATGACGTACCTCGAACGCTCACATAGGCCGCATCATGCACTGTTATGCCCCATCACCATGATACGATACTTAATGGACACGGTTCAGTGATTTGCGACTGATCATTTTCGCCAAAAAACTCGTTCTTAATAACATTTGGCAACTTTCAAGCTACTTTACATTCACATCACCACTATGTGTTGTGTTTGTAACTACTGGTAATTTGGCCAAGCAATCACACAGATAAGTAATAAGCTAGCAAACTGCAAAAAACTCTGGGCACAGGAACCTCCGTGCAAAATGCCTGAGCGAGCAAAATTTCGTTGAAAACACGGTGGTACTTACCAACAAGCAGACGGCTGACATACAGTTGGCCCACTTCTTGACCTCCCATGAAGAAGAAGTAACCAAACGTTGAAAGACCCAGTAACGGAACCATTAACAAAGCTGAAAGTCGTCTCTCCATTGCACGTGAAAACTGGAATTGAAGGTGAACAAATCAATAGTATGAGCAGACTTTGATCATTATTATTACATTGACTTTGTTAAAGTGTGAAATCATGTTTATGCCTGACCATCTGTGTTACACCATGTCTACTAGGAAGTCACTTTGTTTAACATCATCAGACAATGAACAATCTATTTTATAGCACTAACTCCCTGTACACATGACAATGGAACAGGATGCAGCTCAGGCTCCAGATTTATACTCGTTCCAGGAGCAATTTCTCGTGTGAACACATTAGGAAATAATGTGGGGATAAGCAATGAGCACATTAAGTGCACTTTTTAATGATCATTGTATTCTAACATTTAAATTTTGCCAAGAGATCAAATGATAAATAATAATAATAATAATAATAATAATAATAATAATAATAATATGGAAGGCAAACCCTTTTTGCGAGCAAACAATAAAATAAAGTCATGGGAACCAGTCCACCCGTTCATGTACTCTGCCTTTAACTCATCAGTGTCAGGACACTGAAGAAAAGCACACAATGTGATAATGATAATAAGCATCCTGAAATGACAATTAATGAGTGCAGTCATGATTACTTCAACACTCAGTAACCAGGAATGACAGACTGCAAGAATATGACAACACCTTCTGAAAAGTGGACAGATTGATAATTCACTATTTGCACACATAAATGGTGCTGCAAAAAATAATGTTATGCGCTGTTGTTTAGGACACAATGCCTCATTTTAGCATTAATTTTAACAACGCAAACGTGAAAATACACGTGTTTCAAACAAGCAGGACCACCATTAGTAGTTTGGACACAACGTCTTTTTCCAAGCATAATGATACAAGTAGTGACTTAATGACATGTAATCAATTTAACATTTACTAATCAAGCAGCAAGAGCAATCTACAAAACCACAAAATGCCGAGTTGAAGATATGCAAGTATACAAAGGATCGCAGCCTGTGAAGCACGTGTCTATATCAGAAACACCACTGAGCAAAAAGCTTTCTTTAGCAAATACCAAATAAACGTGCATGGGCCTAATATACACATTCAAATAAAGGAGCATCGGCCTAATATGTACATTCAAATAAAGGAGCATCAGCCTAATATGTATACTGATTTCTTAAGAAGACCTCTTTATAGTTATGTACGACATTGTGGACAAGTTTGTGTATTTATCCCAAAGTGTACACTTTAACTCAGTTAAAGAATATAAGTTTTGAAAGTTGAAAGCCAGTAGAATTTGATTTTTGACTTCTTATCAACTGTCCTTTTAACTGGACCACGTGGCGATGAATTTTTAGAAAAATGTAGTACTAAATCTATAGCAAAAAGAATATCAATAACGTAACGTTAAATGTAAAATGTTCAAGATATTAGTTTTCTGAATGATCATTCTGGTTTCTTTTTATAATTTAAAAAAATCAGAAATGTTCTATTTTTTGATAGCCTCTCACATGTGGAACATTTTAAAAGCAATTTCTAACATCCGTTTGCAGAAGAGCATAAAAATAAAGCATATTATCTGAACATTTCATATGAATCCAGTCTGCCATTTATATGATGTTCTATAGTAAGCCAAATTTGGAAATTTTCCTAGGGTTCTACATAACATTAATATTCATGTATGTTTACTCAAGTGAGCTTAAACACTGTAAGAAGGGTTTCAATACATTTGCTACGGATAGTGCGGCAAACCCTTATGCTTGGTCATCTCAACATAGCAAATTTTCAACATGGCATGCAACTTGACCAAAGTTTAGATCTAATGCTGAATGTAGTCTATTTGCAAAGCAATGGAGATCTATTCAAAATGTGACTGAGATATTATTGCTGTTCACTACCGGAAGACTGAGTGTCTACTTCCTGTTCACCTGTTGGTCCATACACGCAAACATACACTGACTTCAGCTAAGAAAACTGGAGCGGTCGTCAAGCCACCTTCAAATTGCCAACGGACGCTTTTACCAAAAATTTAAATAACGCTTGATTAGGGAATTTTTGAGTGCTGGCTCATGTATACAAGTGCTTTTGATGACTTACAATCAGAAAGTCTATAATTTTGTGGTTGAAAGTTTGAAAGGAAAAGAGAAGTTTTCATTGACAATTAAAGTTTCTTTCAGGTCAAAGAGGGTGCTGCGAAGGAATATATAGTAAAGCCTCGTGTAAAATCCGAAAGGTGTTTCAGCCAAAAGATAATAGTAGCTGTGACAAAAGATTTGGAATTGATAGTATATTTGGCTAACGTGTAACAAGGCAAGCATTTGTTTGCTATAACCCATGACATCCATTTTGAGAGTTAAAACTCAAGAAATTGTTTCAAGTATAATAACAAGAGACAGAACCAGTCCTGGGTAAAGTTTGATGATCTTCTTAATCTGCTTCAGAGTTACTGTTTTACCTGATACGTCTGGAAGACAGGTAACTTGGTGATGGACTTTCCTGCAGCTTCAATGCTTATTCCAATGAAGTTTAACACAGTCCAAACAAACAGATAGTATTCTGCACCATGCCAGAAGAATATGAATAGGAAGCAGGCACCAGACGCGAGAAGTTGTCTGAATATCCCATAGGAGGAACCACCTAATGGAATGTAGATATGTCTGAAATGGAATAAACTGTTGTGAGTTCAGAGCCTTTTAATATCACTAACATTATTGTTAGCTTATCTCCATTGCTAATAATAATAAATGACATGCTACAATCATTGTCACTACAGTTTTAATACTTAACATAAATAATATTCACTATGTTTTGTCTTGATGCCCATCATTTCTCTATGAAATAAGAAAAAATGAAAGCGATCTGAGAAGTGACTACAGGTGACCTTGAATAAAGAACTTAAAACAGGATGAAAGCAAGAACACGGCCATATCACCAATAGCAACCAAAACATGGCCATGTCACCAATAGCAACCAAAACATGGGTGATGATACTGGCACTGACCACAACATTGATGGTGTTGTCAGGAACTCAATGACACAAATGCAGGTGAGATTACAAAGAATTAAGACTGCCACTTATAAAGAGGTCACTGCTAGTGACAGTCATGGCTCATACGCCGAAGATGAGAATGGCAATGATGCTGCTGTCCACAATGAAAGGAACGCTCAGATAAAAAAGTTTATTTGTTTCCTAGAACTGGTAATCTATCAACTAGTCTCTTCGTAATACCCCCCCCCTGGCCTTCTGTTCATCGTTGAACAAAATATGCAGAAATGTGACCCTTGTTCAGTCTGTCAGAGAAAATGCGCTGAGCACTCCTGCAAGACATTCCTAAAATGTTGCAAACGTCTTGAATGATTCTCTGGTTGTCTTCCATGATAACTGTGTGCACTTTTTCAACAGTCTGTGCTGTTTTGCACGTCAATGTTCATCACTTTCAACTGAAATTAGACCTTTCTTGAAACACCGATACCACACAGACAGTTNCTCACATGTGGAACATTTTAAAAGCAATTTCTAACATCCGTTTGCAGAAGAGCATAAAAATAAAGCATATTATCTGAACATTTCATATGAATCCAGTCTGCCATTTATATGATGTTCTATAGTAAACCAAATTTGGAAATTTTCCTAGGGTTCTACATAACATTAATATTCATGTATGTTTACTCAAGTGAGCTTAAACACTGTAAGAAGGGTTTCAATACATTTGCTACGGATAGTGCGGCAAACCCTTATGCTTGGTCATCTCAACATAGCAAATTTTCAACATGGCATGCAACTTGACCAAAGTTTAGATCTAATGCTGAATGTAGTCTATTTGCAAAGCAATGGAGATCTATTCAAAATGTGACTGAGATATTATTGCTGTTCACTACCGGAAGACTGAGTGTCTACTTCCTGTTCACCTGTTGGTCCATACACGCAAACATACACTGACTTCAGCTAAGAAAACTGGAGCGGTCGTCAAGCCACCTTCAAATTGCCAACGGACGCTTTTACCAAAAATTTAAATAACGCTTGATTAGGGAATTTTTGAGTGCTGGCTCATGTATACAAGTGCTTTTGATGACTTACAATCAGAAAGTCTATAATTTTGTGGTTGAAAGTTTGAAAGGAAAAGAGAAGTTTTCATTGACAATTAAAGTTTCTTTCAGGTCAAAGAGGGTGCTGCGAAGGAATATATAGTAAAGCCTCGTGTAAAATCCGAAAGGTGTTTCAGCCAAAAGATAATAGTAGCTGTGACAAAAGATTTGGAATTGATAGTATATTTGGCTAACGTGTAACAAGGCAAGCATTTGTTTGCTATAACCCATGGCATCCATTTTGAGAGTTAAAACTCAAGAAATTGTTTCAAGTATAATTAAACAAGAGACAGAACCAGTCTTGGGTAAAGTTTGATGACCTTCTCAACCTTCTTTAGAGTTACTGTTTTACCTGATACGTCTGGAAGACAGGTAACTTAGTGATGGACTTTCCTGCAGCTTCAATGCTTATTCCAATGAAGTTTAACACAGTCCAAACAAACAGATAGTACTCGGCACCATGCCAGAAGAATATGAATAGGAAGCAAGCACCAGACGCGAGAAGTTGTCTGAATATCCCATAGGAGGAGCCACCTAATGGAATGTAGATATGTCTGAAATGGAATAAACTGTTATTAGTTCAGAGCCTTTTAATATCACTAACATCATTGTTAGCTTATGTCCATTGCTAACAATAATGATAAATGACATGCTAAAATCACTGTCACCACAGTTTTAATCATAACTTAATATAAATAATATTCACTATGTTTTGTCTTGATGCCTATCATTTCTCTATGAAATAAGAAAAAATGAAAGCGATCTGAGGAGTGACTACAGGTGACCTTGAATAAAAAGAACTTAAAACAGGATGAAAGCAAGAACACGGCCATATCACCGATAGCAACCAAAACATGGCCATGTCACCAATAGCAACCAAAACATGGCCATGTCACCAACAGCAACCAAAACATGGGTGATGATACTGGCACCGACCACAACATCGATGGTGTTGTCATGAACTCAATGACACAAATGCAGGTGTGATTACAAAGACTGCCACTTATAAAGAGGTCACTGCTAGTGTTAGTCATGGCTCATACACCAAAGATGACAATGGCAATGATGCTGCTGTCCACAATGAAAGGAACGCTCAGATAAAAAAGGTTATTTGTTTCCTAGAACTGGTAATCTATCAACTAGTCTCTTCGTAATAACCCCCCTGGCATGTACGCAATGATCCCAGTGTATATTTCAGCAGCCTAGGTATTTCTGATAATATCATAGTCTCTTTCAACAATTACATCAGCAATTGTCTTCGATTCTCCTGAATTAACTAGCCCCTTCAACTTGAAATTTAGCTCTTAGGGAAACAGAAGAAAGTCACAGGGAGCTAGACTGGTGGTGAAATGATTATAGTGTTTCTAGAATCCAAGAACTCCTAGAAATGAGCAATGTGTGAACAGGCACACTCTAAAGATGAAAGTGCAGTCATTGCTTTCCCATTGTTCTGATCATTTCTGGCAAACAATATCCAATCCTTAGCTTGCCCCTGAGAAACATATTTCTTGTGAGCAATGCCCTGCGAATGCAAAAAATAATCAACATGGATTTCATGTAGCCTTAAACTCAGTTCAGTCTCGGTGAACCAGGTGACATCTCTTGCAATAACTATTGGTCAGTCTTGGGGTCAAGTCTCGGGGTCACAGCCATGCACCCACAATTCATCAGCAGTAATAATCTTTTAAAACCTTTTTTTTGATATCCTGGCCTTCTGTTCATCGTTGAACAAAATATGCAGAAATGTGACCCCTGTTCAGTCTGTCAGAGAAAATGCGCTGAGCACTCCTGCATGACATTCCTAAAATGTTGCAAACGTCTTGAATGATTCTCTGGTTGTCTTCTATGCACTTTTTCAACAGTCTGTGCTGTTTTGCACGTCAACATTCAACCACAATGTTCATCACTTTCAACTGAAGTTCGACCTTTCTTGAAACACCGATAACACAGACACCATGTTTTGGAACATGACATGGTTCCCAAAGGCTTCCTGAAGGAGCCATTATGTTGCAGCTGTTGTCATGTTGAAACAAAATCTGATGCACATTCTTGGTGGCTGTACATCAGCAATGATTACAAAATCTCCAATTACGTCAAAGTTACAATCATGTTAAAGTTCCACTAGACAGAAACAGTCTTTGTTTTTGAGGCATATTAGCACAAACAGCGTCACCCAAGAGTACATGCCAATTCCAAGATTAAGATTTCCCCGCAGCATTTCACTAGATGGCCATTATGTTATGTTGTTTGGATTGTGGAAAAAGTTTAGTTCTAGGGATGTGAACAACAAGACAAGAAGTTTCTTCTTTAATAAACCCAAAATAGCAGTTAGAATTAAGTGGCACTCAATATCTACACTTGGGGATACTGATATATATCAAGTCATTGTGAAATTTACGCTATTACTGAATGCCAAAGTAACAAAAATATCAATCCAAAATCAACATTTTGCAAACTAAATAATCTGTATTTGAAAAAAAAAAATCATATTCAAATGTTTATACGTCAGTCAATGGCATAAAATAATGACTGCTTTATGGCTTTTTTAACAAACTGTACTTGGAAAAAAAGTTATTGACCAATTAGATCCAGCTATGCATGTCTTAGTACAAATTATGCAAAGACATTTAACAAACGATCATTTTTGGGTGGCTGATGACACTGATTTTACCAAAGCAAAATTTAGATAGGATTGGAGGGTGGAACCGTTTTTGAAAGTTGTCAATTATCAGTTGAAGGATTAGATTGAATTTATGACGATTTTCAACCAGGCACTACAAACAACAAGACAATAGTCAAGAATATATGCCACGTAATGATAACACAAGTTGTTTCAAAGTGGCATATAAAGCCTAAACAAAGAACTACTGCTTTCCAAAATAAGTTTTCATCGTTGGATCATTTTCATTCGTGGTCTCTAAACATCGTTCTCACCTCTTTAGAAAACTGTACAAGCCACGGTCAAAGCACCTAAAATACAGCAACAAAACACTGGCTGAATGTCAATAACACCAGTATACAATTATATAACTGGTTCTTCTTTTTCAAATGGAAGAGGATGCTAAGATTATGACCAGGTTGACAACACCGAGACAATAAAGATAACGGTGCCTGAGACAGTTCCAAGAGATGAAATATCTTGACATTAATTTCCTGCCGGAAGGCAAGTCATCACAATGATTGAAATGATACCTTGAAACCCTTTAGAGTAAAAACACCCACCTGGAGTGTGTTAGTGTGACATTGCTACAGTCGCCTCATTAAGTCTTTGGTTTAATTCTAGAAGTTTTAATGGTAATCAATAACTGCTAAACTGCTAGAGAATAAAACCAAATTGAACCTATATTAAAATGTCACTTACAATGAAGTGGCTCAAACTAAGGGGTACAGGAAATCAAAAACTGCTAAATTTATTCATCTTAGAAAGGTCAGCTGTAAATTAATGTCTATTTATACACATTACCTGTTCATAAATGAGGAAGTGATCTGTAATGCCAAAGTCTTGAATTTCAATGAGAGTCTGCTTGATTACAATTGATCAATAAAACCTGATCACTGATGAAGAGACACTCAGTCAAACAGTCTTTTACATATTGGAATGTAATATCACTTGAGAATGGTACACTTTTTGTAGAACACAATCCTGAGTAACAGTATTAATAATATGAGCCCTGTTATTGTCTTTTCACTTCAAGTGACAGTCAGCGCAAATCACATGTAAGAGCTTATGCAAATGACTACATTATCACTTGTTCACCCTCCCCTGTCATCCATGAATCACAACAAGAAAAAATATGTGAAAAGAAGAGCACGACAGCCTGCTCACCAACTGAGCAACTTTGAAGACAAACAATGTCTCCCACTGAAGTTGACTGACAGTAGGTAGCAAAAATCAATTGAGTAACATAAAGTCGAAATGGAATTTTGTTCTTCAATTACTTTGGCATGTGACTAATGTACCTTAGATTTAATGCGACCGTAAATTTTTCACAGTCTTTTATTTATTTCTCTCCAACTTTGACTTATCCATGGTAATAAACAAACATTAACTTGAGTGCTAAACTAAAAAAATAACCCTAGGCTATTTCGAGACACACAATACAAAATTCAACAAATTTGTTTTTTTTTAAGAATGCATGTTTTAATGTTGAATTCATGTTGTAAAATTATCAGAAATGACACAAGATTTCATTTCTCAATTTCAGCCTGGATAACCAGGTTTTAGTAAAAAAACCAACAACTACCACATTCTTAATAAACACACACTTGAGTACTAAACAGGGATTCTAAACAACAATCATTGTCTGTTCAAGCATCTACTTACTTCCACATCTGTGAGTACAGGTAAACCCTGGATATACACATCGGTCCTTCTGGGGGATCAAACCCATCAAATCGTGCAACAAGAGATGGAATTCCAAATATGAGAACATACTTCACCATGAACATTTGTCCGTTTAAGTAAGCAATTCCTGCAATGACCCAGTTTGAGACTGTCTCCATGAAGTGATTATGGTTTAATAAGGCGTCTATGTACAAGAAATGAGTGAAGACTTCGTAGAATGCCCACCAGAATACAAGACGCAGAGCTGCTTTGGCAAAGATTACGAACCTTTTTTTGGGCCACGACTTTGATGGCTGATTGATCTGAAACAATGAAACAATATTGCAATAAAAACATGGAGGCACAAAAATTAATAATCATGGAACAAAATTCATACTAAGCATATGAGTTTTGTCAGTTTGCACATAGATCATTTCCCTAGTACATGGATGCATAGAAAGTAAAATCAAAGGAATGACAAAATGCTGACATTATGTCTTATTGTAGTTCTAAGTAAACATTTTCAAAGTTTGATAACAATCATCTTTGAAAAAAAGCAGGAGATGGACCCACAAAAGTATTATTATCTACAGGGATGCACGTACACACAAACAAAATGTCTCCTTCATGCAGCTAACAATGCCAATAAGGGGTGTTCAATTTTTCAAATATTTCCACGATAGTCAAATCCATTCTAAAATCAACATCTGATGTACTCTCCTCATAAGGAACACATAGATCAAAGTTCATGAAGGCCTGTCTTCGAACTTCCCAGATATAAGGTAGTCAGGTCCATTAAAAAACAAGAAACTTGGTTGAGCTTCCAGAATGCAAGCACACATGCCAAATTTCATGAAGATCTTCAATTGAAAGTTATCGATGCAGATGCAAAGCAAACCTAAATTGCAAGAATTGGTGAGACAGCAATCAGATCTGCCCAAGAATCAACATCAGCCAAGCTCTCCTCAAAAAGAACACAAAACTGTGCTTAAGTTTATGAAAATTTATCAGGAAGGAACATTATAGACATTGAGAGAGGCGGAAAAAACGAAACAGCCAACAGAGGGCACCGTTATTGTCAGCATTGCTCTCTTCTTTTGGATCTTCTTTTGAGTCTATGCTTGTTAACAGGATTATCACACCTGTTTAACTATTGTTGAGGACTAAGGAACAAACCATTATTTGAAAACAAACTTCAAATATTGCGATTGTTTTAAAAATCACAGTATTAAATTAAAATTAATGTAGCAATGGACTCCTGCCACTATCAACCAGCATTTAAATGCCATTCTCATGTGGTTTGACAATTGCAGCTGAGAACAAGTGGTCCAGGACAGAACATAACACTAAGAATCACTTCATCCCATAGCAGAGAATTTTTTACACCACTATGATTTTTAACATATAATTTCATCTCCTCACTAATGGGTGGCAGCACCATCCAGTCACAATGCACTTCATAAGGAGCAAAACAAAACATCTCAAACAACTGCTATGAGGTCCAACTTGGAACAAATCGAATTCACTTTTACAACAAATGCATATAGTACATATTTCAATGTGCTTGAAGCTGCAAAAGATATAATCTTTATGATAAATGAAAACAAAACTTGACTTACCTGCATTAGAAATGTGTCATAGGTGAAAATGGGGCCGCAGAAGAAGAGAGGCAAGTAAAAGAAATAGGTCCACGCGTCTATTAAAGCAGACGATGTCCGAGTTGTGTCAGTTTTGTCCATTTCACAGGAACTGTGGCATACTTCCAGGCCAAAACTGATGCATCGAATGTTCAACATGGCCACAGTGAAGACAAGAAGGTAATACTGATATTCATATGGGTCATCCTCAAACACATTTCTCTGAAAAAAACAACTTATAAAATTTACCATTACGTGTATTCCACTTTGCTTGTCCGTGTAAAAGCCTCTTCCATAAAAAGGAATCAACTTTTGACTGTCAGCTTGTTATTGCAAGAGATCATGCTCAGCATGTTACTGCAAGATGTCATGCTCAGCTTGTTATTGCAAGAGATTGTGCTGAGCTTGTTATTGCAAGAGATCGTGCTCTGCTTGTTATTGCAAGAGATCGTGCTCAGCTTGTTATTGCAAGAGATCGTGCTCAGCTTGTTATTGCAAGAGATGGTGCTCAGCTTGTAATTGCAAGAGATGGTGCTCAGCTTGTTATTGCAAGAGATCGTGCTCAGCTTGTTATTGCAAGAGATGGTGCTCAGCTTGTTATAGCAAGAGATCATGCTCAGCTTGTTATTGCAAGATATCGTGCTCAGCTTGTTATTGCAAGATATCGTGCTCATCTTGTTATTGCAAGAGATCATGCTCAGCATAAAAATGATCTGTCATAACAAGACAGCATACTAAGTCTGGTGTCAAGCAATAGCAAGAGCAAGGTTGAGCATTGATATACACCCACAGTGTGCATCACATACAGTGCAGCTACAAGAGATTATCGTTTAACTTATTATAAATTAAAGGCAGCAATACCAGAAAAATGGAAATAACCTCTAGGAGTACAAAGCAAGCCAGCAATCCTCCCCTTAATAGGAAGACACCTGCCATCTGTCATCAGGATTCTTCAAGAAATTTGGAGGATAGGGAAGCAGACGACAATGCCACTAGGGTGTGTGCAACACCAGTCATCTCCTGGACAAAACCTTACTGTCAAATTTCATGAACTCTGTAGATCTCAATCCAATTGCAAAGAAAAACAAAGTTGCCACTTTTGTCCAAACGTCGTTTTAACGTTCATACAAATACATGTGCCAGATTTAAAAATAAGATCCTGTAAGGGGCTTACAGAATTGCAACAAAGTGCCTCTTATGGACACCAATGTAGTTGGAGCTGACTAAAAATAATCGTCAAACTTGCTGCTCTCAGTAGTAAAACAATTGTCAGTAAGACTTGGCATACAGAGAAGAGAAGAATATGCTAAACAACTTGAAACCAGTAAAAACAGACACTAAGTGGCACATAGTAAATCCATTCAACGGGAAACGGAAAGGCACCACTGACGCTTTGATACTACGTTTTGCTAAATTTCATGAAAAGCTATTGAGGGCCTCTGAATAGACGGTGACAAACATTAAAAAAACAAAATTGCCACTCGGGTGCATAGTGGCAGTGTCATATCATTCAAGATAGATGTCTGCAACATTCACAAATACCAAAGAAGAGTTTTGGAAATACAGCTGGATGCCAAACAGATGCCCTGACGGAGATGACAGCATGATGTCCCCTCACACACAGGTACACACATATAAATGTTAATTAGTCGACAAATCACACCGAATTTGAGAATGAAACAAAATAAACAGCAAGGGTCTAAATCAAAATTACTTTTTGAAAGAAGGCAGCTTAAGTACTAGTCCACGAGAGCACCAACCATGAGCGGCAAGGTGGGGGTCAGCCGATTTTCACCAAATTTGGCACATATGTAGTCCTATGGGGTCTATAAACAGCGGTAAAATATTTCCTCAAAATATTGTGTTTTTCTAAAGTTATAGGTTCAAACACATTTTACGGTTTCGCAGCCATGTTTTCACGGTATAAAAACTGTCCAGTTTCAACTGTTCATATTTTTCCTTGAATGAAAGCTATTGATTTATTATTCACTTGGCATTGTTTAGTGGTGCCTGTAGATTGTTACACAGATGTCTTGAAACACGATTCCGATTTACCACCCTCATTTAGTAGTTTTACTACACTGCCCCCCGTTATGCCATTTTGAGGTTGTGTTCAGTACACTGCTGTACCAAATCTGCCCCCACTGTTATGAGAATGAAACTTAGCCAAAATGTTGACAAAACATGTTACTTTCATTTCATAAAATAAAAACTTTGTCAGCCAGTTTATTAGTTATATATTTTGGCACCTCAAATGTACTAAAATGAGAAATTTTCATACATCTGAGACCGATGCGTAAGCACCGTAAAATCCGATTGTCCTGCATGTTTTTCGATATTTTGCAACAAGTTAGTTCCTCCTGAATGTTTTGAACGTTTTACTACTGATCACTTAGGGCTATAGTACCCCTAAATACCATACATGGCTCCATTTTGTAAAAAGCCGATTATGTCCTCCACAGTGAACAGGGTTAGACATGAACTCGACAAATGTAGGTTATTTTGATTTACAGTTGTTTTACTTTGCAATTTCCTCATGGGTATTTCTTCACACATATTCAAGTCAGATTTTCTGTTGATCAAATGTTCATGCAATGCATTGTAATATCAAATGAAGGATAAGTTTGGTTGCATGACCGCAATTTTTCCCACGACTTAAAACAAAAGACCGCAGAAATTTTCCTGACGAAATACCGGGTTTGCAGTTCTGTAAAAACATTCGAATGACAAGACAAACTCCACCACTGTCCATGGCAACTCGTCGCATGTTTTTCGCCCATCGGTCCTATCATTGTTTTCCTTTGTTGTGTCATTGTTGGATGTAACAACACAGGTCGCATGGATATAGAACCTTGCGTACATCAGACCGTTGCCGATAAGTGCTCGTCATTATATCTTTATTATAACAACGGAAACAATGAAGATGCTAATCTATTGTTCTCTATGCGACCAGGTTTCCCGTGGATGACCACAGAAGAGGAATCCCAAAGTATCCACAAACAATGACCACGCACCTTAGTAACTATTACCGCGCACACGAATCCTTTCCGTGGAACCTAAACACCAAATTTTTATATCCGTGTATTGTGTTGTATTGCTCATGGTACGGGTTCAGACTCTGTTGTATTAAGATTCCAATCCCCAACCCTGTAATATGTAGTTTGAGTAAAATTTCTAGACAATGCAGGTTTATGGATTTATTCTCCTTCAAATGAAGAGTAAAAATCAAATTCTGCACAGGTTTTTTAAAAGTAATCACTTATTGGAAGATCACACATCTAAAAAATAAAACAATGTTTGACAATTTTATTCATTATCTTATTTGAAAATTGCCTACCTCACAGACAACTCATCTAAGTTGAAAATATTCCTTGTGAAAAAATATAAAATACCAACCAGAGACTTGTGTACTACAAAATATGTTTTCGTAATACAATGCAAAGATAACTGTACAGTCAAAAGTGCAAATATTATGACTCTAATAAAAAATTGCCTTCTAGATCTTTTCAACACTCTAATTGCTACAGGACAGAGTCAACCACACAAAGCCCATAAAGTCAGGGAATTACATTTAAGGTGATGTAGTCTCACTGCGAAAAAGTGATTTCGCAATATCGCTGACAACACTGGAAATCTCTTCTTCACAAACTTGAGGTAGCTGTATTTACCACATCAATGTTCTTATCAAAACTAACCACCACAAAATGAAAAATTGGCTTGTCGGTTCCAATTAGGCAGCATTTTACAATGAAATGGTCATGAAAAAATACTTTTGCAACATGGTTTGCATTACAATTGCCCTACGATTACAGTTGTACATACATACTAGACCAGTAACAAAATTACCCATGGGAACCATAAAATGGTCAATTCGCCAAAAAAACAAGGAGCCACCAGAGCTAATGTGCCAATACTTTTCAGTACTGCAACAAAAAATCATTTGAAGTGGACATAAACTCGCCTAAAATCACATAAAACAACTTTTGATTTAGATATTTTACCATCACGAAATAGGTATTACTTCCAGGTCACTTTTGAGCAATTTCAGAACTTTGAAAGATCTGGCAATATGCAATTGCTAAAGACCAGACTAATAGTGTGCGATTTTATACACACAGCATGGTCTCAAGGAATAGCAAACTGTCAATTCGCTACAATTCCAGAAATCACTTCCCATCTGGATAAGGAACAAACTGAGCAAAGTTTATAGAGGTAAATGGTCTAAATCAAAACTTATTACCTCCTGGACAGAATATGGGTTTACAACCCAGGTAGAAAGATAAGTTAACAAAACCAGCCTAACTGCAACAGGGTCTCAAATTTCAGTAATATATACCCATTTACAAACAAAAATCTATAATGGTAAATAAAATGCGGAAACATAAATTCAGATCAATTATGCATCTTCAAGGAAAAGGAACAGTACAGTGGTCAGAAATCATCTAAATGTGATGGCCACACTGAGAAATCCTGTCAGACCAAAAAATCCAGTGGCTAAACAAAATGAACAATGTACCATTACCATGTGGCCCAGGATCATGATCCGTGCCCGGAGAAAAATTCAGTCTTAGACTAGGTAAATTTTAGATTTGTGCTGTTCACACAAGCAGTTCTGGTGCAAACAAAGCTTGCGACAACACACAAGCCTACTTCCCTACACAGCTGTGCTGATACAATAATGCCCCCACTGGATTTAGCAGATCAGCCAGAGTATTTACAGGTCCAGCCACTGTACTGTTTCCTCCCTTTGAATTTTTACAATGCTACATCCTTGACAATCGCAGATTGCCTCTTTCAATGCATACTCCACTTCCTCTGTCCCAGTTTCCCCACATTTGCTGAGAGTGGCCTATCTCAAGAAATTACTTTGGACCTGTTGTGGTATAAGCCAGTAATCTTTGGCAAATACTTTTTCCCCCGACTCGTTCCTCAAGCTACAAATTCTCTTTGACATATCTTCTGGGAGTAGACTTTACGGCCTCTCTCTAGCCCCCTCACTTAGTTGTCCAGAAGGGTACCTTCTTGCTGGTTGTGAACTTTTCCATACCCAACCTTTACTAATAATCGGCAAGTCTCCAACTTCAGCAGAAGCCACTTCTTCAGCATAAGCCTTTCCTGATTCCTAAAATTGTATTAATGAAAAAATTAAACATATTAAATTTAATGTGGCCATTTCGGCTCAGAAAATATGAATACCAAGCTAAAGTGAAGGCACCAATATTTTTGACGGCTTTAGCATGTTTAATTAACTTCATAATCGCAGAAATTCATTGGCAGACATAACATACTCCCTAGTCTCTAAAAGTAGTTCATGGGCAGAAGTCATGTTACACATTTGGTGGTTGTTATGAAAAGTTATGATGACTACCTATTTTCTATGCCAATGTATACATGTAGTTGCATAAACATCAACACATTTGAATAAGATATGATTAAGCAATAAGGCCCAAGTTATAAGCAATCACGGTGTGACAATAAAAGTATTTTTGCATGAATGACGTGCTTCTAAAAATATTCCTCAGGGTCAGACCCTGGAGTTTAGTGATTCCTACCTGAGCTCACACGAAGCAGGACGTTGAACCTTGACTTAACGTCTTTGGTCATTTTTCAGACCTCTATCAGGCTCTATCAGATTTCTCCTCTAGTGTGCAGTGGATGTTCTCAGTGTCTTTGGCGACAGCAATATATCTCGAGTGTTGTAACGATGATTCGGGCAAGTGAATCTAATACGGTAGATTATGTAGCTCCTGCTGCACACCTGCCTCCGAGGCAGACACTGAGACAGACTACTTCTCAGGAGGACACGTTCCACCTCCACATCAGCTCCACGTACTCTTATAAGGTGCTCAAATGTCTCGCTCTATACCTTGTGCATTTCCCAAGAGTTTCCAAAGTTGTTTCTCTCCGCAATTTGTAGAAATACCACATTCGATGCGACTGGCAGTGCCAGATAAATAGATAAATTCGCAAACCCGCACTTTAGGTCAGCCATCATTCAACTAACGCATTGTAAGCTTTAGTTTGGTATTCAGACGAGTTGGATGAACAAATTTAGTATAATTTCATATTTTAGTGGGAAATGCTAGTGTCTTTAAAATTAATTAAAAACATTTAAGCAAACCAATTCTTTTAATTGTTGTATTATACCACGGCATATTAATGCGTAGAAACGGCGCACAACTAGTGACTGGTTTAACATGACAAATACACATACGCGGTCTGAAAATAGTGAAATTCAGACACCTATTACCAAGCCTGCCTGAAGGGCTGACAAAGTTTTTATTGTATTAATTTCAAGGGCATGGAGTCTTCTACATGTCCATGTTATTATTTTTAGTTTTCTCGCGGGGGCAGCTTCGCTATAAGGGTACAACTTACTGCTGGTTTTTCACAAGAAGGAAAGGTACCTCCACGGAAACAGTTCCAGTGTTACCATGGTAACAGATATTGCAGTGTCGGTGCCGTTTTTACTGACATTGGTCATGAACCTATCGTGTGATATCAAAATTGTTCAGAAACGATTCTGTTTGAAGCAGAAACTGGAGTAGAAAATTTGGTAAAAAATGACTCATTCCACAACAAGAAATTGCCTCATTTTGCCCCCAAGAACACTTCCCTTGTATCTCCTAAACCACCAAACTTTGTGGGGTCATACTTCACCCAATTTCTCTCATCCCTAATGTGATTTATCAGACTAAACATGGATCTGAATGGCTGACCCCCCACCTTGCCGCTTGTTGGCTGTACAGTGGTCGGTGGATCCGTGGACTGATACTTAATATTCAAAACTGCATAAAACCATGCTGTATAAAACAATTAATAAATATACTATTTTTGTTATCATTATCATTATCAATAGATCATTTAATTTCTTTTCCATTGAAACTACTCGAACTCCACAAAACATAGCCGACAAATGGATTTCTCAACAAAAAATTGTCAAGCGGCTTTAGGGTCTTTGTTGTTTAACTTGTACGACATAATATGAAAGGCTGTTTGTGTGGTGGTCGTTGACCACTCCGGTTGCTGTAACTCTTATTGTTTATATGTAACTATACAGGTCACATGAGTTTGTACTTAGCCATCATTAGGTTAATTGTGTTTCACATGTATTGTGGCCAGCTGTGTATTGGGAGTTCTGGTTGACGAGTGAAACAAAGCAGTTGTCCCCAGGATTCCAGGGTTCTTCTCGCTTAATAACTTTTGCCCTAAGTTAAAGAATTCACTGATACATTTCTATAGAAACAATTCTAAGCAAAAATACATTTCTTACCATGAGATCACTAAATGGATTGAAATTCAGTGTTGCTAATAACAGTAAATCGACGAGCCAGACACATGACACAGACTTTGTCAACAAAGTTGCTAGGTAAGTAATGGCACAATGACTGTTAAGTAAGACCACAGCACGCCAGCCCATCAGAAATGTCAACGATGCAAGACCTGCAGTAGTATACACCCACTTCTTGAACTGAAAGCAGACAATAAATTTTTCACATTTGTTTTTGGCCAAAATATGAGTACGAAAATCAGCGCATATGTAAACAACGACATATTGAACAAACCAAAACGTCAATCAATGTGTAGTTAACAAAATTTTCATGTTACATAATGCCCTGAGCAGAGAACACAACTGTGAATAAATATGGATAAAGTGGTAAAAATGAAGTATTTGCAGGCAACTTTTGAAGGTGTGTACACTCATCACTGACTCATGTGCCTTTAACAGCAAACATTGACAGTGACTGCATTTATGTATTTTGCACTTATTTGACATTTTCTTGAATACATTTGTCACGTAGTAAAATCTCATCTTCCTGGCACGTCAGGTGATTAGGCAATTATAGGCTTAAAGTAACACATTGGGACTTAAGTGAAATTGTTAGATCTCAACAATATCATGAAATTTTTACTTAAGTACAGCTGTTTTCGAAACAAATTTAGTGAATTTTTGCATCTGTAGTAAGCCTTTGAGAAATTGCATTTTGGCGACTTTTTGTCCAAAATCGGGCCATAAGTCTGATACATTAAGTGTGCATTTTGAGAACCAGTTGATGCATGTCATTCCATGGAGAAAACTGGTTCTCACAATGTGCGCACATTATAACAGAGGTACAGCAAACTCTTCAAATTAGAACACAGTATGGCAGAACACTAACATTTCACTTTATCAAAATTTTCAAAAAGAGTTTTACTTTTTGTAGTGCAGCTGTCATCCACAGATACAAGGTGAAATTTTTGGAACATTTTTGGCATCTGAAAAATAAAAAATTACAATTTTGGTCATTATTTTTGTTTTTGTTTGAATTTGAGGAAAATTTACCGTATCCTTGATGTAGTTTTATGTCAGATAAATCATCTGGATGGGACCTTCATACCCAGATGCAGATGGATATGTTACCACCGATACACTTTTAAGTTAAACACCCTAAATACATTACACTTGGAGTTCCAATGACTCTCATTTTATACGATAGAACTAGCAGTGAAATAATGCTACACAAACTTCTGTTAGAATCAAAACAGTTGGAAGACCACAGCACCACTGAGCAGAACACATGTGCAAACTTAATACAAGAATAAAACCATTGAAATTAGTCAACAATGCAGAATATAAATAGGTAAATAAAACAACAAGAATGGATCAACTGAAATTTTCGGATATATGTGCGTAATGAATATGATACATTCTTGCGGAAACAATCATATTCATTACGGTACCCACATTTTAAATGTCAATTGTCATATAGTGTTTGATTTTACTTTATTTCTGTTTCTGTTGACGAAGGACATCATTATATCCGAAAATTTCAGTTGATCCATTCTTGTTGTTTTATTTAACTAATATTTATATTCTACATTTCGTGAAACAATAGTATCCTTGGGAGGATCTGGATCGACTTGTTTAATTTCAGCTTTATTTTCTACGTTATTTAACAATGCAAAAATATAACAAAATGTGAAAATTGAAGTACTAAAGAAGGATTTTGCATTATATGAAAGTGCCAGTTATTAATAAATATCAGAAACTAACCAGTTTGCTTACAGTCAAGTATAGTAGATCAGAGATCTTTGCAACCGAAGTAAATCTGAAATAGCAACCGTGTAAGCTGGAAGTGTGTACAGCGATGCTTAGTCTAAGGCTCATGGAACACAATAATTGTTTTTCAAAGTTGCCAGGAAATTTTTATTGGTGAAAACATTTCAGTGCTTGTTAAGGTCTATTCTTGAGAGATCAACACTTCTACTGTTACGTAACCAACTGCACCATACAAGAACTTGTACATCCACTGCATGGGTGGCGCAGCACTGAAAAAAGTGGGTGGGGGACTATAGTCCCCCAGCCCCCCTGTGGTACACCGCCCATAGACCATGGGCACCGGAGCACTGAAAAAAATTATGGGCTATAGCCCCCCAGCCCGCTATGGTGTGCCGTCCATGCACTGTGCCAATGGTTGTGATTTGAGCCCGTATTAGGATCACACATGTAAACTCTTACACTACAAGGGATCACTTGGTCACTGACAGATATGATAATCATAGCATGTCCGAAGCATACCAAAAGTCATGAGAATGACCATGATGCAAGCTTAAAAGGACTCCAAGGACCGCAAGTGTTCGATTACCAACGCGTTGAATAACTGATTATCTGCAAATGTTCCATAAGCAATTAATAAACAAGATAGTTACCTCTGCACTGTTAGTGCTACTAATGAGATGCGCTGATAAGAATTTCAAAATTTTGATACTCTCGGGAATTTGGATCATCCCGAGTAAATGTCCTGACTCAGGACCATCCATCACGACAAAAGTGTGTTATGTTTAATCAAGTTTTCATTCCCTGCTGGTGAACTACAAATGAATATCTGAGCTTCTGAAGTGATGAATCATCAACAATCAGATAATAAACAAACAATATATTGTGTACCTGAGGGGCTGCCAAGTCACTAATCCTGCTTACAATGATGTGACCAGCAACACAAGGAAAAATTTTGGCAGACCACATCTTCCAGAAATGCCATTCGAAGTTCGATATGTCCTGCTGTCTTCCTAAGAAACTCCAGCCAGGACTGAAACCATAGGCTGGTAAGAATTCCTCATACTCTGTAATATACAACGAACTATTGTTTTGAGTGTAAACAACTGAAAACAACATGAAAATAAACAATACATTTCAATATGAGAAAACGAAATTCAATGTTAATTTTAAAGAAAATTAAAATTACGTTGGAAAACGTGTTTTCATTTTCATTATTAATTTAATACTTACGTTGTGGTTTATGTGTACATTCAATCAATGAACAACTTTAACAAATAAACCACTGTTTTCATGTAACAAACAGGATTTTCCACAAAGGAATTCAAATTTTGAAAAGACACAGTATTTTGACCTGAGGTGGCTGACACTGGAGAGATCTCTGGTGTCTGACGTTGGAGAGAATCAGCAGGGAAAGGGGTATAAGTCACCCAATAACTTTAAGGTAGTAAGCTGGCTTTGTTACCAAGCATCAAATTTTATAAATAAATTTCTATTGAGTATTCATGGTAGAACCATAAAACTATAAATTCTTGATGATCACAGAACCTTGCCATACGCACAGAAGCAATGCCCCGATGTTCATGGTTGCACGATTGGCTTCTTTCTCAAAAAATCGTGATTTTTCACAGAGATTGACACACTTTCCTTCAAAAAATAAATTTTAACACAAGCTTGCAAATTTTGTTTCTTTATTCCTAAAAGTATTTTAGGCATTTCCTTTAAAAGCCTATTAGCCTGAGAGATTGGCTATCAAAAGACTTGTAGGTTTAGTTGCCATGCATCATCTAATTCAGCACACTTTACCATTTTTAAGATGCAGGCAGAGTAGATCATATACACTGTATGATGCGCACAGCAGATTTATTCTAGTATTCATCAATTCATGTTAAGGATTTTGATCATGTCAGTATAGGGATGAAGAATATTTATCATACCATAGCTAGCCACATACACGCTGTATGTAGCATATACAACTAAACTGATGAAGGATGCCCAGTATACAAATCTCTCAACAATGTGGAGATCTATGAGGACAGAGGTGTTGTGCAGAGAAGTCATTGGGCCAGATCCATCATCCTTGTCCATGTCCTTTGCTGCTTTCCTTAGTCTCATCCTTTCAGTGTAGATACACAGCGAACTGGAAGATAATACGCAACAATACATAATATGTTGATGACACGTTGTGTGCAAACACTACACATTACACTACTTCCCATGTTACAAATTGTGCAACTAAGTAAACATGGGCATCTAGATTCAAACCTCTGAGGAGTTTGTATACACATGCATTGACAGATTTGGGATTCATATTGATGAATGAAATTTGATATCAGATACTAAAATTCAAGAGGGAAGTATCATATCTTTGAGCACTTACATAGCACTAGTCATCAAATGACTTCATTGTTCCTAAACATGAGTGTATGCTGAATATTATAATAGTAGTATTGTATGTAGTGTATTGGGGACGATCAGAAGCTGTGGACGCCTGTGGCAGGCTGTGTGTGTGGCTGTGGAGTGTGGTTTCAGTGAATCATGTGAGCCTCTATTTGCCACTCGCTAACAGGCAACAACTTTGTAAGTGAAACTAGTTTTTAAAAATTCCGGGATTTCTTGATCAAGTAATGTATCAACATAAACCTCTGGTCCGAAACACAGTTCATCAGCTATATTTTTGATGTGAAGTTTCAACTGTGCTAGAAACACGGAAACAAAAAGACCTTACCGGTAGATTATAGTAATCTCCTTCATTGGAGAGCGGCACACTTCCGGGTTTATTGAAGAAGAGTTCGTTTGTGCATCTAGTCTATTGGGGACGCTATCAGAAGCTGAGGACGCCTGTGGTTGGTGCGTACCTAAAATTCTTTTATACTCCAAAGACATCGTTGGAAACAGAAAACATTAGCTATTGAAAAAAGAAACTTCACGTTTGCACACATTCACAAGACCGAGCTCAGAGGATAGGAGACATCTTTGTGCATAATAGCTCTAATGTCAGTTTACTCGAGTGTCGGTACAACTACTTTATAATAACACTAATTTTGTATAGGACTTTATTTGGCAAGTTTTTTTTACGTACCTCGGTGCAAAACTGTATTTTTATACATGCAGCTTAATTTACATGAAGACTACTAGCAACCCTGAATAGTTGTCTGCATGTGGCTTTTTATTTAGTGAACAAGTTTAAACACTTTTGTCATTGATTAGAGTAGTTATTATGTAAGTGTCTTTTGGCAGGTTAGATGATGGAACAGTACATATAAGCAATCGCAGGGATCTATAAAACAAGTAAAGACAAGACAAGATGGCTGAGAAGTATAAAGCTGCAATGGTCCTCAGCGGTGTTGGTGATGCGTTGGGATACAGGAATGATCGATGGGAGTATTGTAAATCGGGTACGGCTTAAAATTACTTCGTTCCAAGTCTGGAACCTGGTACTTCTCAATTCAAATCAAAGTTAGGCTTGTTAACCATGCAGACAACCATAGAGCAATTTCTTGGCAGGCGGGTGATTAAAAGGGAGCCTCTATGTTACAGCACTCACTGCAGATTTACCACAATCTTACCATGCAATGATTAGGGGTCATGCTGTCTTGTAACAGTCAGGGCTCATGGCCTCTGAAATTCCTCAATCAGGTCATCCCCGTTCCGTAGTTGTATGGCTTCTTGTTCAGTATTTTGTGTTTTTGAATAAACCTGCCAGACGGCAACGGCGTGCTAAAATTTACGGCGAAAAATCTGCAACTTGTGTGTGTCAAACTGATAAATGGTGGGTGAATACAAGTAACAATGGCCAAAATTAGTCCCCCAGACAAACCCTCGCTGTGGCCTGAGTGGTGAAAACGTTTCATGCGATATCGATTCGCATCCAAACTGAACAAAGACGACGGGGAAGTCCAAGTAGCCACGCTTATTTACGGTATGGGCACCGATGCTGAAAATGTCTTCGAAACGTTTGTCCTGAGTGATCCTGATGCTAAGAAATTTGACATTGTCAAAGAAAAATTTGATGCACACTTCATCCCAAAAAGAAACATTATACACGAACCAGGCATATTCAACCAGAAAGTCCAACATGCCAATGAAAATGTTGAGTCATTTTTACGACCGTTGTATGAACAGCCCGGTGAGACATACCCTGTGACTGATCAGCTATGCAACAGATGTCTTCAAAAAGGACATTTTAAATCATGGTGCAGGTCAAAGACAATTAAAGAGATATTCATTGGAAACGGTGAAGAAAGTGAGTCAAACGCATACTTCCTTGGTAGTTGTACAGTTGTTGATGACAACGAGTACACGTCTGACAATTGGACAGTGAATCTGACAATCCACGATAAGTTAGTCGAGTTCAAGATTGATACCGGAGCGGATATTTCGATCATGCCAGAGTCCGTCTATGAGACACTCAAACCCCGACCCGCTTTAGAGCAGACAAAAACTGCCTTGTTCACTCCTAGCGGTAGATTTAAGACACCAGGTTCTTTTCTCGCGTCAGTAACAAATGATGAGAGTAAATACAAGTTTCGCATCTTTGTTGTATCCAGATCAAAGAGTTGTCTGTTGAGTCGTAATGTTTCCACGAAACTTGGACTTGTTTGACGCATGGGTGACATTAACGAGTCTGTTTTTGCTACAACAGGACTACTGAAGTGTGACCCGATCAAGATACACTTGAAAGAAAACGCAGAACTGTACAGTTTGAACGCAGCGAGGCGAATACCCATACCACTGATGCCGAAAGTTAAGGCTGAAATCGAGCGAATGGTTGCAGGTGACATAATCGAACCAGTAACTCAGCCTACTCCGTGGTGTGTGCCGATCGTTCCTGTTGCTAAGAAGGATGGAAGTGTCCGTATATGGGCAGATTTAAAGAAACTGAACCTCGCAGTGCAACGTGAACGTTATGTTCTACCTACCTCGTCTTCTCACTACGTTTATCACAGTGATGGGGTGTTTTTGTTTTAAACATTCATTTCGTCTAATGACCAACCTTAAACTGCTTGTCCCTCTGCTGAATACGCATGACATCGATTGTGTGCCGCTACGTTGTCAGAGGCTTATTATAAGACTGATGCCTTTCAATTTGCGAGCAGAGCACGTTCCTGGCAAACTCATGGTTGTGGCAGATGCTTTATCCAGAGCACCCATGAGAGAAACTGAGTCAGCTACTGAACACGAGGTGGCATTCCATGTCAATGCTGTTATCGAAGCCAAGCCTATGTCTGAGAGGAAACTAGTTGAGATCCAAGTAGCGACCGAGCAAGATGATGAGCTCCAGCAAGCCATTGAATTGACCATGAATGGTTGGCCAGCCCATAAGGAGCAAGCTCCGTCATCTGCGCTAGAGTTCTACAATGTGAGACACAGCCTTTCAGTAGCCAACGGTGTACTACTGATGCTGGGTTCCCGTATTGTAGTACCGCAAACTATGCACAAAGGTATTCTAAGTCGCATTCACGATGGACACATGGGAATAAACAAATGCCGCGAAAGAGCAAACATGTTCATGTTTTGGCCCGGCATTAACGACAACATACAGAGACTTATTCGTGAGTGTGAGTTTTGTCAAGTACATTGACCAACACAGAAACACGAGCCAATAATCATTACACCACAACCTAGTAGACCATGGCAAAAACTGTCCGGTGACTTATGTGAGATAAGCAAAGTGAAATAACTTGTCATTATGGACTATTATTCCAAGTGGAAGTAATTCGTATGACCGACACAACAGCATCTCGAGTAATTGCAGAAGAAAAAGCAGTGTTCGCTCGAGGAAATCGTATCGGACAATGGTACCCCGTTTGATTTTGAAGCAATGAGGCGTTTTGCTGCAGAGTATGGTATTGTTCTTACTACAGGTAGTCCTCACAACCCGCAGGCTAATGGTCAAGCGGAAAGTGGTGTTGCAATTGCTGAGAAAATATTGCTACAGAACGATCCCGTGATGGCTTTGTTAAGCTATAGATTCACACCAGTGTCAGGGACTGGTTTTAGTCCATCCAAGTTGTTAATGGGTCACCAACTAAGAACTGACATCCCGACCATGCCCAATCAACTTCAGCTCCAGTGGCCAGACAAGGAAACTGTCTCAAAACGGGTTAAATCTACACAGCAAGACTATAAATGTCAGTTCGACCAACGTCATGGTGTTTCACCTCATCCATATCTAGAAGTTGGCAGTAAAGTTTGCGTTAAACACGACGGCGAAAAACAATGGTCTCAGCCTGCTACTGTTGTACGCGCACACGGTACGCTGAGATCGTATATCGTATGAACAGAATATGGTATATATATTACTATACTTGCTGCAGATTCACTACAAGCTACATGAGATATAAATTTTTTCGGCAAAAGCATAAAAATCACTAAATACGTGATGCATTGTCTTATTTACAGGTACAGCACTGTTGAAGGTTACTGATATTCCCCTGAGTCAGACATTGCTTATGAGGGATTTGCATAGTTTCAGCAATGTTTGGCACACATCCATGACTGAGGGAGTTGATTCCTTGAGAAATTTCATTATTGAAGAGGCACTATGGAAAAAACTGTATTTAACTTTGGAAGAATTGAAACTGTACTGGATTTGATGCCAAGTGTATTTACAAAATAAGGTCTTGTGTCTTGTGTCTTTGTAGGGCCCACAATACACGAAGAGCTGAAGGAGCTGGGTGGGTTGGACTCCATTCATGTATCATTGCCTGACTGGCGTGTCAGTGATGATACTGTCATGCACATTGCCACTGCTGAAGGTATACTACAGGGTCACCAACTTCTGGATTGCGGTCCTCATTGAGCCATTCTTATAATTTTCAGCATCCTGCAACCCTGTTGCATTTTGGCTGTGAACAACTTTGAACTCCACTGCAAATATTGCCACAATATATTTCCATTTTGGTTAATATGAATTTATATCATTCATAGCGGTGAAAAATTATTCCAACCATAGTATGAATTTTATCAACCCTTAATATTATATATCATTCTTATAACATCATAGAAATGTTGACATGGGTTCATTTCATATAGAAATCTGTTAATCATAATGATAAGTTATGATCAACCAAAATTGACTGTGTATTAACAATTGTCTGTGTATTAACAGTTGGTTGTATATTAGCGGTTGACATGACTTTTTGTGCAAGGTTTGTCATTGTTCATGACGGTTTTATGATTTTTTATCACTAAACAACTATAAATTATCGAAAGATTGAGGTTTTCCTTGAATGATGATGTATATTCATCTGTCTGATAAGATTTCATGTTAACCAAAATGTCAGTGTAACACCAATGTTCTGCAAATTTGGGGGCTGCATTGGAGACAGGCAGATGTGTAAAAACAAAATTTTACTAATTAACAACACAAAGCAGTCATCTCAACCAAATTATACCACTAAATGGCATTTTAAAAGCTCAAAAATTACAATCCTGTATGTAGTTATATTTTACTATGTTTTTACTGATAAAAATGATTTGGTAGTTAAGTCACCAGAAATTACGTTACCCACCTGCACTGTGGAAGGAGCATCCTGATTGTCTGATTGGCCTGTTAGGATACAGTGGTGTCATTATCAGTTTGACAGTGGCAAATCAATGTTTACACAGTCCAGCTCTCTTATTGTCTGCTTTCATCTGATAAGCTCATGTAATCCAGCAATTATGTTGTAAACAGTGCGCCTGATGCTAACCAATGTTTAAAAATACTATTTGCAAACGACTTTCAACAAATGTCGTGAAGCAGATGTGTTTGTGTGAAATACTTTCACCAAAAAAACTTTGAACGGAGAAAAACGGTTGACTTTCAAAGAAACTAGACTTTACTTTCACCTGTTGATTCCTTTGTGTGACTGTAAGCTCTGACCAGCTTAACAACAGTATTGAGTACCAACACAAAAGACTTGCTTGACAAGTTTAATGGAGCGTGATTCGAGATTAAATCATGATAGTGTAAATTTCTTGATTTTTACGCTCCAGGAAATGGTACGTTATGAAAAAAGTAATATTATCTTAAATTCTATTGATTTTGAATTTTTTATGTGTTAAAATTTGTTTCCTGAATCGTAAATGATAAAATCGATGGCATTAAAAGAAAAGAAAAGGGAAAAGTCGAACACAACAATATTTGTGCAAAGTATCTCTCAAAACAAATGTGAGAGTCTTCACAGACATACGTCTCCTTTGCAGGGTTGACTTGTGGAAAAACAGAACGAGATGATTTATTGCGAGAAGTTTCTGAGAAATATATAGCCTGTATGAAAGACATGGAGGGTAGAAAGCCAGGACCTACCTCCATACTGGTACGTGTTAATTTTCCACTGTAATCAGTTGAACACATGGCATACATGTCCATCGTATTTGTGGGAAGTTACAAAGCTAGATTTTTGCATGCACCATGTTCCATAGAGTACGTTGTACGGCATGTACGTTTTGTTTTTCATCAAAATCAAGGTATGCATTGTTCTGTGCATTCATATCGTTCCCTATTAAAATCGACACTTGAATGTTAAGGGGAACATCAGTTAATGAGAAGGCTTAAATTCATTCTTGGATTGAAGTTAATAAAGTAACTATTCTCTTGGAAATAAACAGGTGGGTTGAACAACAAACACATCGCTACTGTGGTAATGCTTAACTGCATGGCTGTTATCAGCAGAAGACACTGTCAACATCACATCAAGTTGTATTAATTTCTTAAGTATTCACTGTTCTTCTTTATTAGCATTTCAATTGATTTCAGACATTTTTTGTACTCAAGGCTTCTTATTGTAAAAGGACACGCTCTTAAATCTGAGTTTAAAGTTGCTGTGTTACCTTGTGGTAACTGTATATCCCGACATCAGTGAATAATGAAGCTAGCAGTGAAGCATAAGATGTCTTCATTGTTTATGTCTTTCAATACACCTCTGACTGTGGGTGTAAGTCTACATTTTCTTTTTTGTGTATTGGATACACTTTTTCACAATTATCCACGTGAACCTATTCCGTTGCGATGTTTAGATAAAATTTGACAGTGTGAAATGCATGTCAGTAGATCAAAACTGACTTTCATATTCCGCCTTTCTGGCAGAAGATTTTTGCTTTACTCAGGCAAAACTCCAAAGTATTCTTGTTATACAGTAGTTAGTGCACTCGGCCCTTCAAATAAGTTGGCCATGTCATTTATATGTGCCCACATAATAGATAATGTGAGTGCCTATTGCAGTCATTTCTGTCAGAGCATCCAGCGTCCAGCATCCACTGCCATATTTCCAAAGCCGTTTGGCAGATCTTCTTGAAAGTTGTTCCTATGGTGTTGACAACAGGCAACGGCAGCTTTCGGACTGATCCACCTTCCGCAAGTTTAGCATTTTGCGTTTGCTTCTGCATCTTTGAATTCTGTCAGTGACAGATTTTCATGAAATTTTGGAAATAGCTTAGGAGTCAACAACACCTTTCCACTTCTGTACAGATTAGATGTGGCCATTTTTATTATTTATGAATTCGTTTTTTTAGCGTTAGGCTTTTTATCTGCCAAAGCGCTTGAAGGATCATTTTGAAAATGGACAGTTGTGTGCCTGTTGGGAAGACCACGTCTGACGTTGGTTTTAAGATGGTTCTGAATATTAAAACGGCCCCTAGTGACAGTTTTTGCATCTGTGATTGTATCCCAATAACCCTTTGCAGGATCTTCATGAAATTTGGCATGTTTTTCAATGAATAACGACAACTTTCAGACAGATCTGATCAATGCTGTGCTTGCTAGTGGCAATTTTATTTTTTATGTTTGCCTTGTATTTTCGAAGTTCCATACATATTTTTATGAAATGTGGTAAACAGATTACTATTATGGAGACACTGCTTTTCCACTTTGGGACGGATTCATTGGATTCTGCGACGCGTGGTGACCATTTTTTATCAAGTCTGTTTTTCATTGCCCGCCTTTGTATCCTTCAAATCACTCAGAGGATGATTATAAAAATTGAGATGTGTTCCTACTGACAAGAGCATGACTGAAATTGATGTTTGGGTGGGTCTGACGACTGTAGTGGGATTTTTGCTTGCTGAATCCAAGATCTTTGTAAAACTTGGCAAGTGTATTCCTGTATGAACTTGATGACAGATGATAACTTCTTTCAGACAGATCTGCCTTCCGTTGTGCCTTTGTAGTCTGCGTAGTTCCTTGATGGGTTTTTATGAAATTTGGCAAATAGTTTTCTATTAAGAAACTGGCGCCTTCCCAATTTTAGATGGGTTTGACATTATGTGCCATCTAGTGGCCATTTTCGCATTACAAGTGAGCACCCCTAGAACCATACTGTTTGCGGTGCAGTCATTGTCGCATTTCAGAGCTTTGTGTTGCTCTTGTTCTCGGATAAAATATCTTGATCTGTTTCCTGTTTGCCAGATTTACTGTTGCTAGCCTAGATTATGATTTGGTGATAAAGTTGTGTTAAAGAATAAAGCTACTAGTCAGCATAGACCAAATAGCCAGTTTAGTTTTTAAACAATTGCATTTTGTTTTGCATGTTGCAGGGCTGTAGCCAAATGGACCCGTCCAAACCTGAGGGTTATAGGATCCCATTCAATCCAACTGGTTCTGGGTGTGGGGCTGCCATGAGGGCCATGTGTATTGGACTACGATATCCCAGGTAATCAATATCACCTGCTTGCACACAATTTCACAAAATTTTGCAAATTTTACTGAAATGACGTGTTGACTTGGACCCAATTAATGATGCAAAATCCAAAATTGAATTCTGCACCCATTCTCATTTTAAAAAGTTTATTCTTTACTAAGTTGAACTCTGTGTATGTTGTCAGTAAATTCTCCTTATTGCACGCTCCACTGTACACATCACTGGTTTATAATGATTGTATTGCAAGCTCCATTGTACACATCACTGGTTTATAATGATTGTATTGGAAGATCCACTGTACACATCACTGGTTTATACTGATTGTATTGCAAGATCCACTGTACACGTCACTGGTTTATAATGATTGTATTGCAAGCTCCATTGTACACATCACTGGTTTATACTGATTGTATTGCAAGATCCACTGTACACATCACTGGTTTATACTGATTGTATTGCAAGATCCACTGTACACGTCACTGGTTTATACTGACTGTAGCTTTCTCACAGTCCAGCTCTTGTCATAACCCACAATGCAACAGCTGCTCATTGTTCATTACAATTATGTAGAAAACATTTAATACATACTGACACACAATGTGCGTGTATTCTTGGATCTTTGACCGGACATGTCCGTCATCTTCAGAAAAAAAGTACATCATCTGAAACAACTGGCGGGAACACATGTAGAAATTGTGAAAAATTGCAAACATGCCGAGATTTTGGTGGATACAACAGAGAACAAACACAGTATGCACTATGAGGCTGAATTCTTGTCTCCTGTTTTGACTGAACTCTATCTTCTTGTAGATATTTGGTTAAATGTCCCGACTTACTAATAAGGTCACTCATTACCATTATGTAGGAGCCTACAAAACTGACAAATTTTGGCCAAATTCAGAACATTGTATCTCAGGAATAGCTGATTGGATTCGCATGAGACTTTCAGATACTTTGCTGTCTGTTTTCCAAAACACTTTTAGGAATTGCTTTTGAAATGTTCTACGTTTACTTGAGGGGTTTGGAAAAAATAAGACTTGTATAATTTCTGTGAACAATTTTTAAAGTTGCACAAAACAAAAATAAATTGATAATGTAGAAAACTGCAGAAGTATTTTAGATTTCATTCGTGACTTTTATATCATGAAATTTGGTCAATGTTTTTGGTATGTACCACAGTGCAGTAAAAACGGCGAGTTTTCAAACAAGTAACAAAGTAACAAAGTATAATCTAAACAAAAAAAAAGTTACAAGTCAGTGGGTGTGGAATTGAGTGACTTCAGAGTCCTGACGATAATACAACATTGCTGATGAGAGCTGGTGGGCGGGGCCCGGGCTTTATTGATAATCACATACAGAGCAGTCCGCTGAGTTCAGAAACCTCCACGGCATTGCTGACGAAAGCTGGCGGGTGAAAGCTCTGTGGAGAGTTGCAAGTAAAATAGTCCGCTGTCCGAACTACCTCCTCTGGCCTCAATAACTGTGCCCAACACGTGGCTCACACCAGTTATATACCTAACGTACAGCTCCACCTATTGATGGCAGCTGAACTAAAGAATACATGACATTATCGATCCTCTCATTTTGCTATTAATGTACCTTTCTTTTTTATCTAAATTGTCATAAAAACATGTTCATCTAATTAGTACCACAGTGGTGTTAAGTCAAAAATCAAATTCTACTGAATTTTACCTTGTGCATACTGGTAATTATTTAGCTAAGCAAATGTCAGCACTACTTCTGAAGTTCACCAATAGATGTCAGTGTTAACTGATAACCTTGCTTAGAACAGGTGGGTGTCGAACTGAGTGGTGAATTCAACTAACCTTGACCAGGTATACACTGTTATGTATGTCCTTCATTTGATGATATAATATTGTGGGAACAATTCATTATCCTAAACATACGTGGTGGTCATTCTGTTAAATACATGCCTGCATGTGTGATGACTAAAAATGTAATGAGCGGATAGAGGTGCCTATTTTAGACTCGGAAAATGGGTTCACATCCATGAGTTGGTGTCTAAAATTGTCATTTTCATTTGGAGAAGTCCTTTATGGCAGAAGAGTTTTTTTTTTTTTTAATTTCAGAGAGGTCTCTGCATACTAATTTGAAGTGTGCATCATGATTTGAGAAGTCTGACTGCATGGTGCTGCAGAACCATTTCCTTATGAAGGATTTTGTCAGCATAGATAGATACTTTTCTCACATAGTAGTAGTAGCAGTAGTAGTATTACAGAGACTAGCTCAATGTCGTTACCAGAGATATCACAAAAATTGAAAAGAAATGGACATTGATTGGCGAAGCTTTATGCTAATCCTTGAAAACAAGTCACTGTCATAGAGCCAGCACCGTCAGTTAGTGTTATCATAGGTATACTAATCCTTCTGAAACATTACCCTTTTTTACTGTCACCTGACATTACATGTACGTCTGCTCAAATCCCCTTTTGGCCACACTGCTTTTAGGCAGATAAAATGATTATCTGGCGACTATTAAGTCCAGGCTCTTGTCATAATTGCTGCCAGATATATAACCAAGCTCGGATGCCACTGAATGTAACGTGTTTAGTGGGGCTGCAGTACAGCAAACTAGAGATGATGAGTAATACTATCTAGTTCTTCAATTATTTCATAGTAATTTCTTTTGAATTTCAAATTTTCCATTTTCAAAGGCTGTTTGCATTTTAAAATGTTCAATATTTTGTAAAATTGCTGTTTTTCAATCATGAGAACTTCACTACAAATGGTCTCAACGAAGACAAGTAAGTGACAATATTACTGAAAACAACGAGATTTTTCAACTTCAACTTGTTTCGATCTCTCACACATCATCATGTTGAGACATCGAAACATGTTGAAGATCAAAAATTGTTTTTGTTAATATCTTCACTAAAAACCATGGTAAGAATGAAGTTGTTCAAAAGTTTTATTTTTGTTGAGAAATTTGACCAAATAAAATTCTCTGTGTCCAGCATGGTGCATGTCAAATGGAATAGCATATTTGATGAAATTTCATGAAATTCAGCAAAATGTGTTTCTATAAGTAAATGGCAACAAGTTTTAATTTTGGACGACTTTGACATATTCTGTGTCACTCAGTGGCCATTTTTGTTATTCTCAAGTCTGGTTATGCTGTCGGCTTCTCTATCCACCTAACTGCTCAAACAAAAAACTTAATAGATGTTTTTCTACCGACAACTGATGATGATTTTTGAACATGTGGCGCCTCCTAGTCGCATTTTTTCATCTACATTTGCGTCTACTAAACCATTTACAATAAGTGCGTTTGTATAAACGTAGCAACATATGACAACTTCCGTTGGACGGATCCGACAGCTGAGTACCTCACAGTGGCAAATCTTTTTTACATTTGCCTCTAAATGCTCGGAGCTCCTGGATGGATGTTCATGAAATTTTGCAAATCGGAAAACAATGAGGCCTTTCCATTTTCGGACAAGTTTAGACATATTCTGTACCATCTATTGTCTTTTTTGATACTTATAAGTTCCAGCATACAGTTTGTAGAGCAGTTGTGGACACATTGGAACGCTTTTTGTTGCTTTTGTTTTAATAAATGATTCATAATACCGCAAATGTTTTGCCATTTTCAAGTTCTGTACCATAGGTACCAACAGACAATAAATAGAAAAATTGTGGCCATTCACTGGACTGTGAGAAGCCCTTGAAATGAAAAAATTCAAATGTGGCAGTTGTTTTTGTCAAAAGTTGCCGAGACTATTTTACAGTATACGGTTGGAGTTGCGTGTTGCTGTCGTCCAGTTTTCTGCACGACATCTCAAAAACTCCTTATCAGATCTTGATGAAATTTGGTACAAGGGGCGGGACATCACCCTGGTGCGGGTGGGGCATTCCAGCATTTCCGAATAATATCTAGAATACCTCAATAATGAATTTAAATAAAACTTGACACAGAGGTATGTGTCAGTGATGCGATGTTATTTTGAGAACTGCTTGAGATTTCAATAAAACTTTTGACAAATAGGTGACGACAATGCACTGGTACTAGGTTTGACTAATGCAACACCACCAGTTCTAGTTTTGGAGATGGTGGCAGCTACCAGTTTCGAACAGACTCCAACAAGTTCTGTGCCATTATGCCATTTTGTTTTTATATTGTGTATCTGCTTAACTAGTGAAAAGCAGTGCAAAGGAGTGGGTGTCTAATGCTGTGTCTCTTTGTGACACGTCTTGCTTCTTTTTAGTAAGTGCTGAAATGTTCATTTCTTAAACTTATTGATTTGATGGTTAGTTTTAAGGAGTTATTTACCAACACTTTTTGTCAATTTTGCCTACTGCAGCTCCCCCTTGTGGTCAAATTGGTCCCTCCCTGCACCTCATGTGTGAGACCATTACATCTGATGAGACTGATTAACTTCCCCTGAAACACACCATTGGTTAGCTATGTATTGTGAGTACGTCAATACTCTTGTTGAGTGTGGTATATCCTAGCAAATCTTTGATCTGGGGATAAAGCAATTGATGCCGCATGTCCTTGCATCCTCTGAAAATAATTGCATAAATATGTAATCAGTACCAGCAGAAATGTCATGCTCTAAAAGTGCCTACTGTTTTATCCAAATTTAATTTGCCCTGAATTTTGTTGAAAAATTTTTGGAACTTTACGAAAACTCAATCCTGTCTAGTTTCAATTCCAAGTAATTTAAACCAATCAATGATAAAAACAAAAATTCGGCTACTTCAACAGAATAGGAATTATTGTAATTATTTTTCTCCAACACTTGCAGCTTTTGGGAGGATAGATTGTGTCACTGTCTTCCACATTCTGGTAGTATCCATTTGAAGCTTTGTAATGTTATGCTTCCTGTTACAAAATGTGTTGTGATTCAGTTTAGATTGACTGGTATATGTGCCATTATTAGTTGCTCTGGTTAGAAGCCTCTTATATAAGATTACTTGTTGCTTATGTAATCAGCTGAATTTGTCCATTTCATAAGATCAATATCCACAACAGAGATTGGTGAACACTATTCAGAGTTTAGAGAGTTTGTGTATTCATCAGGTTTCTGGAAGAGGGGAATGAAAGCAAAGACATATGCTAATGTGTATTAAGAAGTCATTGACCAGTGGTCTAGCAGAAAACAGGCTTCAAAGTGCAGCCTGTCTTATCTAATAGCTTTGATAGCGGCCCCAGAACCAGGCTATATGTCTGTGGTGTTACAACCACAAAGTTGCATAAGGTTTGATAAGGCAGTTTTGATCCAATGGGAAAATTATTTCACTTGAATCATGTTGCATAATATGTCTAGCCTAGAGCTGGGCATTCTCTTGGTATTGAACTGCTGACCAGAAGTGCACAGGCCAAATGCAAATGTACCTGGTCTAAGCACACATCAGTGGCCAGTTCTTGTTTGGAAATAGCCAGGCTTTACCATTTATGTTTCAGAATGTTGAGTAATCAGACATAATACTGACAAGAATCAATTTTAAATGCAAACAGTGCACTGAGGCTTTTATCTGCTGGTGTGTTAAATTTATCAATATTAGTCATGTATTGCTATTGGCCATGTTTGAGTTAAACAATAGTCTGACCCAGATCTACCCTTGTTATCATTCCAGTCTGTACTGTTCTTGCATAAATGTTGCGTAACAACTGCTGTGGTTATGAAGTTTATGAAACCATTCTCCATGCTGCATTTCCTGAACTGCCCCACTGATGTTGTGGAAGGGGTTTATAACCCGTGCCCTACTGATGTTGTGGAAGGGGTTTATAACCCCTGCCCTACTGGTGTTTTGGAAGGGGTTTATAACTTCTGCCCTACTGGTGTTTTGGATGGGGTTTTAACTTCTGCCCTTCTGGTGTTGTGGAAGGGGTTTGTAACCTCTCTTCTTGAGCAACACTCCTTTATGTTGACCGAAATGTTATGAATACAGAACATGGATTAACATACTACCACTTGATTGAATAATCAAAATGTCCCCCACATTTAATGGCTGTCCCACTACTAATGTCCCCCCACATTTAATTATTGAACCACCATGCCTTGATCATCTGTAAATTACTCATTAACAATTTAAATTTGCTGGCTGTGTATTGGCCTGGGTGAAATTTATATGTTGTTTTAAAAAATTTCCAAAAAATGACATAAGGCAGGCCGTACAATGTCTGATCAAATGATTAATTTCATGATATTCAAATCAGGTGCTCCATGCGTTGTGTCTGGCCTATGTGGTTTATACATATCTGATGCATTTCAGTCATTAGATCACCTGCAATATTTTTACCCTAATAACTCGAATTACGATCCATTTCAGACCCGATCAAATTGATGACCTGATTGCTGTGAGTGTAGAATGTGGACGCATGACCCACCACCATCCGACGGGATTTCTGGGATCCTTTGCTAGCGCCCTCTTTGCATCATTATCTGTACAACTGAAGCCATGTTAGTATTTAATTTAAACCCTTTCAGATGTTTTACCAATTTCTTGACATTGGACTGCTTTATGAGATACAGATGTACTGCGACAATTCTTCAGTCATTAAGCACAAAAATATTTCGGGTGTCATTTTTTACTTTTCAATCCATCTTGCTGTAAACAAATGTTCTACGACAGTTGTCAGTACACACTTTGCTGTGAATAATGAAGAAGAATTTTATTAATGTGTATTTCTACTGAGAATTTTGACAAAATGAATGTACTCTCGTTGACCACAATGTGTGCTAAATAGGAGAGTGTTTACACATGATCAAAGCTCATCGCATATCTTTTTATTGTATTGTATTGTATTGTATTGTATTGTATTTCAGTACCTAGTTGGGGCAAGTGTCTTGTGGATCATCTTCCTAAGGTGCTGGAGTACGTGCAGTCTGTTGGCATCTCGCCTGTGGAGAATCATGACGCTTGGCCATACTTCGGAGACCGATGGGCTGAGTACCTTAGACAGAGAGGTGTAACTGATGGTGTGTCTAGGCCTGTATTCCCAGAGAAATATGGAGTTGAACACAGGGATGTCGTGTATGCCTCATGGAGGTAGGATATAGGTTGTATTTCCATGAAGGAATAAACCCTCTAGCAATGTTGCGAGACTTGACTTTGAATCATTTGATTGGAAACTGTTGCAGTATAAAGAGGTTTGTATGCGTTCATAGATGGTTTTGGTAGACAATATCAAATTATGAAATAATTATGAATTAATTTTACTTGATTTGATGAGAACATGATAACGGCTAGTTAAATAAACCACTAACTGTGTTACGTGGAGACTTCAGAACATATTCCAGTTGTCTGAGTCATTGTCACAAAAATACCAAAATTACTTGCAGCTCATGATATCAGGCCAACACCACTAAAACCACCATGATGAAACACCTGAGCAATACCATATCGAGTTAAGACAGTATTTGAGATGGTGAGAGACCCACTGGAGTTATTGGCATATTCCAACAAAGTCTTCCTGTTGGAGACCCCTGTTGGCCAATTGTATTTCCTTTTGCACTATTTACATTGAAACTAACTTCACTGCCTCACCAGATACAGTCAAACTATGCTGAACACTTACTAGAGTACATTAAAGGCAACAAGTGTCTGTCTTTATCACAGATACAGTCACACTATGCTGAACACTTACGAGTGTGCAGTGAAGGCAACAAGTGTCTGTCTTTATTACAAATGGGTTTCCCAACTATTAGTGAATGGAAAGGTTCGTGTTTTCACAAATCAACTTGTTCCACATAGTATTGCTGATGTTGATTAATACATAACCTCCAGTAGCTTGGATACATATAGTCTACTGTGTCTCCATCTTTAGCTTGGATACATATATAGTCTACTGTGTCTCCATCTCTAGCTTGGATACACATAGTCTACTTTGTCTCCATCTCTTGCTTGGATACACATAGTGTACTGTGTCTCCATCTCTAGCTTGGATACATATAGCCTACTGTGTCTCCATCTCTAGCTTGGATACACATAGTCTACTGTGTCTCCATCTCTAGCTTGGATACATGTAGCTTACTGTGTCTCCATCTCTAGCTTGGATACACATAGTCTACTTTGTCTCCATCTCTAGCTTGGATACACATAGTCTACTTTGTCTCCATCTCTAGCTTGGATACATATAGCCTACGGTGTCTCCATCTCTAGCTTGGATACATATAGCCTACGGTGTCTCCATCTCTAGCTTGGATACACATAGTCTACTGTGTCTCCATCTCTAGCTTGGATACATATAGCCTACGGTGTCTCCATCTCTAGCTTGGATACATATAGTCTACTGTGTCTCCATCTCTAGCTTGGATACACATAGTCTACTGCGTCTCCATCTCTAGCTTGGATACATATAGTCTACTGTGTTTCCATCTCTAACTTGGATACATATAGCCTACTGTGTCTCCATCTGTAGCTTGGATGCATACAGTCTACTGTGTCTTTATCTCTAGTTTGGATGGCTGGGCAGGAAGAAGTGGCCATGATGCCCCCATGATTGCTTATGATGCATTGCTGTCGTCTGGAAACAATTGGCCTGAATTATGCAGTAGGTAAGTGCTGCTATGTTTGGCTGAGAAGTCTTTATGGCAAAATAATGACTTGGAAATTTATCTCATCAACAAGTCATCTTTTTATTGAGAAAACAGTCTGGAGTGGTTTGGAGTGGGTAGTCTAGGGACTAAAGGTGTTTGGAGAGCGTCAGAAGGAACTAGAGGTTGTTTCAGCTCTTGAATTTTTGAAAAAGCGTTTTCATACTTTTTGAGCCATAGTGTAAGGATACAGCAACAACAGTAGCATTTTCTAATGTTGCTTTCAGAAAAACAGCTTTGATCCTGTTGTTAATATTGTTTCCATTCCTGTGCATTGTGAAATCTACTGTTTTGATCTTAGAGGTGGTTTTTTGGGGGAATACTTGCACTTTGACCTCTAACCATTTGTGAAAATTCACCAGTACTTTCTTGAAAGAAAGTGTTTGTTAAATTAACCATTTGCCTCACCTCCTTTGATTCTCGTTTGTGGTGCCTTCAAAGTCCAAGTTGCTATAAGCCTGTTATTTATCAAAGAAGTTTTTAACAGTTCCGTAACAGTCAAAGATTTAGTTTTTATGTTTGCTCGCCTCGGTTGTAGCTTTATGTTGTTTATTTGTTAATTTTACTTAAAAGTTTGTTTGTTCAACAGGTCCATGTTTCATGCCGGTGATAGTGACTCCACTGGTGTCATTGCTGCTTGTTGTTATGGTGCTATGTACGGTTACCATGGCGTCCCACTCAATAATTATGAACATCTGGAATACAAAAAGAGATTGGAGAATCTTGGTGAGCAGCTCTACCTGTTGGCCAACCAGTGATGTGGGTATTTTTAAGCAGTGGCTTATTGCTAAGCATTACCAAGCTGACTGATTGGATGACCTTGAACACAACTGAGCTTTTACTTCTCTTTGCTCAATATTGTAGTGCCCTCTTTCAAAGCTCCACCTGTGGAGGAGATTGGCCATCTAAAAGAAGGATTATTGACATGTGTAAGACTATGTGTGGACACCAGTGCGCTTGCCTCACTTTGGCCGTTCATTTCCAGAAGCATGACATCATCTGGTTAAAACATTCTTCTGTTTTTGTATTGATAGACTCACACTTGTTTCTTGTTATTCAGTTTTGAAATGGCTACATGTTATATTATTGCAGTTTTTATGGACACACACGCACGCACGCACGCTCACACACATATATGGATGCATTATGCTGTCATCCCGTCCATCTGTCATCCGTCCGGCGTCAGTCTGGTGTCCGTCCGGCATCCATTCGGCGTCCGTTCAGCGTCCGTCCGGCATCTGGCGTCCGCTGCTCTATCTCCAAAACCCTTTGAGTATGTTCATGGACTTTTGCACCTGTGTTCCTTTCATGGATGGGACGGCACGAGCAAACTTTCAAATGGATCTAACTACCGGTGTGCCTCCTAGTGGCAATTTTATTTTTTTATGTTTACCTCTGTATTTTCAAAGGTCCTCAATGTATTTTCATAAAATTTGGCGTATAGGCATCAATTAGTGAGATGATGCTATCCTCCTGTTTTTGGGCGGATTCAACATAGTTTTGCACCACCTAGTGGCCATTTTTTCTGTTTTCGAGTTTTTGGCATCCACCCCTCTATCAACCAAACTACTCTAAGGATGATTGTAAAAATTGGCGTGTATGTTCTTGGTGATTTTCCGACGACTTTCAGTACTGTGGCGCCTCCTAGTGGCGGTTTTTTTGTTTTTACCCATAGCTGTTTCTCCTAAAGCGTGTACAGGATCTTTACTAACTCTAACCAGTGTATTTATATGATGTTGGCAATAGACGATGACGACTTTCGGACGGATCTGACTACCAGTGTGCCCCCTAGTGGCAATTTCAGTGTTTTTACGTTTACCTCTCTATCTTCAAAAGTCCTCAACGGATTTTCATAAAATTTGGCATGTAGGCATCTTTTAGTCAGGTGATGATATCCTTTTGTTTTCGGATGGATTTGATGTAGTTTGCGCCACTTAGTGGCCATTTTTACTGTTTTCGAGTCTGTTTTGTGGCGTCCACCTCTCTATCAACCAAACTGCTCTAAGGATGATTGTGAAAATTGTCATGCGTGTTCTTACTACTGGTATGCCCCCTAGTGGCAATTTTAGTTTTTATGTTTACCTCTGTATCTTCAAAGGTCCTCCTCAACGCATTTTCATAAAATTTGGAATATAGGGGTCTATTAGTGAGATGACGGTATCATCCCATTTTCGGATGGTATCGAGGTATTTTGCGCCACTTAGTGACCATGATTTTTGCTGTTTTCAAGTGTTTTTTGGCGTCCACCCCTCTGTCAACCAAACCATTCTAAGGATGATTTTGAAAATTGGCTTTTGTGTTAGCAGTGTGAAGAGCACGGTTAATGATGATGACTTCAACTATTGTGGCATCTCCTAGTGGTAGTTTTGTTTTGTTTTGTTTTGCGCCCATAGCTGTATCTCCTAAACCCACTGGTAAGTGTATTTATATGAAGCTAACAACAGACGACGACTTTCAGGTGGATCCAACATACAGTGTGCCCCCTAGTGGCAATTTCATTTTTTTCCATTTTCCTTTGTTTCTCTGAAGTTCCTTGACAGATTTCCATGAAATTTGGTAAATAGCTTTCTATTGAAGAAAAATTTTCGGATGTAATAACTTCCTTTGTCAACAGAAACGGAAATATAGTATTTGATTTTACTTTATTTCTGTTTCTGTTTCTGTTTCTGTTGACAAAGGAAGTTATTACATCCGAAAATTTCAAATTTCAGTTGATCCATTCTTGTTGTTTTATTTACCGATTTATATTCTACATTTCGTGAAACAATAGTATCCTTGGGAGGATCTGGATCGCCTTATTTAGTTTCAGATTTATTTTCAACGTTTTGTTATTAGGAAATTATGAAACAATTGTTGCTTGAGTGCTTGGGAGTGAATGAATTTTAGCTTTAATCAGTATAATTGAGGTCTTTCATCTATCATTGATGCCTTAACTTGTGTATCCACTATGTTCTGCCTCTTGTTTAATAAAATGGCTTTGTTAAATTGTGCCTTCTTTCTATTTCCACCTTTGTTAATGAGCGAAATGTACAACTGAAATTGTATCATTAGAGGTAGTGAGCCAAACGAGAATCTTTTGTCATCCTTTGTCCTTAATGAAGTCCTTTGGTTGTTTAAAGTCGTCATGGTGATGGCCCAATGTTTCTTACACAAGTCGGTGTAATGGACTCGTTTGTGTAAAAGACGTGATCAACAGACTTTCAAAATGCGCTTTCTGTGTTTCATGTCTGCTGCTTTCTCTGTCGGATGATATAAAAGGGACATGTTGCTTTTGGCCTTACAGTTGTCTTCCTTCCTGTCAATTTTTAACAAGATACACATCCTAGTTACTGGGACACCTATCCAATTTACTTTGTTTGTGGTACATGTTCTCATTAAAAAGCTGTTACAGTAGAGTAACACAAAATAATATCAAGACAGCTGTAGGCAGACTAAGGTTTGTTTCAGCGCTGGGTATTTACGGCTAACAACACAACAGTGTACGCAGTCGTGTGACCTAAATGTGTTACCGTTGCCGACGTCCATCGGGACGACAATGTGCCCTTAAAAAGTTACTAAAAAGCTCCATTCTGCCACCTGTTAATGCATAGTGGCGTCCCACTTGAATGAAGATTTCAGGGTTCAGCTAAAAACATAACCTCTGTGTCCCAAATAGGATTTTATGGTTCTTGGGGGGTTGGGGGGGGGGNTAGTCTTTCTCTACAGTTATGATGTAACTCCCATAAAAAGTAGGTCTCGCTTGCCCGTTTAGCAGACTTTGTAAGGAATTTTCAAATTTGGTCGAAACATTTGAGGGTTACGATGGGTTACAGATCATTATTTTGTTTCAGAGAAATGAATGGAACGTCATTTTTAATATCTGTTATTAGGCCAAAACCGGATCTGATGTTCTTTTAAGGAACCAGTCTAACGGACGTTTGGTTTCCTCTATTATTTTTTATTGTTGTCATTTTGGGAAGACGTTTTGTTAAGAGATAGATCGTAAGCTTAGGTTAAGTCATGCGTTTTCTATTGATAAATTATCAAAATGCATGTACTTTTTTCGTAACGGTCAACTCAGTCCCGGCTTCGAAGAGTTGGTCCTGTGTACTAAGGCTGTTGGAACTGCCCGCCGACGGCGCGTACTGTCTTGCATCTACGTGACAGTTTCTTAACTCTCTTCCATGTTTTTCTTTTTACCACTACGCTACTTTCGCATTTTGAGGGCCCAGTTGGATAAAAGTTGTACGCTGTATAGCAACAATAACGTCGCATTATCATGCGCCACGTTGTTATTGTTGAACAATAAACCTGAAGTTCTATGCAACCCGACAACCCTCGTTGCAGGTGCCGCCGTTGTGTTGGGCGCTTTTGACAGCATTTTTAGAGTCAGTGGATAAACAGTTCTTCAAATTTCCCGATTGTTAATATTATTTTTAACGGTCTAATTTTGCAGAATGGAATAGAGCAGTCATATTTTGGTTCAGACAAAGGAGTAAATACTGGAAGCACGCTGGACAGAGTAAAAGTGCGTAGCCGCACAAATCCCAAATGCAACGGACAGTGCCGGGTGTGACTGTACCAACTTCACCGCAACTATCCTGTCTAAAATTGGAGTTAATTTCCCGGGCCAGTTGCACCAACTTTCTATGGAAAGTACTTATTTTCATAACTTAATTTACGATTTAAAATAAGGTTTGCTTGACAAAAACACTACAAGCGGAACGTATTTGTTCAACTCATTTAAATGAAGGCATGACGTAACATGTTTAAACCCGGAGACAACAACAATGCTGGCAGTTCCAACAAGGAGTGTACGATACACTCCTTGGTTCCAGCACCCATTAACACTTGGGGGTTGTTTATCGGAGTATTTTGTCTTTTTGGTAAAAATCAGTCTACGGACGGTTCAGCCTGTTTCCCGAAAACGAAGCTGAACATCAGAAAACTTGTCTACAAGCCAAAAGCCTCCCCAGGAGCAGTCTAAAAGTCAGGCAAAAGCAAAAAAATCAGCTGCTTGGGACTCAATCATGTAATCTCGGCAACAGAGTAGATGGACTATACTGAGTCCAACCAATGGCTTATTTGAAAAGCTGCCAAGTTGCGACTTATCACTCCGACAGATCATTCCGCGCCAGCTGTGTCGCTCGCTGATAGGATGATAGGCGAAGTTTTGATTTTGAGAAATTATGGCGAAACATTTCGTTTAATGTGTTATTAAGTGATCCGGCAGTTTTTTCAAAATGGTTTCAAAAGTTTAAAAAAATAGCTGCATTTTCTATTTGCTTTACTATTGTTCAATTCAGTAACTGATGAAATCGCATACTTATTCAAACCAAACAATTATCGTTAAAACCGAAATATGCAGAAAAATTTACCCCTGTACCTCTTTAGAGCTGATAAAACTAGAACTATTTTTATCTCTCCTCACAAGGCACCCTAATGCGCGTGTGTGCATTCTCTTCTTTTTTCATTTGGCCATATGCCCTCTGCTCAACTTTCAAACAAGGTAGACACAGGACGCTAGAGGTCGATTCCCTTTCTTTGTGTTCAGAATTCTGAAATGTGCGAACAATTACGTTTGATAAACATATACCTTATTTATGATTTTAATCTTTTCTAAAGCAGGGTTTTACTGGTGTCCTATTGCTCGTTTTGACATCGAATATTGCTAGCAAGTCACCCAGCCTGTTTTATTGAATTCAAGTGTTTTGTTAACTGCACTACATACAGTCACTTAAAGACCATTATTTTGTGTTTTCGTTTTCTGACCGGAGGTTAAACAACGATCGTTTTCTTGCAATTCAGTTCTTCAGTGCTACTTGAATTTTACTGCTTGTTATCCAGTGGGCACCCGTCTTACTGCTGATAAAGTAAGCTAAAGAGTGCAAAACATTATTTACCCTCATATTTTGGGTGCATGTTTGGCCCCGCCTCGTTTTCAAAACCATACTTCACAAAAACCGATTCGTGACAAGTTGATGTCATCAGCTCGAGTGAATGCCCTCTACTGTGATTGATCGTATTAAATTAGTTACGCAATGGCTGTAGTCGATTATGTCTCTCATGGTCTCATCATGTGCACCAGAGGGGGGATTTATGAACAAAGCACCGGTTGGATTCCCCAGTTGGTTGCGTCATCTTGGTTCTTAGTTCTGGACGTCTTCGTCTGAAGATTCCCTTCTCTCCAACGGCAGGGTGTTTAACGTGACAATCATAGATACATTTTATTTGCAACGAGTTACGTAAAATTAGAATAGCATATTAGGAAATCAAATGAATCATTACTGAAAACGTTACGTGTCAGAAGTGAAACGCGTTCAATGCCCGATTTATGGACGTAATGAGACAAGTAGTGGCGAAACTGTATTCACCGTCGGGATTGTGACGTAACAACTTTAGTGTCCGCTTACAATGCCATTATCATTGACCGGTTTCGTTTTTAACGCCTCTGTAAACCATGTTCTGGTCTTAACAACATAAACTGTCTTCGCAGGCTATTTCACCTGTCAAAGCTATGTCGCATGCGCTCTTCGCAGGCGTATTTCATCTTTCAAACCTATGTCGCTCGACCTCTTATCATTTTTGTGAATTTGTGTTGCAAAATGAATAAATTGGCCGGAGTATTTCCCTAACACGCCGTGACAATCAATTCAATGGGCCTGGTGTGAAGCAAATGATGACCTGGCAGTTTTTCTCAAATCAAAAAATCGTTTCTGATCTGAGGAGCAACGTAAGATAGGTGTTATATAACAATAAATGGTCAAAACCAAAAGTCCGGTTTTTGACAGAAGTCGCGTGTTTTTATGGTTGCCAACTGACCTCTAATTATTCTTAGCTTAACCACCCATGCCTTTCAGCTTCCACCGCTGAATACTGAAGTACAATGAGTGTACGGTGAACAAGGACATGATAGTAATGATAATAGTAATGACGATGATAATGATGATGATGATGATGATGATGATGATAATAATAATAATATCAAGGTGTCTACGTTTCAAATGTTTGTAATGGTGGCTCCTTGAAAAGTGTAAATCATTTTTCTTAAATGTCCTGTTAACCAAACGGATCGTATCCATCTCGTCTATGATATCACCTCCATTTACCAAACATTACCTAATAATCAAGCAAGAAGTGTGAAACAAAAACGACGCTAGAGACCAGGATGAAAACGACGTTTCAATATTAATCAAATATCATCATCAGGTACAATAGTAGACAGAAATATCGAACAGAATGTTCACTTCAGATTACAATGCGGCACAAGCTAAGTGCCCCAATTTTCAACATTTGATTGGCTTAACTTTTCATCAAGTTCAGGAAATAATGAGAGTTTTACAAGACCATGCATAAACCAGTTTGATGTCCGTTATTCAGTGGAGGAAATTGGTTCTCAAAATCCGGACCCCTGTGACTGTTACGCTGACAGACAAACTAACAATCTAAAATTTGCCGTGACAATATTTCCCGCGATGTTATATTATCAGTGGATTTGTTCACTTTCACGTAACATCAATTATATTTTGTTTAATTACAGCGGATGACCGCAGTCACTGACGGTCGAAAATGTTTTAATTTATTGTAAGTACTCGATTGTGCCTCGTGAAATTCGTCTAATTTTGATTCACCAATGGGATGAAACTATTTAGTAAGCTCTGGGCTTCTGATTTGGAATTACGTTCACCAAAGAGTTTGCAAAAGTATATAAAATCATGTGAATTAATTAGTGTGTTTTTTGCTTAGTTTATTTCATATCTTTAACTTCATGTCCCACCAGGGCTTCTTTCGAAAGCGATTTTAGCGATAATTCTCCAATTCTAAATAATTTTGCATCAAAATATTTTGATATCCGATGTCTGAAGGAAGTATCTCAGATTTACAAATTATACATTAGTTTTTGGAAAGGAAGATTTTAGTATTTAAAGTGGAATTGTGTTTTAATTTAAAGGTAAACACTCTCGTTGTGCATTTGATAGTTCCAAGTGACTGAAAACTTGTTTTACAGTAGGTCGCTTGACGTCACTACTTGTTATCGAAGAAATTAGCTCACTTGACTGTATCTTGAAAGTTTACCAACGACTAAGGAATATTCCACAGAGCTTGATATTCAAGATATGCTATAAAAATATATGATATAAAAAGTTTCCAATCAAGGAGACATTCCGTTGTGCAAGATGTTACAGAATGCCGTGGTTCGGTTTAGGAAAACGTCATTCTTTTACTTATGTGCTCCTGAGATCATCTTATCCAAGCACAATACACGGCAATGCCCTTACGAGAGCTTGCCTGTACGCTTTTAATTTGTTGCGTTTGACGGCAATATGACACACGCCCGGTTGTATTAAATCTGCGTCATTTATCTCTGGGACAGTTTATAAACGCCAAAATTAAATTGTCTAACACGACGCTGTTAACGTTGAATTCTCCCTTGATCCATACACTCCGATTTAGAAATTGATTTAAGTATTACACAACCTTTCGAACGAATATCTACAAGGCAACGCGAAAAGTTCATAAGCGCAAACTAAAATTACATAACTAGACGATTTTGATAAGAGGAATATAGTCGGTCATCGCCCTCTTGCGAATAATTAAGTAACTTTGTGAAATGGGAACCACGAAGGTTTTATAAGGCGCCTACAGCGTGTATCACTAGGTAAATTTGCGTACAAGACACCTTCCTCTTTGAAACGGTTGACCATAAAATATAAGGAAATAGGCCTACTGTTTTCACTAGCGCTAAAAACTTAAGTGCACGATGCATTGTGGGTGGAAATATATGAAACAAGACGTGCAGGTTTAGTTTTTTCGGCAAGCACGTGCCGCATGTGTTGTATGAAGTCCAGGGTTACACCTAAGTATACATCTAAGGAGCCCTGCCCTGGATGGGTGACGTGACATTTATCTCACCAAGAACGAGTAATGATAACTTGGCTGACGCGAAAATACTTGCACTCGCAAATGGCTTACTGTGCTGTCCACGAATGTTTACATACATGTACATGTGCACACGCTCGTACACGCACACACATTTATGTCTAGTTATTATGGTCGCAGAAAATGTTTGGCTATCATGTCGTATTCCGGAGTGTCAATACTGTAACCGTATTTTTGGTGTCAAGTATACTATGCGTATCACATGTCATTCAATTAATGAATGTTTAATGTATGAATAATCTTATGTTAACTGCAAGGCGATCTCCAGTGAAGTGATGTCTACTTTGGGAGAGCTCCAGCTAAACGTACATGGCTATGCTTTATTACTATACTCTATACTGTATACCCTATGCATTGTATTTNTCTCATAACAGCCGTTAAAATTAAAATAACATTATATCGTCATAGTAAGTTTATTTAAAAGTTTCCACTTGTTTTGCAGACTTGTTTTTCGCAATTGTATTCTCCCGGTTCGATCGATATACATTGAAATGTACCTGCAATATTTCCATACTAATGATGGACAATGTTATATAACCTTAATGAGAATGCAGCCGTGTTTGTACTCCCTGACGTAGAACGTGGCTTTATCTCCGTGGGCGTGACCGGCTGCTTACACAATTTGACAGTTACCTCCCTCATGATGAACTATATGGGAATTCTCATTAACAACGTGTTTTTTTTCTCACAAACGCAATTTTTGAGACAAGAACTTTCCGTTTTCACTCACCACCATTACTTTCACGAACTCAGTTTCTTGATAAACCACTATGCGTTTCTATACTGCTTCGCTACATTGTACAAAGCACGTGCTTCAGTGCTGGTGGTTCACATGTTCGTCGGAAGAGAATAACAACTCGCAAGAAAAAAATCAGTTCATGGGAAAAACGTTGATAGTGAGGACACCCGCGTGGTTCGTGAAGGGGAAGCCTATTTTACCCACACTCAGAGATAAAGCTAATTGAGTATACATTAAAACCCAACAGGTAGCGCTTTTTGGTTGAGAATTTGCAACTTTTATATCGACGTAAGTATTGTATTTTACATTCGTTGTTTAACGTTTCCCGTTATAATACTTGTTTTTGTTGGCCTTGCAGCTTGTATAAGCGGCTATTTATGAATGTACGGTGTGGGGTATAGGTTAGTACTAAAAGGTATCGCCTCTATTAATATCAAGGTTTGTTTCAGCACAATTTTGTTGGGCGATATCAGTTTGCTACTGGGTGGCAAACATTCTATTTCAGTTTGAATTTGAAATCCGCGTTGCTTGGGGGATTTTAAAAGAGAAAAAACATATTAAAGATTTTTTTATTGTCCGTCCGTCCTAGCTGTGGCGTCTTTCGTCACGTGTCCGCTGCAGTGTCTCCTAAATCTCTTGCAGGATCTAACAAGAAGTGGCAGACAAGTTCAGTGTCGGATTTAGAGGGGGGCAAAGGGGGCCATGCCCCCCTAAAATGCTGTTCTGGGGTTCGAATGTCTGACAGGCAAAATCCTGGCTTTCTGCTCTGCCCCCGGGCCCTAACTCAAAATCCTGGATCCTCCCATGAACAGATGACGACTATACTGCTGTGCTCCCTAGTGGTAATTTTCTTTTTTGCGTTTGGCTATTTATCTTCAAAGTTCCTTGTCGAATTTTCTTGAAATTTGGTAAATATGTGAAACGAAGAAGTCTTCCTATTTTCGGACGGATTTGTCCTGTTTTGCGCCACCTAGTGTTTTGCGTGACTCATTATGAAAATTGACTGATGTGTGTCTGTAGAGAAGACTGTGACCGCCGTATTCTGTGCCATCCAGTAGCTATTTTTGATATCAATAAACAGCCCTAAGCATACCATTTAGGGTGCAGTTGTGGGTGTAGGATCTTTAAAATGGGCTTACAAAGTTCACACTGCTGGTGAATTAGGAAGCACGGCCGAAGCGTGCAGCGGTGTGAGGTATGAAGGTGTGACACTCGTCCACTTATTCCGGGTGAGCATTACGAAGATAACACCGCGCAAGCCATTGGCATTATTGAACCTAGTAAGCAGACTTCTGTTTAACGACAAGTATATTAATTATAGATATAATATCTGAGCTAATAGAGCAATACCTGTCTAACAACATTTTCATACTCTGGACAGCAACAAGTGAGAGGGGATTTTGTTCGGCGCCTCTTTCTTTCGATGCTGGGTGTGAACTCAAGCCGTTTTGCGAGAATTCGCACTGACGATGACACAGTGAGATTCTCCCGTTTCAGAGTGAGAGCACACACTCCGCGCTGGCTGAGCTGCATTACTGGCCAAAAAACAACAACGTAAATTTCCAAGCAAACAAATGCTTGTTCAACAAACAGGCATTATTGTTAGAAAAATAACAAAGTTTCAAAAAAATCCTGCTTTAATTAATTGTTACACGCTTCTCAAGCTTTCACCCGCACCCTTTCCCCGATATAACTAAACGAGTGGGCTACCCCTCAGTCGGTCGCACAAAATAGGTCAGGAAAACGTTGGGGATGTGGACTAAATTCTACAAATGTTGGGTAAAGAATTGCTGCAGGTTACTTCAACTCTGAAATCCCTAAGAGTCAGTAACCCTTACTAGCTGATCGAAATATTGCGACAGCTTGTGTAACAATGGCTGGGCTATTGCGCCACACTCTATTGCATGTATGTACATTTACATTGCAAGAAGGCCGGTCTGTTTACCCAGACTACGTAGCTTAGAGATGTCAGTTTGGCACAGACTAATGACAACGGTCACTGATGCAGAGGATCACATCTTTTTGAAATGAGTTGCTTACGCCTTTAATGCTTTAGCTACAGAGTGAAAAATACTTAAAATCAAAAGTATATTATTGAACATTTACGACGGTAAGCAATAACTAGGTTAACATTCCTGTTTCACGGGTTATGTCACTAGTTGAGCATAATAGCGAGCATTACGAATTCTTAACGAAATTTTGGTACGACAGCATTAATGTATTTCTAAGTCTTTCAAAAGCGAGGGATTATGGACTGCTCTGCGGCGGAAACCTTTTCCCTTTCCATTCGTCGCCTAGTTCAGCCCCTTCCTCACTCGTCGTTATCTCTTTGATAACAAGCCTACTTTCAAGAAAGTTCTGCAGTCATATCTACACAGATCAAACTTGACGAATTCATGATATATAGTACAATGTCTTGCTGTTATGTAGACAGGCGGTTTAACTTCTCGAGTTCATGATAGTGTACAGTGGCCTTTAAAACTAAACTACATGTACACCCTTAAATTTGCATTGTATCATGAGGTTGTTTCTTATTTTGTCCCCCTTTTAACATTGGATTCATTTATGACCACAATTACTTGCCGAAGGTGCGTAATTCTTCCCCACTGATCACTGAACAGTGATCGTGTGACAATGAGTTAGCAGTGATAGGTTGTTGAACCTCTACACCAAGTTCGTTAATCAATCAGCCATGATGGACACTGCGACATCACTGCAGAAATGAGTTACGCAATTTGACGACAACCTCTTTACACCCGCTGTTACTCAGAAACACAGCACGCAACCAATTCCTCTCGTGATGAACTGTAAGAAACAACTCAAAAATAAGTGTACCTCGTTTTTTTGAGAAAATGAACAGATTGAATTAAGTAGGAAATTCGTGAAAATTTCATAGATATCTTTGTGTCTTTTGTCGTATGACGATAGAAAGAGAATGGTTTTACGAAAAAAGTCACAAGTTGAAAGCGGAAGTCGCAGAGTGGGTGATACACAATGGTTCAATATTTCCGAAAGATGGCGTAAGTTTGAAATGTTTAAGATGCATTTCATTCCGTTACAACCAAACCTTTAAAATCACGAAATCAGCACTCGCAAGTTTCACATTCAAAATTTCCCATGCCACTGATTACGGTATTTAATATTTAACGAAACTGAAGGGTCACCAACCGTTCATTTGGAACTGCTCAATTTCGGATGAGTAGGTCAACCTGACACTTTTTTGCTTACTGACGCCCAGAATGACATAATTGGAGATGAAAATCCAACTTAAATCATGGAAATGTTTCAAAGACCGTGTCATTGGTTGAGCTATTTTTGGCGTTGTAGGTTGTCAACAAAACGGGAATTCACATTTTATAGGACTCTTCAAGGCAACATTCAAAGGATCGCACGTGATTTCTGGCGGACTCTGTTCAACTAACCTTTACACCAATGCGAACGACCGAAAGGCGACCCAACCAATCCTCTAACGTTTCAAATCCAAACCATGCTTCTGGAAATGGCATAGCGCTGATGAGTGACTACCTTTTTACCAAAACCGTGTGCTTTATAAATCTCATGAGGGTTAAAGCAATGTGCACGTGTATTTTTGAGTACTGTTTTCTTCAGGTTCTCTGCATCAGCAGTGTTGGTTTGTACAATATCGAATTTTGTACAATATTGAGTTTATTATGGAGTTACAACAGCCGTTAGATGGCAGCTCTTCGTCCCGTCCGCTCTTTATCTCCCTGTTGCCTAGCATTTTGTCAAAACTAACTTTTACCAATTCACCTCTTTCTGCATTTGTAACTACTGTACTCTATTGAAACAGAGAAAAATAGAGAGAGAGGAATGTCATAAAACTACTATTATGTTCCCGTTGTACTGACAACTGTTAAGTTTTGTGCACGATACTGGTGGACTAGAGTTGTCACAAATATTCCAAGTTTAAGAAAACATCAAACAATAGTCACATAACAACTGTTTTCTATTCTAACCTGTCATTTCATAATCCATGAATATAGAAGAGTGGATTATCCTGTGTTCCCACGGCCAAGACTATAATATCGTGTTTCACTTGCATCGTTTATTTCATCTATAAATAATAATAACAATAATAATAATAATAAGCCCTTAACATTTTTACAAGCTTGGCTTGAATCTTTAACACTTCCCTTTTTTCCGAAGCAGAGAAAAATGAGTTGAAATAGGAGTGTCTAAATCAAATCTTTGTGATGTTTATATATATATGTACCACAATACAAGCGCATTCAAGAAATACACTTGAGGATGTGATTCCAAATTTTGTTTCGTAGTAGGTCACAAGAAGTCTTTAACCTAACAACAAATACCATCGACACCTTGATCCTAACAATGCCTTTTTCCACGTTGAATTGGAATTTAAAAGAAAACACGAAACAATGTTCAGATCAAATGCTCAAAATAAAGAGCCAGAATTTAACGTCATTACATGAACACGGTAACCACTTAGCACTGTTTCAGTTAAATATAAAGTTTTCTTGAAATATTAACACATTCAGTCATAAACATGAGGTAGACTTGCGTAATCTGTTAAAACCCAAACCAGGAAACGCTTTATATAAAATATGTACACAATCACGGACAAGAAGTCAAATTGAAAATGAAAATTATTTACATGATTTCTAAAAGTAATCCACAGCTAAACACATGTAAGCACTTAGAGTAAATGTTTGTACACGATCGGGGTCTGTATGTTGCTTGTTACTACGAAATCATACTTTAGCTACAACTACGGCTGTATAACATGTAATGCAGTTTGGCAGTTTCACTTTTTAATATCGCAACTTGCGCCCTCAATTTTAAATTTTCTTGTTCCAAAAATGCGGCTCTCATGGCAATTTCTTCTTCTTTCTGGCGTCTCGAATCACGTGATCTTTTTGCCGCGTCATTATTTTTGCGTCGTCTTTCCCAGTACGTCTCATCTTTGCTCGAGTCCAGGGGGGGCTGTTGTCGGGACTTCTTCGCTGACGTTTCTGGGTCCTGGAAACGAGGCCTTTTTCTGCTGAGCATAGCTGACAGGGGCAGGGTTAAAGCACTGAGTCCACTTTCGTATAAAGGGTTTAAGGATCCGGATAGGGTTGTTGAAAAGGGCACCGAAGCAGATGCGGAATATGCCGACAAAAAGTCCGTACTTGAAGGAGACAGTCCTGGGTACCAGCCGGAGACGGAATCTGTCATAGGGTACATTTTGAAAGGGCGATTGTGAGCAGGGGTGGCCGATTCAGAGTTGTGCTCCGTGGACGAGGTGGAACATTCACTCGATAGACTGCCGTGTCGCGACGGATTCAAATTCATAGCATTCACTGGTTTGCCACCGGATTGTTCACTTTCGTGATGATCAGAACACCTCGATTCCGAGCGGGAGTTAGTCTCTGACGTCACACTGGGCACTGGAGATGGTGATCGTGATTTCTCGAACTTCCTGAGAGGACTCGTCTTGGAAAAATCTAATGCCACGTCAACCACAGCGGCACTCATCTTATCGCTCTGAAAAGATAGAAACGAGACACAACTTAGTTATACATATGACTATAAATCATATTATTTAATCACTTAATTAAACGTGCATGTAGGTATCACTACGAACACAAATTAAACGATTGCATTTCAGTTAAGTAAAACAGGAACGTCCCGTCTTCGGAACTGCGATACATACTTTGGTCACACGGGCAGCAAAAACGTAAACTACGGTCCAAACGCCTATGCCACTGATACCGACTTTGCAAACATGAAACGAGTTTAATCGCTTCCCAGTGGGACAATTGCAAAACCTTACATAGATGCACAACAAATATTGCGTAAGACCGTCTGGTCGATACGTTAGTGGGGTTGTTGACTGACTCGCTCGAAGGTCGGAGACATGTACGTTAACTTTAAATCAAATAGCGCCCAACTACTTGGAAATGACAATATCTCGAAATATGCACATATTAAAAAACAAAGGTAAATAAATCCAATTATGTTTGATTTTAAACTCATTTCGTGATTTTCCGTTAAAGATATAATACAAGTACGCCTACCGTAAAGCAGAATTACTTCTGTCCGTTGAAGTTCAAGTTATTCAGTGGAATGGAGTTGTTCAGACTTGCACACACAACAAAACGTAGTTGATAACAATAGTCCAGTGTGGTCATCCCCCGACTTTTATAGTGACCGGTAGGGGTTATGAACTGCAAGTGACCTGTTCTTACGACTACCTCCGTGTAATGACAACGCAGACGTTAATGTTGGGTGCGGAGTGATACATTGGTGTCCACTCTGATTGGCTGACGTGCGGGAGCAGCTTGTGTCAGGTTTTTTCACTTGGGCAGCTGGTGAATTTTTGCGTTAACAATGAACGGAAATTTTCTGCAACCTGAAACATCAACGCGTAACTGAAATATTTGATGCGCTTCTGTCAGAACATGGGCCTTGCTCCGTTCCCGTATCAATTTCTATCAAACAGAAATTCCTTTACGTTTCACAGTCATACCTCGGGCCTTTCGCCCGGCGCCGAGACGCTAACACACGGTATGCTTACTGATTTAACTTTAAAAAAACTTTAGGTCAAAATAATTTTGAACAAATGATATAATACAAGAATGATGATGCACAAATACATGTAAAGACGTATTTCATGCAACATTGCTTAACAATATCTATTTTGTTTTATGACGTCCATTTGACACAACTTGTTTTCGAGTAATGAGCGCTCCCTAGCTTTAGTGGAAGGTCGTGTGAAGCGATGTGTTGCGTAATCGATCGTGTCTCGGTCATATGGCCACTGTCGGTCACTCTGAACATCGCATCACATTTATTTAGCACCAATATTGTGTAAGATTGAGAAAGTGCTCGCTATTGAACACAGATTATTGCATTGGGGAACAGCCTTTTAACACATAATTATACAGTTTGCTGTTCCACGGTCACAACTAGCTGAGAACTATGTAAACTTGAACGTCCACACTTCCTTATCTAATATTCACAGTTTAGTAGGATATTGACTAAAATACAGCGCAGTTAATATAATAACAGTAGTAATATAAAACGGGAAAACTTTAAGCTTAACTTAATTGAATTTACAGTATTCTTAATTAGTATCGCCAATATACTAGCAGGGTGCAGAAAATTACAACTGTTGAATATTTTCGCCGGACTCATCTTGGGATGGAATTTTTTGTGTCGTCACAATGGAACCATGTTCAATTCAAACAAAGGATAAGAATGCAATGGCGTAGCTTCGGAAGAACAAATTCGTACGTCGGTGAAGAAAATAGCAGATTTTGGTACGAGAACATATTGACCGGAAGCGCTTATGAACGAGGTACTAACATCTGATCATCACTACGGGAGAACTTAGAGTGCCCCACAGTATATACAAAAAAGGGTGTCTGCACTCTGGGTGTGGCCCCTGGAGACAAGCCAAAATGAACTAGATTATTCGAGGTGCCGCCCAAAACGGGTTTAAAATGAACAATCAATATTTTTCGAAAAAATGCTACTTTGAGCAGACCTTACTCTCCCGTCCACTTACGTGAGAAACGCACGTGCATCGATTGTTTACTCTGCCATATCAAATATTCAAGATGGTGGACGAAACCAAGGACTCGTGTATTTCAGTTGCGATACCATAACCCACAGTCGCACGCCAGCAAACACCAAACCCCAGGTACAAACTCCATGCCCGAGACCCTTAGCTCCGAAAATACTCCATACCCGGGAATCAAACTGCAGACGGGGACATGGATGCAGTTGTCAGTGGAATCTGGTCCCGAATATAGTGTTTGTCACCGGGTGCAGGGACGGATCCTGGATTTTGAGTTGGGGGGGGGGCAGGGCACAGGAATAACCTCAATTTCGCCACATGCGCGCGCCCAGCCTAGAATGTAGGGATGCAGGGGTCTCGAATATTTGGGTTTGTGGACCTCATTACAAAAAAAAACGGTAAACGGGGTTTGTTCATGGCCTGTGCATTGTGCATTCACTGCCCCAAATGGTATCTGGGTGAATTTTAGGGGGGGGGCATGGCCTCCTTGGCCCCGCCGCCCTAAATCCGCCACTGAGGTGTGGGGCATTTTAGGAGTGTGTGTGTAGTTTAGGGGTGACTGAATGGAGTTTGTAGCGCAGGTTTTGTGTTTGCTGGTCTGGGAGTGAGGTTTAGGTGATCGAAGCAAAAACTTAGAGGCGCAGCCTTGAAATCGTTTCTTTCACTTCCACCAACATGTACTCCACGTGAAAGCATCTGTCTCAAATGATAGGGGGCTGTTCCAATTTTTGATCAGCACCATATTCTGTTGCATAACACACGGGTGAAAAGCCAATGATTGACTCCTTTCATTAAGCACGATTGCACTGCAAACCAGGTAGAAAGCATCTGCCTTAAAGCACTGAATTATGGAGGTTTGGCGTAACCTGTTGAAATAATGCAATGTAGTCTTTGAATTATCGCTGTCCGTGCTGCCGTTTGCTCCGCCTATTATAACGGTTTTAAATAATGCCAGTGTCACAAATTATTAAATGACATTTAGAATATGAACACAGATTATTGTCGTCAACTTTTATTGCATAATTCAGATACTGGTTGGCCGCTGAACGGCCGTCAAGTTCAGCCGGTCGTCGAGGTCAAAACGTTACCGTTCGTTCAGTATCGTTGCGTCAAGTCAGATTGTTTGAGCGATTTACAATAAATAGCGCATTCGTGACGACTAAATAGTGCATCAGTGACAAATTCATTTTTTTACTCGAGTTAATCAGCACCTATAGCAGTTGAATATTAGCAGCAAACTGAATCACAGTGTTTGCAAATAGCACGATGATCGTCTAAGGGACATCTAAGCCTACGAATTTTTATTATCATTAGAGAGGGTTTCGCAAAGCGCCGTGAACTTGAATTATGACGTTTACGTAATTGCAAGTGCCGATTCTCGTTACTGTAACAAAAATGGTTTTCGCCACAGCTAAATTTTTATGCGAGCGTGAAAGTAAACGTGAACGAAATAACTGAGCTCCGGGTGTCCAGTTATTGTAAAACGTATCCGCTATTCTGAAATATCATGCGCTCACCCAGCCTAAAATACAGGGGGGGCTCGAATTTCTCGTTATGCTGACCTTTTACCGAAGAAAATCTATGAGGACTAAAAAAAGACCTACGACTTCTGCATCTGTGCCGAATTCCTGTGGACTTTGTGGACTTTTGTCTCATTTGCTCGAACTTTTTGTTTCGCTGAGGCGGAACTTTTTGCCCAATTCGCCAAATTGGGAGGCTCCTTCGAGCCCCCAAGCCCCCTCCCCTGGGTGCGCCCATGACTATGTCTTGAATGTGGAAAAGTCGTTTCTACAAACTCCTGCGAAAAATTGTCAACTCTTAGAATGCGAAATTTATTTGGAGTTTAAAATATATAGATGCATGCAAATTAAGCACGTAAAAAATTAACAACACAAACTCTTATCTGTTAAAAATCCATTTTACTTCGATGATATCCAGCTAACCCTGGCAGAATAAGGATTTTGGAAAAAGTGCTTTCTTGCAACTAAACTTTAACAACATTTAAAGACAAAAGAATCGTGTTCATTTGATACTGAAGCAAAGAAGAAAGATTGAGAACCCTATCAAAATAATAATCTTTTCGATGTCCTACCAAATAATAATTGAAAAAGGGCCACATTTTTCGCGAATCCTCCTGTATTCGCGTAAAATACTCAAACACTATCGGGATACGTCACAGCCAACAACCGCATATATGACGAGGAATAGTAAATGCTTGATAATTCGCGTTCACGTCGCTTTGCGAAACCTCTCTATTATGTAAACCCTCATGAACGTGGATTTGGTACGGCATAAAATGATGAAATACACGTCATCCTTCACGCTTAAAATATATTGTGTATAGACACACATATGCTAAAACGAAACTTTTATTAGAATTTTACATGAAATGTTGCTCCTATACTTTATGCAGGTTTATGATTATAATTAAAATTTCATTCAAGATTATAATAGTGTGCTCGTCAGCACAAAACATGTGACCATTTAGGTGGCGCACTGAGCGATTTATCAATTAGTGCGTTGTCTTGAAAAATCGTTTTTCAAAAGATGATTATCAGTCTACAAGATGTTACTGAACAGTTCACAACCAATGTTTTAATATAAAATTTTATCCTTAATTCATTATTAGCTAATGAACCCCCATTTACAATCGTCGCCCTTATAGCAGTAACTGAACACTTCATTGCGCTTGAGCTGTTCACCGAACGGGTGTACTTGATTTTCTTTGCACTGAAAGTCTAGTGCATTACACACACGTTCAAGGTTTTGTCAATCCGTCCCTAACTCGGTAATGCGAAAGTTCTCGGACGAAAATGAAAATGATACGAACCTTTCATGTTACTCATTATTTTCATTTCCATCCAAAGTTAAACCGAAAGAGATTTAGTCATGCTAAAGGAGGAAGGACGCTTTGACTAAATTTGTCAAACAAAATGCTCGTTGACGAGCTTATAAAATATTTATTCAATAAAAGTAAGTATGTAACAACTTTATTAGAAACAAGAGAAAAGCGTACGTTTGTGAATGGCCTCAATAACCAATAACCGGATGTACATGACGCGACCAGACAAGGAAATTTGACCAGGAAAATACGACAGTAAACGAAGCTATTCAAGGAAACACTTGTGGTACACATGCCTGACCAGTTCGTGTTTTGCCATAATGTGGAGCCTTGACTCAGAAAACGTTCAATTTTAGATCCGTAAACAGAGTAAGAAAGGGAAATCTTGGGAGACACAAATTTCAGTAGAAGGCAAATTAATGAGATATCGAAAGATTTGTCAAAACCTTTAAAAAGGTTTTGAAAACCATTTCAGCTATTTTTGTCTTTGACCTTAAGATGAGGCAAAAATTTGGTTTCAAATCGTAATGCGCATGCGCATTGTGTAGTGCGATGGTTCATGTGCGGCGCAGCACTGACAAAACTGGAGGGCTATATCCCCCCAGCCCCCTGTGCTGCACCGCCCATAGACCATGGGCGGCGCAGCAATGAAAAAAGTGGGGGCTATAGCCCCCCCCAGCCCCTGGTGCGCCGCCCATGTGGTTATACTAATGAACAAAAGGTTTCTCTTACACGCACGTACTTGCATGTTCAAATATTCTGCATTTTCGAATGCACAGATTTTCCCAACTACTTAGTGTCCAACAGCCCCTGTGGATGTCTAGTTGTTCGCATCACTCAATGGAACACCAAAGCGTCCGTCAGTAAATAGACCAGCTACCTCATCGTCGAGTAATTATTAAAAATTGTCAGTTTAAAATTATTGGCACATGTTGTAGAAATCGTTTCAACAATATGTTATTTCAAAGCCAATAAATAACAAAATTTGACCAGTTGAAAGCGCCACATGGAATCGAGTAACAGGTGCAAGAGAACCAGTTTATAGTCGTCGTCGTCGTCGTCGCCTTGATGTAAGCTGAGTTTTGACATTTTATCCAAAACGCAAATCGCGCTTTGCCATAAGGTGAAAGCGAGCAATTAAATTAAAAATAAACTAATCTCCAAACAGTCAATATTAGGAAACTCTGTTCGTATACGGTGCTAAGTCGGTGCGGCCTCCGGTCACAGGGATCATGACTGTTTGACCTCAGACTAAGGTAAACCAACAAAACCTTGTGTCGAGCGTTCTTTGAATGTCGGCCAGGCATGGACAGTACAGAGATGCAAAAAACTAAAGTAGCGTCTGAATGTACGAATTATTTTCAACTAAAAATTGAATAGTTGGTTGGAAACGAAAATTCTCAAAGCGCTTGAAGTTTTACTGATTTAGTTATGTAAACATGGGCGATAAAAGAGTGAGTCATTATCAGCAAACTATCCAGCAAGATGTTTATTGAAGGTCACGCAAAGAAGGTCGTGTGTCCCGTGCTATGAGGTCACTTTAGAATAACCAGCTTCCGGATCATGTCAGGTTGTTGTCGACTGAAGATAAATATTTTGCAGCACTGCTTCTTTTGTCCGTGTATGTGCAACGTTTTAAGGCGATGGATCAGGGTCAACGATAGTTTACCGCCTAGCCATTGGCCATGCTGGAAATGGAATATTTGTAAAGTAGTTCCTGTTACGTGACGGGCAATCAATGACATACATATCTCAGAACCACATGACAAATGATGTAAGCAAAACTCGCTTTTAGATCAAAATAATCAAAATTATTTACGCAGGAATGAAAACAAAAGTAGTCATGCATACCCCGGTGATTTTGATACCATCATTTAGCTTATAGCTAATTGATCCACGTTTCTTTCATTTTCTGAGAGCACACTTGTCTTGCACACTTCCTTACCATATAATATTTCTACAAGCAAAGGGAACTGACACGCACATTGAATGCTACTGATATGAAACGGCTCACTAACTTTTCAGCAGTGTCTGCGATTTCCTCACGTTACGACGTCATTCAAGAATATAGATAATTGAACTCCAAAGGGTCTACTTTCTTACTGCCATCAATTTAAATGTGTCAGGTCTTTTAAGCATTTAAAAATGCTTACGCAAATAGAAGATAAATGTTGCCTCGCCAGGAATTACTCCTCCAACATGCATTTAATGTAACTCAGTGCGCTTGAAATTTACCTGTACATATCATAAAATGGTGGTGCATATTGTGGTTCCACAGGATCAGTGGCGTAATCCCGAAAAAGGTGCAGGAGAACGCTACGGAGGAGACGTTACAAACACACTGTTAGTAGTTAATGTGTAATAAATGAAAATTCATTAGCTCTTGGAAATGAAATATTACCGTACATGCATCTAACTGTGGAGTTGCATCTAAATATGGAACCCAGGCGCATATGCCTGTGTTTGGGACATTTTACGACAAAGTAAAATTTAGTTAAAGTTGCAGGACCCGAGTTTGGCGTATGCGGCGGTAACACATCGAAACAAATCACGATATTTGAACACGGTACCAATAAACTCCAAAGCCATTTGCTCTTACATTCGCTGACAACAATCGTCGAAAAACTTAATCGGGTCCCTAGAAAATCTGAGACATTGTCAATCAAAAGCAAATGACCTCAATGTGAACTCCGCGGAGTGCATCATGATTAGATCGTCTGCTTCGAAAGGTGAAATTGGGGCGCTGAAGCGGAATCTAACTTTACCAATTTAAAAAATGAGTCATTGATATTCACCATAAATCTTTGTAGTCTGACAGCATTATTCCAATACCTGCCTACCCTATAACCTTTCTCAAGTCACACGGCGGTCGTCAGGATGTGGCTAAAACAGAACGTACTGAAACAGGTAGGCTAAGATGGCATTCCCTGTGTTACCCTCGATTTATTGGCTATCAGCCATTACTTATATTACACAGGTACGTGGTTATTGAAACTTGAAATTAGTTTAAAGCACATCGTTAGATACGTCTTGCAAATTTCAAATAACCCGGCAATCAAAAATAATTACTAGTTAGACTTGCCCGGATGGTTCAGAATATTATTTCAGAAATCAAATTTAAAAACATTTAAATTCTATTTATTTTAAGAAAATAAAATTATGTTGAATGATAACGTGTGTCTAAATTGGTTTTGCATTAAAATCCAGTTGTGATCAAGTCATGGAGGAAGTTATGATAGCGCACTGCCTTTTCCCACGTGCTGTAACACGTGATTCATCGATTGTAACAAAAAGTTGAATCCTTATTCTCATGTTTGGTTTTACAAATATCGTGTGTGTATATGTATATGTATATGTATTTGCACATTGAATGTAATCGGAGTTCTATAACGTATGGGCACGAATCGTGCGAAGTGACAAGTAGTACTTTGCTAGCTGTCCACTGTTATAGAACTGCGTGCCATCAATATAAAACAAACGGCGAGGTAACACAGGAAGTTGGAGTGCGGGTCGTAAAGCCATTAGATCAGTCAGGACTGGCTGATATAAAACTTCAAATCTGATCCTGTGGATAATTAGATTGTTACACTATGTCAAGTACATTATTTAACCCTAGAAACCTGACGTCCGATAATGCGACCTCTTTTTTGCTATAATTTTATGCAACAGGTCCCTTGTGGTTTCATGACGATAGATACGTTCTGTAGAATTTAGGACAATGTTGTATGCAAGAGTGACGTCATTGCATCCAGAGTACACTCAAACCGTTTATGCAATCCGTCCTTAGCCTCTTGTGTTCAGACTAGAGCAGGGTAAATCAACAACATTTACTGCAAGACTTGTTAAGATGTTTGTTTCTGCCAAAAGCTCATGGTCAGCTAACTAGTGTCTTCCGTTTATAATACTATGATGGAGGTGAGTGAATCTTCCCTCCCCCCTTCACCTTCAACGTCCGGAGTTTGCATGTGCGGGCAGAAAGTCCCGAGACAAGCACTGCGCACACTGAAAAATCTTGCGTTCGGCTCGTTAGCACAAAGCATTTTTTGACGAAACACCCGGGCTTCAAAGAAAATTCTGACAGCGCTTTAATAGCAACGTCGTTACCATGCAAGGTACTTTATAGCGAGTGAAAGCTCTCCTAATTGTTTCACATAAAAAGGCCAGATCATTATACAAAATTCTTGTCACTACCGTCAATAACCCTTAGAACACGCATGCTCCCTGAAGCAATTTTCAGATTTTAGCTAGTGTGCGCATGCTCAGTCGACGAACCTATCGGATTTTACGGTCCGTCTCTTGCTTTCCTTCGCAACGCCCTCTTGGGACATCAAAAATCTGTCACCGACTTAAAAAAATAAAACGTTTTTGGGATAATTATGTTAATTACTCCCTGTTAATTCAAGTTATTATTGAAATAAAGAACAAGAACGGCATGTATAGGTTATATTGACCAAAAACAAGTTTTCACCGACTAATTAATCGAACTTTGAAATTACGACTTTTTCTTGGCTACCACCATAGAACTCTAGCCCTGGAATGCCAGTTCTGATCTCGCGGCCGCTGAGGTTGCGCAGAGAACGCGTGAGAATTGTTTGCATTCGTTTGTTCCGGTGTGTGTACTTGCTATGGAATTTTCTGTCATATAAACTTTTCGCAACTCCGCCGTTTTTCAGCCGAATTGCATGAGATCCATATCACTAGAAAGTCCTTTGTCAGTTCTTGATGATTATACATTAGAATCAAAAGTTACGTAATTTAATTCATAAGTAATTATCGTTTCGCATACCTGACAGGTTTAAAAATATTTTTTAATTCTAAAAACCAAGAGTGCTACCAAAATGCGAAAAATAACAGCATGCAGCCTAATAGTATATATGGAAATAAACCAGATAGGTTTTATAAATGACCAGTTAAGCCATTAGGGAAACATTTTCAAAAGATTTCTACCCTATAAAGAGTGTTTGTTTTAAAATATGAATCCTTCACACTTGCTGTGGATAATTTAGTCAGTCATTCATCCAAAATTATACATCTTTTGTATTAAAGTTATTTTGACCTTTGGTGCCGTTTGATACAATTACATTCTTCAGTAAATATTCAAAATGCAATGACATTTATTGAAAATGCAATAAATAACTCCAAGTATCTATCCGAAATTTGCAGATAAAAGTTTTCTGATAGCTAAAAATAGGGCAAACATTTGCAGGGTAGGACTTTCCGTAAAAGTTTAGAAAAGAACCATTTTCTTCAGGAAGTAAAAGTTAGTGATCCTGATACATGTATTGTGTGTTACCGTGAACAAGAAACATTGGAACACATTTTTACGATTGTTATGTTACTAAAGAATATGGACCCTGGAAAATGACAATAGTCATTAAAAGAGACAACGTTATTTTGAACACCAGTTGCGTGACTGCCACGCTCAACATTCAAGGACGATAAAACGGAACAACTGGATTGAAAAAGCAGTATTTCAGGATAAAAAGCGGGGAGTCTGGGTCCAAGGTAAAACGTAAGAGCGAAGTGTTCGCTGCAACACAAACGTACCGACAGCGATGTTTGTCGAACGGGAGATGTAACACCCAAAAATGCCCGACAGCGGTTTTTTGGTGTTGTTTTTTAAAGTTGAATGTGAAATTGCGGGTGCCGCAAAAACCCATCAAACGTCCCGTTTTTCTTTTTTGTCGAGCGAGAAAATTACAATAGTATATGATAATACGACAATTAGACCGCATGTCAAAAAGCATGACATTTAGATGGTGTAGTGGGATGGGAGTAAAAATAAAAAGGTGGGATAGTCTGCCAAGAGCGGGACAATGGGCAAATACACTGTAAGTTGTCAGGATTGTGTCCTTTTCATTTTTCAAAATTTTATTTCACGTATATAGGTAAATACTACAGATAACAGTAGGCCTACTTCCCAGAAATCGAATTAACAAAATACGGCATCTGGACAACAGTTACACATTGCACAAATGAATTATTATAGAAACAATTGAAAACAGTAATAATAAACGCACGCACGTACGCACACACTAACCTTAGCCACTGTGAGTAATTTTTCGAAACTTACGTAAACGCACCTGTTTTTAGGGCCTAAACTTTCATTTAGACCAAATGTAACATCTTTCCGTAAAATACTGTAATATAATTTTAACACCATTAATGTCTTGTTCAAAAATTCTCGGCATGTAGTATGATAGATTGTCGAAAGTGGTTCTACCACTGGAGCTGAAAAGATATCAAACTACTCCCGGTATCCACCCAGGGCCACAGGCCGAATGAGTAGTGTAATTGTCGCTGTTGACTAATTTTGCCGAGAAATCGCTGATTGCATGGAATCGTACCTCAAGAGTCTCGCTTGATGAACAATAATAACAAAATAAATATGAAGCAAAACTCAGTCGATCAACATGTCGGAAATTCTCAGTGCAAGCTCTCGCGGTTAGTCTCGGGGTCGCCAGCTCTAATATAAGAATACATCATTGGTCACGTGCATGAGTTGACATTCCAGGGCTAGAGTTCTATGCTTCGGCAAATCAACTTATTGGGGACAAATAAAACAACAAGAATAATGTATATTTTAAGTTGTATTGGGAATTTCAGGGTCACAGCTCTACAAATAAATATTTCACAGAAGGAACCAGATGGGTTCCTTAATTACAAGAGATAACACACACATTCCGATACCCAAAGTACAATTGAGTATCGGATGCTACGTGGCACAGGTTAGCATAGTACCAAATGGGTACATAATACCAAATGGGTATTGGCCGATTGCCTACCAACTGGGTCGAGCAAAACGGCAAATTCAATAACAAGTACCAAGTGGGTACAAACTGCCAAATGGGCAAATGTCATATAAAGTACCAAGTGGGTACACCAAACAGCCAACTGGGCTATAACAACCTGCAAAGCAGGGTTCCGGACAAGCTGAGTGAGCAGACCAGCCGGAGTAATAAAAAGAGATATTGTAAGGAACGTGGTGTTGTGACTCAGTATGTGCCACATGGGCAGGGTTGTTCATGGATGAACAATCCTGTCCACCGCCACAACCCGCGTGGGGGCCGTGAACCTGGTAGAGGAGTGGCAGGGGTTGAGGGAAAAAAGGTAGTCGGAAGCAATGAGAAAGGGACCGATGCCATTCCCGGATTTGCCTCCATAATCATTGAAGCTAATTTAAGTTAAGAACACGAGTTCTCGAAAACGGCTTTGTGGATGTCACCGATACCTTCCAATTTTAATTGTTCTTCATCAATCTTAAAACACTGTTCTGTTTTTAAAACGCCTAGTTTACAATGAGTGCCATAAACTGATGCAAACGCTTTTTTATAAAAATGCCTTACGTTTTGCAAGTTAACTAAACCATTTATCGAAAACACATCACAACGTTTTTGAGAGATATCGGCAAGTTTTTATTAAAAGATTTTACTAAAATGAAATTCTGACTTAAATAGGGTGGCCACGATATAACAACAATAGCACGTAAGTGTAAAGCGTATTTTTATAATCCCGGTCTTTCTTTATTCAGAAAATATGTAATTTTATTAGTAGACGCAGCCTAGTTTTTTCTGGTAATTAAGGTCCTTAAGTAAAACAACTGCACACGAAGGATACTCAGACTGTTAGAAAATCAGTAACACTGGAAATAAATATTATTTTGACTGGGGAAAACCAAGTACGCCTCAGTTTGCGGCGAACACGAAGACTCCGGACGAAGAAAAATATCAGCCATTATTGCCGATGGTAGCAACAGGCAAATTTAATAAAGTGGATGCATAAAATCATGAAATCTGAACATAACTAGAATTTAGTAAATAAATTTCCATTGTTGTGACTGGCATGAATACTAAGCGACTAAAGATTACTTGATATATGATCAAATAGTACAGTTTAATTGTAAATTAGATTAAGAGTGCCTGGAAAAGTTTGAATTACGCCAATAAATGCGTTTGTGAAAGTTATTACTGGAGTCCGGAGGAGCAAGGGCTTCTCCCAGGGACGAGCATTGGCTTAATTACCCGCAAACCTTGGATGGGTAAAATTCATGAGATCAAGAAATTAAACAAATTACTGTACCAAGCTCCTGACACTAGAAAAGTTCCCGTTGCAGATATTCTGCTAATAAATTACAGTTTACTACACTTCTCGCCGTTTAGCGCCACCTTTTGGCTAATTAATTTAAGCTTTCGATTAATCATAGCGTTTGTTATTCTTAGACAATCATGAATAGTGCTTATATTATTTTTTCAGATTAATATATTTCGTCTAAAAATTAAAATTATCAAAATTAATTTAGCACTGAAGGCCGTTTTGCGGCCGGCGAATTGGTTCACAGCAACACTTTGAGATTCGATCGCTATGGTTGCAGGACAGTGAAAATCGAGCAAGGGTGCGTGTTATTGCAATACAGGAGAGGATTGATTTCGAAAAATGTGTTTGTTTGAGGAAAAACCAAGAACCATGGCTACAGTTTCAAATTCACAGAGGGTATACTTTTACAGTGACACGTGACACTTTTACGGTGACACGTGATTCAGATGCGAATACGGCAAATTCAACAAGTGAACGCAGTAATTGAGCACAGAGATCAAAGTGACACGAAGACTACTTTTATTAAACATGATATTAACTAAGATTACGTAACACGGCATAATCTGGTGGCTTCAAAGGTATACGGCATAAAATATGATGGCATCATAACATGTGACGCAAACACGTATGGTTCGCATGGGGGCATCGCTTCACATGCAGGTACGTGGGCTTGTAACGACTATATCGTGCCGGGCAGTCTTTTTTCAGAGGCTGAATAAATTTCGGGACCCGTCTTAAGACCATTTTCGTTAGCACGATTTGATACCCAAGATGAGCGCAACGCCCGCGGGCGCTTCATGAAATGGATAAAAAGTCTATAAAATGATTACAATATAACCTCGTTCCAACTTCCAGAGCGCAGACGACTTCATACAGGCCAATAACACAATCAACTTCTTGACTGCATTGTCAAGTGAGTTGACTAACCTGGAAATAATTTGTACACATTTTCTCAGTAAGTAAATTCCAGTTATGTGCATATTCTCGGTTACGTTATTTGTTTGATCAAGAGAGTTTAAGTTATGTTACAAAAATAGTTATATGGAGTATAAGACCAAATTTCTGGCTCTTAAGTGACTCAAGACTTCAATCACTTTTCTTGAACCTGGCCCCATTTATTCCACTGTCTCACTGAATGATTGGCCCCATATACTTCACTGTCTGTTTTCTCAGCATTATTGAATTTTATAATTTTGCCTTACAATAAATTTTGTTTGTCGAAATGGCAACGCTTTTACCGGCTTGTAAAATGGCAATACGTAATGCCAATTTTTACTTATTCTATAACTTGGATTAACTAACGGCCGTCGTAATAAACCGATGCAAAAATCGTTATCATGAAATTTCACATCTATTCAAGCATAAAAATATTCATTGATTTAACTTTAAAAGAGAATAACGACTTTGGAGAATTCGGCATATTTTATTTAATCTAAAGTGGATTTTCTACATCTTTTGGTCGATTTTTATAAATTTGATATTTAATATTGTTTTTATAAAAATAAGCCTTTAAAAAAGACTCACGCTGCGATCATGACGGACTCGCATATTAAGTCGACGGCGGAATAAAAGCGGTGAATCGTTCCAATGAAGTAATCAGTTCATTGGTTTTGCATAGTTAGGGACGGCTAACTCTCGTAAACTCCAAAACAGGAACAAACACATAGGCATTCAAACATGAACCTGCATGGGACTTAAAGGGACACAATCTGTGCAAGGGCCGAAACGAACACTTTTTTGGATTGTTTACAGGTGGGATAAACTTCTTGAAAACATCAGCTACGACCTGCGCAAGAATACAGAAAATCCGGCTACTTGTCACTTGATTGATTTCGCCGTTTTTCCCGGGTCAAGTGGCTGAGATATCTGACTGGTTTGCAAGTCGAATAGCGGAAGTTGACATCGAGAACCAATGAGCTTTCTTAATCAGTTGACCTGGCGGAACCGGCAAAGCCAACCAAGTGTCCTATTACCTTTCTATTTCCAAAGTCAAACGAATAGTTAGAGTTTCGTGTCTCATTAGCTGCAATAACTTTCTTGAATAATTTACCTTAAAGGATAAAGATAGCGCGACCAATCACAAGTGTCACGAAGGAAATTAGGAGACACCTCAGACTGAGTAACCACTCAATACACCAACCCTTGTAACCAAACATTCAAGGAGAGATCCAAGTCGACAAGCTTGGATCTGGATTTTTCCACAACTTTCAAAAGTTCCATCACATTCACTCCCAATGTTGCACCTATAGCCCCCCCGCACCCTATATTGCGCCGCCCATATGCCAATGCACACTGCACCAACGCATTATTTCTTTGTCTTGTGAAAGAGAGAGCTGAACTCGCGCAGACCCTTGACAACAACAACGAAATTTTTGACGTTTTCAGTAAAAATATTTTTTCTTTCAATATATATGTAAATTTACGTTCAGTTTCATTGCAACCTGTTACTAAAGTTATTTCATTCAATGTATTTTTTCGCTTTATAGACCATATGCATACTGTTGTACTTATAAAATCTTGTATTCAAATAAGCACTAAGAAACCAGCTGAATCGCAGTCAATTTAGTTTTATTACGTGTTTTCATCATTATTACTCAAGAAAAAGGCAAATATTCATTTAACGAGACTGGGATTGAAAATCTCCGGGCGCACTTGTACGGGTGTTTAAATTTAATTTGACTTCCTGTCACGCAGTTCTCGAAATATTATGAAGTCAAACTGAAAAACAAACTGACGAAAGGAATTGTCAACTTTTTGTTGTGCGCGATTATATCCGCTTCATTTCGGTTTTGAGAGTATCTTTTGAGAGTATGTAAAACGCGTAGACATCTGTTTTGAGAGTATGTAAAACGCGTAGACCCCTGTTTACTGAGTTCAGTCAATCATTTTCCAAAACGGATTGAGTTGTTTTCTCATTTGACTGCAATCCTTCCTCACTTTACGTAAAGGTTGATGAGCTTAGGGTAAACGACCTTCTGGTTTGTCACCCGATCATTTCCCGCCCTCTTGAGGCGCAAATAGTGTAATTGACAAAATTACACAAATTGCGAGAATTGCGAAAACATCGTGTATAATGTGGTTAGACCGCTAGGGCATAGTACACTACTGGTTGAAAATAAGTACAGAAACAATGCTATAACTCCAAAATCCTGAACGATCGTTCAGTTACCATATTTACCACCGTGCTAGTTTAAGGATATCTCAAACCTTATTCACAAAAATCAGCCATTTTTACAATGTTTCACTTGTGTCTAACAAAATACCTTATCTTCAATCTCGGGGAACTTTAAATACGAAATATATACCGGTGGCGAGAAAAAAGATTAAGCAGAACCACCTTGGAACCGCGTGGAAATTCGTTTACTACTTATTCGAGGTCAAAGGTTACAAGGCTGTCACTCAAATCGAATCTGTTCTCACGCCAGGCACAGAGCATCTCTACATGTATATGTGTACCCCTCATTCCTTTCATTGACCGAGCTGCCTTAATACTGAGTCAACGAGGTGTACAAATGATAGAACGATGCCGGGGAAAACGAAGGCAAAACTTAGTTTTGACCCTGAAGTGTCGAGTTGTGCGTCTGCATGCATACGATTGTTGAGAACGAGTAGCCTCACGCGTCAGTGGCTTTCAATATGTTCACGAACACTGCAAGTTGTGAAAAGAGGTAAATCTTCACTCAAATTCCTTAATTCAATAAGTAAATTGACATTTCGCTGTTTCAATCTCATACTCACGACGTCGTGCTTTAACTCCCGACTCGATTTCTAGTAACCATGTCGTACTTGGCGAATGGTGTATATAACAATTAGCCGTTGACCTACTTTGAAGTAGGTCAACAGTTGATCCCGCCTGTGGGACTGGAAAGGGCAACAAAATTAACGTTTTGCGATAATTAATTTAATTATGCACTGCAAATTCATTTGTCATTGCCAGTGAAGACTGAAATAGCGAACATAGTTAAGGCATGTATTGACCGAAAATAGGTTTTCACCGAATAATTAACCGTAAACCTTAAGACTTTCGCGTGTCCCAACTTCTTCGGCTTTTTCTTGGCTTCGGCAAATCGACTTGATTTGAACTTAGGAATACAAGCTCTCGAAAACGACTGGGTGGATTTCGCTGAAACTTTCCAAACTCAAGATTTATTTATTAATCTCAAAATCTCTACTAGGATTTTCGATATGAAGGCCTAGTTTTTACGTAATGTAACAAAGACAAATACGACTGCTATTTTTTACAAAAATTCCTTACATTTTGCGAGATGATAAAAAATAAAAAATATGTTTTTATATTCCCCGGTCTTTTTTCTTTCAGAAAGTATATACTTTTACAAAGTCTGTTTTTGATATACGAGTTAGAATGGAGGCCACTAAATAAGGTTTGAGATGAGCATAAAGACAGTGACATTGCAGCTAGCTCTTCGGAAACATGCGTGGAAAGACGGGTTTATAACTGTAAGTAAAAAATGGAGACAAAGAAGTTTGCAGCAGTGCTATTGGTTGCAGCCATAGTCTGCTAAACTTTAAATTGTGGGCTAGTCATCGCCAGATATTAACCAAAACAGTTGCGACTGGTTACATTCACTTGCTCGTCAAGTTAAGGCGAATTATTAATCAAAACTGCAGATATCGATGGCCTGCGACTTACATAGTGTACGCAACAAACTATTAATTCCTAATAAGTTTGTCATTTCCTTTGTGAGACTAATTCAACACAAATAACATTACATGAACAATTTTTGTATTAAGAAGCAACTGTGGCAACTGTACAGATCCGCATACGCATAGAGTCACACTAGTTACATCGTTCAACGTACGTGTTCATGTTGCGCATGCGCATGTTTCTTCAGAAATGAAATACGCAAGCGCATGTATGACGCTTCGAACAGTCTTGTGAATGGATTTTTATCATGAAAGTGTCTAGGTTTATAAAGAGTGACGTTCAGTATCGCTACCAGAAATTTAAAAAGTCTAATAAAATCTCTTCATTAAAAGTGGCGTATTCAGCGTCAATAACGCATGATTAAGCGCTAACTTGAACGGAATTATACAAATTTATCCCAAACAACACTGCAGCATTTGTTCAAAGCACAGTTCTATGTTCGGTTCTTTTTCATCAAAGATACTTCGATTTTCTTATGATGTGTTTTCCTTCTGCTTTTTCTCTGATTGGGAAATTTTTGAGACAAAAATAATTTCAGTTGAGATTTAAAATCAATCAAAAGTAAGCATTAATGCGAAGCTATTTCTGGAAGACGGGAGAGGAACGCAAACTCACCCGGACGACGTAGCCGTTACGCACAACATTCATTTTGAATTTTCGGTTTTCCTTGACGATCGCTAAATTTTGCCTATATTATAGCGGAATTTGTTCAAAACAAACAAAAATGAATGCATTTTAATGTACTTTATTTTACTGTGCATTTCGTATTGTCAGAAAAGTATGAAGAACATCTTGAAGTATGCTCCCTCCCCAAGTATACGCCCACTGTCCTAAATTTGGAACCCCAATTAAAATGTAATTTTTTACGGTTTCTAGGTTTTCCTAAAAGGAACATGAGTGAGTGTCAAAGAAAAAAGCAGGCTTTATTTCAACACCTTGTTTATTTATAATTCTATACTTTAAACTGAATAGCAGTATAATTGGTCTTTACTCTATATCAACTGATGTCGCTGCTGTTGGTAGCACCGGCAGACCTTGAACTGTCTTCAAAACAAGCCTCCCAAGTTTTACTATTCAGTGATATGTCGGCTCGGGCTGAGGATGGGAAGGACGGACCTTCTGATGGGAAGGACAGACCAAATAATTAGGCCTACTTGAATGAACAGAGAATGTAGCGCCACCGCGTGATTCTCTTGTGGTAGTAAATAATGATCAGCTTTTCAAGTGGACATCTTTAGCAACCCCATAGGAACCGTGTTAAGTGGGTGCTGAACCGGAAATTTCAGTAGCGGAGTGTATTTTTACATTAAACTTCAGCTCGGGTGGGCGTACATTTTTAGTACTGTGACGGCAAGGTGAACAAAATTTTAAGGTTTGAATCGCCACTCGACAATGACATCAATACCGCGACATCACAGATCCTTCCCAACTGCACCTCGGGTCCGTCCTTCCCATTTTTGAGCCCGCCCGCCCGTCTCATGGGAAGTACGGGCTTCGTATAAATGCTTAAGAATTGCAAGGCCTAGTGGAAATCGAATGCGTAGCGAGAACGATAAACGTAATTAAACATAGTCAGAAAACTTTAAAATACAGGTTCCGAATTGTCAGTTTTATTATTGCAATTTCAAAAATTAATGACGAGATGTATTACTTTAGCTAACAAGGACAAGGACAAGACAAGCCATTATTTGTACTGTTACCTAACATTTAAATCATGTAAGGTTTTGTATAAATATGTAAATCTTAAACCGGCATGGAAATATAAATCGCAAACATTTTGAAGTCTAATCTGCACGTCACCTGCTGGTCACATCACGTGCACGGTTAGCTGAAGGTAACGGGTTCGTGTCCCGGTCGGTGAAGAAATCTGTTCATTAGGTCACGTGATGTGGCCTACAGGAGGCGTGTAGACCAGACTTAAAATGTTTGCGACATGTGAGCCAGTTTTAATTGTCAATAGAGGCTATTCTAATTAGCACCTGCAGTTGGACTTTCAACTTTGAAATATTGCTCACACATAACTCTTTACAGAATTTCATGTTAATGGAGCTCGACAAATAAATCAGTATGTTTTGATGAAATTTGACGAAAGAAATGCTTCCGAAACGTATTTTGAATTAGAATGTCGCAATGCCTTGTCGAAAATAAGTGCATGTTATAGTTGTACAATATACATGTATATGACAGATTCACATCCATGAAATGTATCCTTAACCGCCTCTCACCCCTTTTCCTAATTCTGAGAAATAATACAACATTATCTGCACAGCTCCAGGAAGTGAACTTGTTTACAATCTGTTTCTTCAAATTTGGTGAAATGTGTCGTTTACTTTTTAATTGCTTTTTGCATAGCCAAAACTGTTCCGAGGTTTTCACGGCGTACCACTGTACAGTAAAGGTAGACTAAAACGTACGAATAGTTCCTACCGAAAGCATTTTTGGCATACCAAACTTTTCTTTTTGTCAAGTTATATTCTAAACCGATAACGCATTATTATCCTCTAGTAAATAAAAAAATTGTTGCGCAACATGTCAAGAGTGTTGAATATAGATGCATGACGTGTTCCCTTTTCGCACTGTTCGTCCGAAAGGAGCACCTGGTCACAAACAGGTGTTTTGTTTATCTGTCTACAAAAACATCATAGTCTGAACAATTGTAAAGCAGTCTCGAGATTTCAACGAAACACAGGATAAAGAGTATATTCACGGGCTGCGTAACATTTTCGACTACGGTCGTAGCATACAATGTATGTCGTCACCACATTCAGTTCTGTCAGTCGGTGAAATCTGTGAACACGGTTCAACATCCTTGTCACTGTGTTGCGTAAAACTTTGCATAACATCGGCAAATATAATTTCACAAGTGGATATCCGTCTGGTGTCAGTAGAGCATGAGTCAACTTGTGCGTCCATAGAGTTATCGCATGTGACGCTCAAAGGTGAACAAAATCATCTGAATTAATTTATCTTCTTCGGAAGCAAAGTACTTACAAAACGTCGCACTTTCACTGAAGTGGCTCGTGACGAGATTACAGATGTCAAATAAAAACAAGATTAAAATGCACCCTGTTTTTCTACGATTTAGATTGCCGCCTGAGCTTTTTCTTGCCGACAAACTTACATGTATGTCAAAGTTTAATTTTTATTTTACTAAGACACCGTTTTGACGGCGAAATGAGGGAAGACAATACTAACGACCTGTAGTGAATGTAGGAAGAACACGTACCTGTGATGATAGAGTAGGTTATAGGAGTCATTCAATATGATAAATCTTCCGAATGATCTTGTGTAGTTTGAGAGTGGTGGACGTTCCCGCCGAAAGCCATTGAAATACAGGTGTACCTTGATGCTCTTATTCGAACAGTAAAGAATAAATGCTATTTACGAATAATCTAATTGCTTTATTCATGCATGTGTAGCGGAGAATTTCTAAAACCAAATCACTAGACGAGGTATGTGATTTCTTAATACTTGTACCAAGTCATCCAACTTCATAACAATTTTGAGATGACTCATTAGCCTTTTCCTTTGTGTTTTGGGGATGATTTTGTTCGCAACGACGACAATATTTTTAAATTGTTCAGTTGTGCTGGCGGAAAAGAAATCTAAAAATTACAACAAATATTATGAAAACCTAATTTGAAACCGGGGACATTACCTTTAACATTATAAACAGAAACTGTGTATTTAGAAGCCAATCGTATTTCTCATTAACTGTCAATTGGTTATTTTCAAAAATCCCAAGGCGTTAAATCCTGGAACAGGTTAATGCACAGAAACGAGTTTTAAACGTCTACTACTAAAATAAGTTTACTTAACTAAAACAACTTGTCAACTGAAAACGTTAGCCCTCCTTTCATTAAAGTGAAAGTACACAGATTTATGCAATAAATCTGAAGACATTGCTATCGAATCTGCTCTAATCGTCCATCCAAGTCATTGACTTGTGTGTGCCTGAGACGGTTGCGTAATATTTACTGTTGGTTAAAGACACCAATGAGAACATCACGCTTACAGCTACTAGGGTGTAATTTCATATAATTTATACAGAATTGTGAAGAAATATCAACTGTTAGGTAGACAACGCTTGTGACTTTATTTACTAATTTTGTCCATGAATTTCCATACTTTGCGAGATCGCTTAATTACCTTAGCTTATTTAAACATATGTTTTGAAGGACGTTTTGGCGTTATTGCCAATAATGTTGAAATGGAGGCGCGGTTTGGTTAAAGTCATTTCGCGTAAAGAAACTCTGTAATCAGCAAATAAGCTTATAAATATAATATTCTACATGAGCTATAAAAACGCCTTCCTCCACAAAAATGAGACCCTTTGTCGTCATCAATATGGTGTCAACATTTTCCCCTATCAATTCTTTCCAAGGCCAGAATCAAGCAAACACTTGATACCAAAGTTTTATCAGTAAATGAACTAAGTCATGAAAAACCTGAAATCTGTTTCATTGACTTTCTGAGCTTAAAACAACAAAGGAAAGAAATTTTATTATCTAGAAGGAAAAAACGCCATATGTTTTTTTTCAGAAACCACCGCAGTACACATGTTAACGTACACAATTCTTTTCTGAGGAATGCATTCGTTGAAACTTTTGAAGTTAATCAAGCGCTTATTACTTTCCTACTCTCCAAGCTCCTGTCGCCACAGTTTGCACAGCTATTGTTATGGTGGCAATTGCTTGTTGACGTTGATTTGTTTTGATTGTTCTTAATACTTGGGAGGATCAGGGACTGGTTCGATTCTTGAACATACTTACCGCAAAAGACAGACAAGTTACCCAGGCGAGTGTCAACCCGCGGGGCGCACTCCCACAGAAGGTGCATAAGGGACGGGCCGCTCAGATGGCTGTATTTTCACGCCTTGATGCACAACGAAAGAATTGTGGAATTGGCGGCAGGGGACCCCTATCCCTCCCGCGGACACGACCTATAGTTTTTACGGCATGCGCAGATATTCTTCCTTCGAAAATTGTTATTATTCCCTTTACGACATCCCAGATCCGCCAGTGGTATGGACACCGTTTTCTAATTTCTATATCTGAATGGTTTATTTACCATAAAACGTTTATTGTTACAAAAAGATTTCTTTTAGTTCTAGGTTAGATTACAATCACCTTAGGGTTGTTTTCCAAATCTCATTTCAATGAAGAGCCTTTTATACACGTTACAATTGCTAGCAATGGGTCGGATTATCCGTGCTAACTTGCATAACAAAGTACACTATAGTAGTCAAAATATTGGACTGTCACCCTTAGTACCTCGTGGATTCGCTCGTAATTGTGTATTTTCAGTTAAAATGGAAATGGTAAATCCTTGGGAAAAATTGAACCAAACTGTTCATACTAATGTTTTCACTTGTTCTTATTGCTGAAAATAATTATACGTGACAGTTTACAAGCAACAGTGACGCTCGATATTGCAATGTCGTGGCAGCAAGTTCGTTGACATTTCTTAAACTAAAACGTGGCTAACACCTACTTGTTATGCTCTGTCAACTACTGACATTACGTGATCAACGCTTCGTAACCAAGGTTACTTTTAGTTTAGAACTCTTTTAAATACTAATTGTCATTCTATGGGATTTTATATGTCTCAAATATTATAATCGCAAAGCATGGGCGTTTGTACTCCCGTCACGCGACATTGTTGACCTAAAATGTGCTTTTTAACGACGATGTTGAGCACAATAATAGGTAACCCAAATAGTAAGTCATTTATCCAAATATCTACAGTAAACTTAAATCAACAAACGTGTAACCTTTATAAAACTTAAGAGAGCGTTTTTGTACATAATATCAATCCATCAATCCGCCATTTATTGGGCCACATAACCAAGTATTTTAGGTAAAATTTAGCAGAAATGAAACTTACTTGAAGAACAAGAAAATGACCAAGATTGAATTCCTTTTGATGTTTTTCATCATGAGATGTCAAAAACGCTGTCACAGTTTTTTAAATTATCTGAAAGTTTCATTTCAATCCCATAAGCTACATGTACTAGTGAGTTGTGGTGTTCCGGAGTTAACCGATTGACATTCTGTAAGTTGTGGTGTTCCGGAGTTAGCCGGTTGACATTTTGTCAGTTTCGGTGTTCCGGAGTTCGTCGATTGACATTCTGCGAGTGGTATTCTGAAGTTAGCCGATTGACACTTTTTCTATTGCTACCCATTATGAGAACTCTGCCCGTCACAAGTGAAGGCTTGTGCTCAACCTGTTTATGAATGTTAAAGTCTTTATATCCGACAAACGAGTTGTTAATCTCAAAGAACAGGTAATTCTAGATTTGGTTTTTGGTGATAAAAGTTCTTCGTATTGTGAGAGATTTAAAATTAGACTGCGGTCACAAGAATTGATAATTAAGTGGAGTGAAAAGTTGGGTAGTCGGCACTTTTGACTGTTGAGCGGATTTACAGGCCCTGAGATTTTTGGTACACGTGAAAAATTCGGTTACCAGGTACGTACCCGTAAAACGTTGCTACAACCATCATTTTTTAAAATAATACATGAATTAATGGATATGTTGTGGCCAACACAAAAGAAATGACGTTACTTGTGATGATCACATTCATATTGGTGTTGATCCCAAACGCGCTGAATAAGTTGAGTGCAATACGGCCTCTTGGTATTGTTTTCCGTATTGCACTCCCGTGACCTCTGACATGGAAAGTTCAAAAAAGTGTAGGTCAATGTCAACTCGATATCGCTAGCCGGATCGATCATCAAACTTTCCCAAAATAGTTTTATGAAGTAAAGTTGTCTCAAACACAACATTCAAAACTGTACAAAACTGTTAATTATATGGCACTTCTGTCTCGGTTTTCATTTGCTAAATCTTATGTCGTCTGTGCAACTCAGGTATCGATTCCTCGGTAACTACAATGTTAAATACTGTTGTTATTTAATTATTTTCAGGAAAAGTTACAAGTTCAATGCACTATTAACTTTGTTTTTATCTTTGTTATCTCTGTTCAAGTAATAAATCGTTACATTTAAAACTCTTAGTTTAAGTAGAGAAAACCTGTAACATAATGCGCAACTACATACATATAGGATGTCATCCGCCAAGTGAACTGTCTGGGTGAAGTCTGCCGAAAAAAATGAAAGAAACTTAGGAATTCAAAGCGTATGGGATAAATACAAAGTTCGGTCTCGGTCGATACGCAGAATAATGTCACGTCGGTGGGATATTACTTTTTTCACTGTGATATATATTTATTGAAGGATACACAGAACATACAAAGAAATAATAACAAACCCAGAAATCGCGAAGCATTATATCTGGGTTGTAAACAATTCATAAATGAAACTTATATACATAGAGGTATATACAATTAAGTAGTATCTAAAATAAGTATTCCAATACTTAGACATGCTATTACAGATATATAAAAACAAAAATATGTACAGATTCATGTAGGGAAATCAGATGCAACAATATTGATAAACGGTACATAAAAATTTGCTAACGTTGCTTAGGAGGAATTCGTTGAGAACAAAGTCAAGGTTAGGACTACCATTCAGTAATAATGTAACTCTAGTAGGGATATTGTTACAAGAATTGAGAGCGTTAACAATTGATTGGTTATCATTGAGTGCACGAAAGAGTGAGTCTCTCAGGTATTCGATGAGGGGACATTTGAAGAAAATATGAGGATAAGATTGATGGTCACCACATTTACAGTTTGGAGAGACATTACTAAAGTTGTGCCTGAACTTGTCAGAGTTGAGGAAAAGGCCACATCTTGATCTGTACAATGCTATTTCGTTATCGCGGGTAAGGGAGAATTGAGTCAAGGGTGTTGAGTTATCAAAATTATGAAAAACAGTTCTAAAATTATTTTTTATACTCGTAAAAGAGTTGCTTTCCTTAACAGAGACTGGAAGAGAATTCCAGTTGTTGATGCACATCATGACTGTAGACCTTCTGAATGCCTGACTGAACGACGGAGGAATTGCATATGGGGTGGAGAATCTCAAATCACTACGATGGCCTTGTCTAATATATAGATCAAATATTTTTTTGACAGACACGTTGTTGACATTGTTTATTACCTTGAACGTAAATGTGGTCATGTGAAGATTGCGTCGAGTAGACAGTTTGGGCCACTTGAGATTATTCAAAACCTTAACACTATTGGATCCCCTGTAAGCTCCAGTTATGAGTAAGGCGGCTTGATATTGTAACTTCTCCAAATGTTGGAGTGCACCCGTATTGGCAGACTGATATATAATATCACAATAATCAATGTGTGGAAGTACAAAGGACTTGAACAAAACTTCTAAATGTGTAGAATTCAGATGACGAGAGACAAGCTTAAGTGGGTTAATTAGTTCCTGAGTTTTTTGTACGAGCTCCCGAACGTGAGGGGTGAATGAGAGTTTTTCATCTAACAGTATACCCAGATGTCTGTGCGACTGTTTTCTAGGAATGATTTCATCATTAAGTTTAAGGTTTGGGATATTACTTCATCAACGCCTCTCTCGTTACGTATTGTGTACATACCGTAACGTGATCATCAGTAGAACTCCCGTCTTTTCTTGTGTGTTGGTACGAGCTAACTTTTCCTTCACACAATTCCAAGTCACTGTAAGATTTTACCACCCCAGTGTTTCGATGTTACCAGAAGAGATAGATGAAGACACATGCCCGCACCCGGCCTTCAATCAGGGGGGCTCGAATTCCTGACGTTGTGGACCTTTTGGTAACAAAAAAGCGTAAACAAAACGGGGGCACCCCTGTGAATTCCGCGTTCGTGCTTGTTTAGTGTCTCATTTTCTCGGTCTTTTTGTTTCTCAGAGGCGGACCTTTTTGCCCACTANGGGGGGGGGTCGCGCATGAGACATAAACACTTTGTATGTATCACATGTTCAAGCAGTTGAAGCTGTGGTATTTTGTTGTGATTTAAAGTAGTGGTATTTTTATTGTGGTTTATATTGTAGTAATGAACACTCGATGCAATCCCCAAAGCTAAGAGGTAATACGAGAATTTATCTCAGGCAACACTTTAGTTGTTGCTCAGACCTTTATTTTTCATCAAAAGCATGATTTTCTTATGTGAACGTGTTTTTCTTTTGCTTTTAGCTTCACAAAACAATCTGTGATACTTGTGACTCTCGAATTGCCCGTCATTGGTAACCTACAGGTATCGCCTTATTGGCAAACTCACTTTGCACCTAATGTAATTTAGAGTTGAGATATGATGTCAAACAACAAGATACTCCGCTAATAATTACCCAACAATGTCAGCATATAATCATCTGGTTATCAGGATGTCAAAGAAGATTTGACCAGTTATCAAAGCGAGTTTTGTATCATAATATCCACTGACCGAGGTCATGAAATCGAACACACTGTTGAGACTCAGCGACACCGATTCAATCGGTTTATTATTTAAAGATTGGAAACTCTAAAAGTTTTTTATTTTTCACAGTTAAAAACTTCAGTAACAGCATTTTAATGGAGAGCCACGTAGTTAAAGTACACGAGAACTTTTCAATACTTAAACAGTATAAAATATGGGTTTTTGGAGGTGCATCAACAAAATGGCCGCCACAGCTCAACATAATTTTGTGAAAATGACGGGTATTATAATCTATGTCTGGAGCTTAAGACAACAAGTGAAGTAGTATCTGTAATACTAACTCGGTATTGGGTGATGGTAAGTGGAAACACAGTGACGTTGCACGTGATCTCAAAGCCGAATAATACGTTCCGGCGGCATAACAAAACCTCATTGTCCAGTTTGCGAACGTTGGAGGCAGGCAATTTGAAGTTATACGACGAGTTTAGTTCCGGCTGGCTTTATTCAAAATATTACATTCTTGCCTGCATGTGAAGCACATGCCGGTGCCAAAGCGGTTTGTCCCTTTTCAGACGTCTTGTATTTGATTTCAGTTGAACTGACGTCACTTCACATTCATCTCCGAGGGATTCGTTCCACAACGCAGCATAATCCATTCGCTTGTTAAAGCTAGTGACGTCGCGTGTCTCGCCATTCGATGACCAACCGAAGCCAACCACCGCCCCAGCACAGGGGCACTTGTTCGAAATTTGTAACGCATGACGACATCATAAGTCGGCTTTCCCATTAGAGGAGAAACTTTTCTTTTAATAACCGAAGTTTCGGTTAGTGGGAATGGTTAATTCTGGCAGATAATCTGTAAGCGAAACTTCCCTGAAAACAGTAGGATTGAAAAGCAAAGCTTAGGTACTAACCGAAACTTCGATGTAGTGGGAAAGGCCAGTGCAAAACTTTGTAGGAGATATCGGTAGAGGTCGCGACAACGATACACGATCACGCGGGATTCGCAAAAAGTGTCCTTTGTTATTGTAGCGTAGCCGACGTGATCGCAACAAACACACGTAAATAAATAAGAGAAAGCATATTTGATGAAGAGTGTCACTGATCATTTTCATGAACACTCATAAATGGCAGAACTATTTTCAATTAGCCTAGAACCCACTACTCAATATTAGTTTGAGAGTACGAATGAACTGCGTCGTTTGGTATCTTAGCGATAACTTAACTATCGCTGTCTAGTCGGAAAGATAAGCGACGTTTCGGCGAAGCTTTGGTAAACCGAAGGTCCCCTGATGAGAAAGCGACTTCAGTCATCAGGTGCCGAGACCATCTCGTCCACGACTCGGCTGCGACACTCAGAATTACAAAAAACAAGTGGCAGAAATCGAAGAGATTTCGCGAGTCCGCTTCAACATAGCTCGACAACGAGACAATTTTCGAGAAACAGTAGCAGAAGAAATGAAGCCGTTATCAAAAGCAGAAATACTCGATATTGCAAAATTAAGGCCGTGCTCTTTCGTCTGAAAATACCGCATGTGGTTACAAGTGGAGATAATCTGACAGGACAGCAAGGGTCTCAGTGGCGGATCTAGGATAACATGACGGGGGCCCAACACTTTTTCTCGGGCAACCGCAAAGTACGGTCGGGTGGGCGCACGCAGCTGGAATTCTAGGGGTGCCCGAATTCCTCGGCCGACTGAAAAAAAACCCGCAAAACGGTTGCACCGGTGGTCTCGCTCGCACGCTTGAAATGGGGTCTGAGCCCTCATGTTAATTATCGGGATTAATTACTGGACTCAATATTTCCTCACGCTCTTGCTGTTTTATTTTTTTGGCGGCAGCCAAGGGGGGTGGGGTGGGGTCGAGCCTCCTGCCCCCCCTAAATCCGCCTATGGGTCTCATACAAGCTAGTTTGGCTTACCATGCAAATGAAAAATATCTCGTTCAGACTTGCCAAACTCGCATGAAACAAGTTATATGCGAATGTAGACGTGCTCCACATTGTGAAGTGTGCATAGCCGTTATCAAACATTCGCACTGATGGTCAGTGCCATGTTTTCAAAACAAAGGCGGGTTCATGCGGCCAAGTGGCCCCGCAGCACCCCAGTGATGATCATAACAAATAAAAGAAAAAAAAGGCCTCCGTATACAGTTTTCGTGTTCATCATTTCTTTAGACATTGCACTCAGCGGCCCCTTTGTGATATCTTAGATGGGCCTGAGCCAAATGCAACTTTGGCTACCGTACTCAAGCAGACAACACTATTTTCGGTTCCCGCTCAATATGCAAATTCATGTCCAGGTAAATTAAAACTGTCAGACCCGTGTTATCATGAAAACGGTTTAACAGTCAAAGGTGGGAGGTGTGACAGTGGCAAGTTGCGTGATAAATGCAGAACACACGTGACGATGACAAAAAAGAGGCACATGCCTAATACCTTAGACAGTATATCAACCGTCATATTCAGCACCTGTCCTTGAACAAAAAAATCGTCACCGGTCTCTAATCAGATTATAATGCAGCAAAACGCATTCGTTTCATTCGCGTGCGTTTAATCCCGCCAAAAGCAACAAAGGTGGTTTGAATCCAGTATTTTCTATTTTCTCATCATTATCTTGAGGTGGAAAGTAAACAAACACGTGAAATGGGAGACGGGTTGATGAAAAGAACTCGTCAATTTTTCGGTTGCGGTTGTTCCCCCTAGAGAGTGATGCGGTTCTGTGCGCGTACGCCTGCAGACTCAATGATAGTGATACAATAGTCGCTGTTTTATCTATTCGTCAGCAATAATAGAGATCACGGTGTGTCCTTTTGGCCTCCGTGACAATAATTAGCGTACGCTTGCGCAAGATGTGTAGCGGTTGGAATTAAAGGGCACAGACCTATAGACTAACGGAAAGTTGTCCTTGATAGACAAAGAACCCGTACAGCTTTTTAGTCTGTAATTAGTCTGCACTATTATAGAGGCTAGTGGTTAATGAACATAAATCAACGTTTACTGCTTATCTTGTATGTAAAACTTTTTCACGACACACAAAAAGTAACAATTATCGTAATGATAAATAACAATATGATTGATTGAGCACTTAGTAAATAAACAATCGTTTATTGAGATACCCCTGTATTTCTGGATCCGCGCCTTCATTCATTCAGTTAGGTACTCGGCTCAAAATCAATTACAGATCTGCACGTGAAGTCCTCGTCACGTGCGTCTCGCATTCTTCTATCAGTCATCAAATAGTTAAGAGAAAGAGAATCTCTCGTTGCAGGGCATATTCTTCACTGCCTGTGCACATAGGAGTCATAGGACCGGCGAAAGAGGCGTGACGAATTCAGTGTATTGGGCTACCCAATCAGTTATACAAGTTCCGGGTCCAAGGGCCTCATTTGAAAAAGGAATTACCAAAACTTAGTATAATTTTTGATTTGTTATTTCGGCAAGACTTCTTTAATTTAGGGGGAACAGTTTGCCAAAAAGCCGTAAAGCGTTTTACGACATTGACTAAATTATGAAATTTTGAATATGATTATTTCAAATAGCGGATTATTGATCAATTTGAAAAAAATTGATTTTGCGTTGAGTTTGAGTTCTTTTACTCCGACGTAAGATCAGAAATCAGGAAATATAATTAAATAATTCTAGAAACAAAACTGACATTGTGCAACGAAATTGATCAATGATTTCAATTATTAATTTAATTAGATGTGGCTTCTCAGTAACCCATGCAAATTCCACATTTTGCCAGACATTCCTATGTTTATGAGGCTGTAACGGAAAAGCTAATGCGGCGACCGCGATATTTTTGCACATTTGTAGTAAGCAAAGACCAAAACACAGGATACTGCTTTTATAAATCAACAATTTATTAAAACTGTGTGAAGGAAATGAAAGTTAATAAAAGGCCGGAATGTTCACAATCTTCATTTCTAACAGGAAAGTAGTTCCATAATTGTAAGCCTCACTCATTATTACCCAAAATACGCTGTGTTTACACCGGATATGACGTCAGAAATATCAGTGAATAGGCAGCAGTAGCTATCAACCCTTCCTGTGTGATAACCCTGGATTGAAAGGAATTGAATTGTCCGTAACGCATATTGGGAAACCTGTTTGAATGGAGGACCATCACCAAAGTGATGATAAATTAGTGGACGAGTGACTGATACAATCTCTCGGTCGTAAGAAGATATTGCGTGCCCACCATGAAAACAAGAAAGATAAGCCTTATTATAATAATAATAATATATGTAATTGCTGTCTTTTTATTTCGTTGTATACTTTCTACATCGCATCAAACAGTATTTGCAAATGAAATCTTCAACTGGTGTAAAAGGTGGGATAAAATTACTAGCGACACCTATTGCACGTATCACTTATCGGTTCAATAACATCACATTTGAAGAGAACGCTGATGTCATCAGTTTTACGGCCCCAAACGCACTTTAGGGACTGTTTGTGGACGTGATAAGCTCGCTGAACGTACTAGTTTGACTACAGCTGTAAAAGAACAAATTCGTTTGTGTTGTTCTGATTTTATTTCAATTCGCTAATACTCCACACCATTGTATGTAGGCTAAGACATTTGCTGACTGCATTACTTTACCATTTATCGAGTGAGATTTAGCTCCCCCAGCCAAGAGACTGTGAGGTTTGTAAGGGAGCGTTCACATATTATGTTATCACTCGAGGATGAGTGGTATTGGAAAGATGACGATTTATGACAAGGGGGAGGGATGGGCGTGGTTAGGCTCAAGATGATACAGCCTCGTAGCCAAAGGGGGTTCGATCGAACCCCCGCAGAACACTAGGTCCAGCCCCAGCCTATCCGTTAAAGATAAGGATGCAGGTGGACAACAACAACAAAACTGTTCCATCTCCTTGTACTACTAACTACAGTGATAACTAAGTTAGTAGTAATTTGCTTCCGGATGAAAGCGCTTCACGTAATCATCAGGCCAACCTCGTCCGAATGGTGCTTGCACAGATGAATCGGGCGCCGCTGCACTAAAAAAGTGGGGTATAGCCCCCCCCCTGCATCCCTTTGGTGCACCGCCCATAGACCATGAGCGGGGCAGCACTGAAAAATTGGGGGTGTAGACCCACCCCAGCCCCCTATGGTGCGCCGCCCATGAGATGACAGGGATTGCGCAGACGATTAGAGAAGGCTTTGTGTTATTCATCGGCACTGAACGCGCGTGGTAGGTGCAACATAGGGTAACAAGGGAGTCTAGAAGTAAATGTCTACACCTAGCTATGCTGCATGGTATAGCAGCGAGAGAGCTCCCAAAAAGTAGTGCGGCGTGAATGCTTAATGTTTGCTGGCATAGCACGGTAAAGCGCAGGCATTTTCACAAATTTTGGATTGAAAATGATTTTCAAATATGTTGTTCATCTATTGTCCACTTTGATTGTGGATTGGTGGATTGGCATGCATGCCTGTACACGCGTGTGCGATTCCATTCGTTTAAATTCAGTACACGCCGACGGTGAATTCTCTATAGACAGTCCTACCGTGTTTTCTTGCACTGAGAAAACCCTTACGGGCATGTTCACATTACTAGAGAAATGTAAGTTTAGACCTTATAAAAACTTTGGTCAATGAAGAAAATCTTCTCTTGTCTAACTACATTTGGTTTCGACACGACCGGTGGGTGAGGCTGAGGCGTAGCGGCCCTAAACTTTTCAGCCAGGCTGTGAAATAATGCGATCTTGACATGGATTTGATGCATGAATCGTAGTTGATAATTCCTCAATATTCCTTCTTCATATTCTTTTAGAAATGCAAGTACGTACTCATTTTTTGTATTCATTAGACATGTGCGGGCAATTTCGCATGCGCATGAAATCCGGGCTTTGTTTTGGGTATAGGTACACCACTCAGTGCATCTAATGACTGAAGTATCACTCATTTAATCACGCCTGATTTGAATGTTTGAAACCGGGTGGCGCTAGAACGCTCTCTTTCTGGACCACATTACATCTGAATTTGAGTCCCGTTCTTTGCGAGCAACCGTCACAGCATCCTCATTTCTGGTATTACGAATTCCGTATCATGTCAAGAGCATAGAACTGACGGTCGTCGTTGTGCATACAGATTTAACTTCCCCCTAATTAAGCTGGGTCAAAGGGCCTTACCGAAAACTCTACAGTGTCAACGTTTGCAAAGGTCCACCGTTCTAGAAATTCGAACCATCCTCCGCGCAATTCTGGCTACGGACAAGCATGTCATCAGGGGAGGGGGGGGGTTATTACAATATCTGCATCACAGTGCATGCCCCCGAGTGGGAAAAAAGTCCACCTCAGAAAAATAAAAAGTCTAGAAAAGTAGAAAACGAGGCAAAAGTCCACTAAAGAGGTGGGAACTACCAAAATTCGGCGAATGCACGACTCATAGCTCTGAACGTACCCCATTTTTCTCTAGTAAAAGGTTCACATTCTCAAAAATTCGAGCCCCATGTTTTAGTGTGTATCGTTAGGAATCTGGTTCACCTACTAGGGAATTGACTAATTAAAAAACCGGGACCAGCCGTTTCACGCTTCCAATATTCGATCACGTCACTAGGCTTACCTTATAAACAGTGTATGCAGGCAGACGACAGACCCACCACTTTACTGCCTAAACAGGGGAGGGGGTTTGCTGTGATGATGTAATAACAGGGTGGAGTGGGGTTACGGATGATGACAGAGGAGGGTGGCGGGTATATAAGTGGCAACCTATACATATCGCAATATGAGAACGCTGCCTAAGTTCGATTCCACGCTGTCATAAATGGCTGATCTCGGAACTTGAACTCACTTTTCTCGCCGAGATGTCCATTCAAAACAATTCACTGCAAAGTATGCGAGAATTGTCAGTTGTGGTTAACTAAAACTAATACTAAAAAGCATTAAAAGCAAAAATATCACTGTTTACAACGCCTACATCAGAAAGATATTGTCGGGGCTCGTTGTTCATTATTTCTGTCAGACATTGCAGCGTGAAAATTTTTCAATTGTTTCGTAAAAACTAGGGTGTTGTGGAAAATCAACTGTTCATTATTTTCCCTTTGTCCATTGTCGGCTCCACTTTCATATCGTATGCGCATTAACGGTAAGCTAACGAACACGCCCAGTAATCCGAATGTCAAAGGTTCATATCTTTATACTAGCATAGCATCAATAATGCAATGGCATTACTCTAATGCACACTAGGGTAATGTAAGACGGGCTATTACATAATTAACGCTTCCTAGCAGTGACATAAGCTAATTCACTTTTTAATTTATGAAATACAATCTTCTCACAGAGCAGACGACATTGACCGATGAGCTACAACTCAAGTGATGAACTATTTACACGTGTGTATGGGTCTGATGTATGTCATGTTATATTTGCTTTACATTTAAGACCCCATCGGCACGACTCCGAAGTTCTTCTTTGCGAATACATCAGTTCACAGCTATATACGCAGAATCAAAAAAGCAAGCTCGAACCTGCCTTCCCCGCTTTACAAAAATCAACTTTTCATTTAGACCAATTAACGTTATGAATTGCTTTAAAGTTTTCCTAACTCAAAATGATTTGTGAACTTGGGAATAACTGACAATTCTATATTACTTGAAGACGAGGCTCTATAAGATTGTTTATCACGCCGTGTCATTCTATTTTCCGACCATGCTCCCAAGTAATGGCGGACTGTCAGCAATCTGCAAGACCAGAGATTACTTCTCAACTGAGTAAGGAAGAAGTTGAGACCAAGTTATAACGGCCGGCAAATCGTCTAAATCAAAAGCTAGTATCTGCGACAGAACGCCAGCTTATAGTCGCTTCAGTTAGAGTGATAACGTTTGAGAGCCGCACCTTTTCTTTACCGATACTGCTTCCGTCCATACCTATCCCGAACCCCAAACGCAACGTTCTGAAAACGCTCACCTCACCATCGTACGAGTTGCCGGGCGAAAACGCAATTTTTAGTAAATGCTGACGTGACGAACACATTAGTGTATTCGTGTGGAAACAAAACTTTGAAAACGTAAAAATTCGTTTTCTGTTAGTTTTAGCGTATTCGCGCGCGTGTGGAGGGATGGAGAAGTGTCTGAAAACGATAAAAAGTTGAGTTTTTGTCAATAGACATTGCAACGCATGTAGCTGGAAAAATGTAACATACAAATTGTGAAAACTGAAGACAGGCAGGAACAGTTTCGAAATATAGCCGACATTTTAGTCATGAATATTATTGTATCTCCTGACTGTCTGCTTTTATTTATTGTTGCATTGAGAACAACCGTCAAAAATACAGAGAGCTCTAGAAAATGTCGTTGAGAATTATTAATCGTCAACATTAGTTGTGTGTTTAACAAATTTTACCAACAGGAGGGGCGGCTCTCATTCATATATTGAAGTTCAAGCTTAGTCGCGAACATAGTGCCACTCAGACACTACAATAAAGTGCAGTGACAGAGAACACTGGTTGACGGAATGGGAAATGAGCTGACAGCGGAGACCATGAGAGAGAGAGTCTATAACAAAGTATAGAAAGGGAATATCGCATCAGTTTCTCCGAAGACCTTTTGGCTAAGTCTATATCTGCAAAACCACATACGACAAACTCTCACCACTTTTGGACAAAAATAATCGCCACATTTACCCAGTTTTCATTTTTCAAGGGCTTCCCAACATTTTAGTTGTGAAGATTTACAATTGTTTAAAATATTAACTCATGGGAGCTATGTTACAGATCTTAGAAATGGTAAAGCTGATCCATGTATTTCGCCCAAGCAGTTAGAAAAAGCACCAACGATGTCGCACAGGCAATACAAGGAGTCTCCGTATTACGTGATGGTGGGCTTGAGTAAGCTTCAGAAATTAGACAAACCCTCAGTTATTCACCCTGAAGGAAGACAACAATGTTTGTTTATCATATCTGACTCTTTTGTGGAGATGGGATTAGACTGGTGTTAACGCGCGACTCAAAATCCAGATTTATGTTGTGCTCAAGTGAATCTTTGTCGTAAAACGCACTCGCAAACTTCAACACCTGTTAGTCTACGCACACATTTTCTCGTGGAATTGAAAGAATTTTAAAATATCTCACACCCTCGATCTTCGGCAGGCGAAAAATATGAGCGGGATATTCTTTTCGCAGTTATTGATGGCGACTTTCAATGTAGGGTTATCAGGTAAAATTCCAATTCTCGCTGGTTCCCTGCGTGCTTAGCCCAGCCAGCACGCAGGTATCACGCAGTAGCACGCGCTTTAGCATTGGTCGATGTATCCTCGGCAGTTATTGGTTAGATTTACTACACAGTGAAAAAATGGCGGACTGCGAACGATTTTTAGCCTTGTCATGCAAGTGGCGTCGCAGCAACTATTTCGTTTCTGCAGTGATGTTTAATAGCCGCGTGCTTGAAGCACATACATCTGGCCGATTTAACCGGTGTGTTATTCATACTGTATGAATACAGGACAGTATCGTAAACAAAAATCATCGGCAGTAGAAAGATGTATTCCGAAAAGTCACAATCACAATTTCTAAGCTTCACATTTCCTGAACATAAATTTCAAATTTATGAGACAGTGTCTGTACAACATTTACACTTCAGTCCATCAGTCATGCCAGTTTGTTTGCGTAAAGCGCTGCGTGTTGAGAATTCGACCAGCCAATCAGAAACGCCGGTGTAAAAAATTTACCGAGGAAAATTAAGTGATACCCGCGTGCTGGCCCGGCTGCCGCCCCACCTAGCGACACGCAGGGAATCAGCGAGATTCCAGTTAAGGCCCCAGTTGCCACTGGAGTCTCTTAACGGTTTGTCACCGGTAGAGGGAGTATATCTTGCAAATTTTGGGAACCGGGGAGAGCTGGAAGATTGGGGGGAATTGTAACCACCAGGGTCCCAAGACTTGTTATAGCTTTAGAGCACCTCAAGCGTATGTAGGACCATGATCAAATTTCCGATCTTTGTGAATCTCGGAACTTCATATCTCAAAAATGTCCCAGTGACCGGATTGGTATGAAACTTTTGCATTCTGTTCTTTAAATCCTTGCTAGGAATTGTTTTAAACGCTATACTTTTGCACTGGGGACTATGAAATAATAAGACTTTAGTAAAAAACTCAAAAGTGCTGCATCAAACGATATTGAAATAATATTCGACCAGAAACGTGTTACAGCGTTTTTGAGATTTTATCCACAACATTTATGTTAAATGAAATTTGTTCGTATTATTGATACCGTGCAAGGCATTACCATAAGTGTAACTTTCCCTTTTTGCTAATATTTTGCTAAAAAACCATGAACACGTGAACCAATTGACGACAGATTGGTATAAAATTAACGAAAATCTACAGGTTTCTGTCTGCTTTCAGAAAATGTACACTTTTACGCTGTTAATTTAGACAGTTTTATCAAAATTTGGCTTAATGCATAGACATTTCGATAATTATATCCTCCATGACCGACGTTAGTTATTTTTGGGAGACTGTCTGATAACAACTTGCATAAAATACGATTTCTACTGGCAAGTTGATCGTCAAGTCGTCAGTTGTCCCACAAACTCTCATTGCCGAGCACTATCATGTACGGATTTTGCCTTGCCCTAAATTCTATTTAATACAGGCACCATCGTAGACTCATCAATGAAAAATCCGACATAAGATGCAGGTAGAAAGCATTAAAAGTAAAACGTCATCATTTGGCCTTTAGTGTTATAACCTTTTCACCTTTAATAACAAAACCACTTCATATCAAGGATCGGTACGCGTGCTCGAATGTTTCAAAAAGTCATGTCGGTGCATTCAAGTAAATATTGTTCAGAACTTCTAATGAAAGACAATGGTTTGTCACGCCAAATTTTGGCTAGTAATGATGCCGGGAAAATGTAGAATGGCAAGTTTACTCTTCATTTATCTATGCGTCGATTGCGTAGACGTTATGTCATAAATGCTCTTTGCAACCACGGGTAGAATAACACAGGAAACAGATATGATAAAGGAGAGCAAAGGTCGGTTGAATGTCTGATCGGGCGTACGGAACGGCGGAACTGTAACAAAAGTGTGGTGACGAAGGTAGTACTTTCTCTATCAAACAGATGCCCAATCCATTATGATGAAGTGTCAATGCTCTCCGGTCGCATCACGTAATCTGTGCAAGACATAGACTGACCCACAATGGGCAGACTCGCCATAAAACAGGCGAATGAGAAGTAGGCCGAGGGTCGCAATTCACAGTCAGTGTACAGACACTATTGGGAGTAATTGCGCAGGACATTTTGAAATATTTTACAGCACAGTTGCTCAATTTGTTAACAAGTCGACTTGTTTTACAGCATGCGCTTCATTTGCGTACTTTACGAAATCTGTGCAACTTTTGGTAGCTGTATCTAGCTCGGACAAATCTACACAAAAGTTGAATTGTGCAGTAGAATTAATTTGCGAATGTATAGCAGTATTTATTTGCACATGATGTGCATAGCATCATCGTATCTTTACAGTTATGTGGCAACCCTAGAAAAATATTCAAATTTGGCTAACTTTGGAACATCATATATCAGAAACGGCTGATTGGATTCATATGAAACTTTCAGATACTACGATTTTTGCCCTGTTCTCAAATGAATGCTGTTAGAAATTGTTTTTAAAAGAGTCCCACTTGCATGAAGGGCTATCAAAAATAGAATTTTATGGTGTTCACCCTTTAGAGAGTCAAAAAACTAAAATGATATGATAAAATTTGAACATGTCATTGATACCGTTGTTTCGCGATCAACATACATTTTTGCCAAATTTTACTAAAAATACATGGTCACGTGACCCATTTAAGGACAGAGTGGTTAAAAGTGAAAAATCGAATTCTACAGGCATTCTACTTTCAGAAAACGTATACTTTAAAAACTACTATTTTCCAGACATTTTGCTAAATGCACAGGCATGTCCACAAAGTCCTACATGTTAAAAAATGACAAAAGATTTTCTACCAAGAACCAGTGAGCTGCGAGCCGGGTAGGGATCGAAAAGATAGAACATCGGGTCCCAATAATTTTGGGACCGGGGAACATTTGGATGGTAAAAGGTAAAAGCAGAGAAACATGGGCGTGGAAAACAAGGATGGCCTACCTGGGAATATTGGGGTCGAACATCAGATGGGGAACAGTGGATCTTGAGGAGAATATAGTCCTAGGTACCTGAATATACCGCTATGGACCCGAAAGGGTAAAAACACTATTGTGAACAGAACAGAAAAGTGCCCAAGCTCTCAAAACTGTAGTTTAAATGAGTTTTTTTCTATGTTAATGAAAATATTTGCAAGCTCGTCTATTTTTGTATTATAAAGTTGTTGACTGTTTGTTGTAACAACTTTTATCCAAACCCCTTCAAGCTTTAGAACTTTGAAAAGACAAGAACGTACAAAAAGGATTAAATCTACCTTTCGGGGCGAGTTCCTACTAATGTTAGCAGTGTGTGGAATGAATTAATATATTATTAATGTTTAATGGCGATATTGTGTGTACATATTTTTTCATAGTGAGAATTTTGAAAAACAGTGTGGCGTATTTATCATCAAGTCAATATAGTAACTATCACAGACTGAACAGCAAAAAGTTTGACACAAATCAAGTCACAACAAATCACTGTTGTGAAAACAATTGCAAGTAACACACCTAGTTTAAAATAAAAAATATTCCTTGATACTTGCATTTTTATAATGGATATCAACAGAACTGAAGACCTGAAGTTTTTTCGGTATCAGTTTGAGTTTTTTTCACCATTCATTATGTTACATAATATGACCTTATGAACCCTTTTCAATTTCTCATCTTCATGATTGACTAAAGAGGCAACATACAGCGCAACCTCTTGCTGAATAATGATACATTGGAAGAGCATGATAATCTGCCTGCTCACAAAAACGTGCAACTTAAATGCGGGACCTTTTCGAATATTAAAAGCTTGAGGATGCATCTGGCCACACAGGGTGAAAAGACTGGAACTACGGCTCACGGCCGTCGCTGAATGTCAAAAAATGTTATCAAAATTTCGAGATATACAAAGCATATGCCCGTCGTGGTGACTGAACAAAGTCGTATTGGAGTAAACAAGTAGGCAAAACTTAAAATCCGCAGAGTGCACCGAGAACAAACAAGTTTATCACTTAAATCTTGTAAACTTGAACACTATGGTGAGAAAAGAGTTGTAACACGGCACAGGGAGGCCGGCCACCACTGACAGTGCGGTTATTTCGTGTTATTGTTTTTGTTGAAAAACACTCTGTATTCTTTTTTAATGCTCACATGCTCTATCCAAGAGTTCGTTGACCGTGTCATTTGGAAGATCATTTATCATTTTACCAAATGCGTTGCGCAATGTTTTCATGCTTTCGTGATCACCAGCTGCGGCTGAAAAGCCACGAACGAAGGAGGTCAAAGGTCATTGCTAGCGTCCCAGTGAACGTGCAACAAGGGATCATTTTCTGTTAAACAGCCGTTTATCGAGAATTACTTGTGTAGATAAAAGTTCACAAAAACACTATGTATATTAAGACAGGAAATAAACTGTTTGGTTCAGTGATCACGACACATCTATTGCTCTGAATAATTTTCTTTGTTTAGTTGACATCGTATTTTTGTGAGTTCAGTTCCAGCGCGGAATCGAACCAGGAACCCTGGCGTCGCAGCCCCACTCTTTGTTGACTTAAGTGAAATCCCACTCACTAGACACCACGATATTTTATACGTATTTAACTAGTTAAGTCAACGGCCTAACAAACAAAGGCGAGAATTGGCCATTTGTAATCAACTGCTTCAAAAAGCCTGTCAAAATGATACCAAATTTGTTTTTCCATCGTAAAACAATAAAGTTCCTTTAACAAATTTTCACTTCACTGAGATGAGAAACAATTTTAACGCAACTATTACTCTATACTACAGGCTATAATATTCTTCCGCAATTAAAATGTATTCCTGTGTATTTATGGAGAAGTCGTCCAGTGTAAAAACTGTGTATGGTCTGACTGCGACCATATCCACACGTTGTGCAACACTGTCGCAATGGTGCATCTGTCAACGGTGATTGATTGACAACGACAGACAATTCACGACCGTCATTGTTAACGCATCACGTAAAAAAGTATCTAACAAAACATTATAATTCTTTAAGTCAATGCCCCCGGGCAACGTTCTAGTAATGGCGACCTATGTAATTGACCACTGGAGTTCAGCGGTTAATTAATGGTTGGACAGAGTTAGAGGGCAAATTTTCCTTAAATTTTCTCTGTTGTCGATAAGTGTTGACAAAAAGGCACGGATACTGCTATATTTGTACATTTTGTATTCAAATTCACGAGGTCTCCCATCGAGTTGTGTTTGGTATGATAAAATAGGCTTTTGTAAGTGCGGGAAGCGTTTTTTTACAATTCAGGTAAAAAGTCATTGTTTTGATCTTGGGTTGAATTTGAAAATGCAGCTAAATCTGATATTGGGGGTGCTGCTGCTGCTGTCCTAGTTTTGGTGTTAGAAACAACTTTCTTTGCAAGTCTATTTGCTATGATTCCAAAGCAACGCCATTGCTTTCTTGTTCTTTGCTTGAATTCAAATTAGTGACAATAAATCGCCAGGAAGTCGCCTCGGCGACACATACTGTTCTAGCGACCCAAACTGGCCCGCCCTGACTAGCAACTGGCGGTGGTGTGAAGCAGTGGTAACCTGTCATTTCTTTTCATTCTTTCATGAGGAAGGAATGAGACGAAACAGATATTTGTGTCCTGAACTAAAAGTTGTTTTTTGACAGAAAGTGTGATTTTGTTGACCCTTGAGGCATTTTTTTTTGTGCGCAACATTAATAACTCGCCCAAACCTCGCGTGGTGTGACAGTTTTGTCGCGTGTCATTATAGCGCCTAGGATAACAAGTGCCTAGCCATGCGCTAAGTGCTTTTCAGACTGCTCTCATGAGATGTTTTGCGGTAATCATGTTTTGGTCGGTCCTTACATAATGATTACAGTTGGAAGACATAGCCGATATTTTCATACAGGTCACAGACCAAGTCAATGACCGCTGACTTCATTTGTTGACCTTCCGCATAGAAAACGGGTCAAAAGTCATTAAAACAGATCTGAGACGTGTTACGGCGATTTCTTTGTTTAAAAGCGCAGTGAATGTGAAATTATCCAAAATGCTGATTCTATGTACTTGATTTATCAACGTATCCGTGAAAATTCACAACTGACCTATTTTAGTAATTTATGAATCAGTTGGACGTCATTCGGGCAAAGTACTGTCTTATATTTCTTTAGGCAATGATGTAAGAATTTCGAACAGGGATTTCAAGAATCAGATTAACTTCTATTTTCTCTAATCGTACTAAAATTAAAATTTTGTCCGTAAACAGTTATTTTTTTGGAACGAGTTGATCTGTGTTTGCAAGGCAAATTTTTATAATAAAAGCATCAAAGAGTTTGCGGAGTATGCCGGCCAAAACCAAACAACAACAAAGAAAATCTCTCACTCGCTAGTGTGAAGATTAACCATTATTTAAAATGTGATGCTAGCAGATTCTAGAAAAACATAATAACCGCGTTTTGAAATTATTATCTAGCAAGAAAATTCAATTCTATGATAATCGCTGAGCTCATCCATATACCTTCAGTCTTTACAGCAACATTCACGGGATATTCCTTCATCGTCCACTGATAGGACAGTGGCTCACTTTGAACAACTATAAAACATTTTCAGTTTTCACCAGTTACATTGCTTGATATGAAATCCCATGCACTTACTGACATCATGATTCATTTACTGTAAATTGGAGACAAATAAAAGTCTTCGAAAAATCAGGTTCTCAGTTTATGGAATAAAGTTCTCAGCCGATTGAATAAAGTTTCACTTTTTAATTGCTACACAAATAAATGACGGTACTTTAAAATATAAATATTTAGCTCTGAAAGCGAGTCGTTATATCCAGGCTTGTAACTTTAAAACAATGACTTACTCAAGTGAAACATAACGTTAAGGAAAAACGCCAAAAGTAAAGAAAACATTGTCACTGAAAAGGTACCGTTCAGCTGACGATACAAAGCCTGCCATCTATTGTTGTCAGAGAGAGTTATCAGTCATTGTCCTGATACACAGTTCGCAACTTTGACCAGTCAACAGTCACTGAAGCCAATGGAATTTCCAAATTTTAATTCCATTCTATGACTATCAGACCACTGACATAACACTTACCACGCAACTGGAGCGCTTAGCACGGAAGTGGAATCTTTACCACGAAAGACCTTCCGCTCTCCACAAAATACTTAATGCGCACTTACATTTATCTCAGCCCACGTTGCATCCTGGGACCTGCTTCATTAACATGTACTAACCGTTTGGACGCGAGTTTTAAGACAAACATTTGTCTTCAGTCGGAAATTCGTGTTTAGTTGTGACTGAAAATTAAATTTCGCTAAGTCATTTATTAATTTGTTTTATAATACTTATACAACTGGTGTCTGCTGTAATACTTCTAATCGTAAGTCAAATGTATGTATAGTAAATGATTACATATATACATAAATGTACAAATGTGTTTTTTCTTTATTGTATTTCACTAATATGTTATATAAGTTAATAAACGTATCAACACCCCTCTATCTCCCCCCTCCTCTGTCATTGTTTTCAAATTCATATTAGTCACAGCCCGTCGACTGAGTTCGCCGGTTCACTTGTTCATGTCTTTGATGAAAATCATGGTATTGTGACAATATTGGAATTGATATTAAGGCAATATTGGAATTGATATTATTACAATGTTGGAATTGACATTATGACAATATTGGAATTGATACTCTGACAATATTGGAAGATTAAATAGTATTGCTGGCACTACTGCAACATGTTGTGACTGAACTAAACTGTGGAAAAATAATATGAGCATTTTTAGACAAAGTAATACTTTTACTGAGAAACAAAAATCATTCTTTGCCACAAAACTGACATATTTCGACATCCTCATCCGGCAAAGTCCTTATTCCGTCATAGCTACACATTGAACATATTAACACCGAGACTGTGTTATGTTACCAACTAATTTTACTGGAGCAATGAGGTCAGTATGGGGGGAGGGGACATCAGGACATACATCTCTGATGTCTCATAAAAAAGTTCAGTACACATTTGTTTCATTTTATTGAATTTGAACACTAATCAAGTCGGATCATGTACCCCCAAGCTTGGGGACTTGTCATCTTAAAAGTGCCAGACGTGCATGAACTTGAAAAACTCATTTACTTCACGACCTCGAATGGTTCTTTCTTTCCGATTTTTTGCATCCAATCCGTCAAGTTTTCGTGTTTTAGCCGATCTTTTTCATACAGGATTTTTAATAATTTTCAAATTTATATTAAAATATTTGGCGATATTGCACGTTCATGTCTGATTAAAATGCAGCGAGAATCACTCTTTAAATTTTCAGTTATAGGGAAGGTGCAACCACCTTCCGATGGACTTTCTCGCTTTTTTGTACCTTGTAAAGCATCGCAAACGTTGCCTCGACTCAGCACGCCTCTCATTCGCCACTTTCATCACTCCCGCCAGTACAGGTGGCGCTCGGTACAAGAGTGAATAGTCTCGCAGCACAATTGTATGTGGTTTTGAGATTATGCAGATCGAAGTGCAACTTCGGTACATATGTACCAAAGTGACTTATTCGTACTCTTGTGCAATGTGTCGTTTATACAACACTGAACAAGCAATTTGTTACGACTTTGAAAACGTCAACGCATCACCTGCGTCGACTGTTCAGTGACATAGTGCAAACCCCAGTAGGGTAACTACTTCTGGACACGAAATAGGTAACGAGCGACGTGTGATCGTCGGCGAAGCTCGGACTGACGCCTGGCCAGTGACACCAGCCAGTGCCGAAACAAGATCTTGTTGCCACTCAATGATCATTCCAAGCAGCAAATAATCCAAGGAGTTGCGTTATGTACTGAAGGCACGAGGAACAAGGAGTTAGTGCATTATATGTAATCGCTGAGCATGTGAATTGCGACCGTCCTATACGGATTCCGACTGGGCGTGCGTATGCTGAGGGACCACTTGGCCTTCGTTCACCAAGTATAGCTTACGACTTTTCAGCAGGGTTGTCAGAGAGCCGGCTGCGCTGCCAGTTTTAAAAATACCTGCATCCTTTAGGGTTGTCCTCGATACGTATTGACTAGGATAGGTGGACTTTGATCATGCGAAGCGCGGCTCTACTATCGTCGAAGTCACTACTAGGCCTATCGCGTCTTGCCGCACTGCTATAAACGGAGTGACAACCATTGTGTGCTATTGAAAACAGAACTGATTGGCCTATTTACTGGAGATGGCGATTGATTCATATAACTCATCATTACTGCTCAAATACCTAGGCACTGGTGTGGTCTTCCTCGCAACATTTACGCTCGTCAATTGGATAATGAGCGTAATCATTCCCAGAAAGCACCTGCCCCCCGGCCCACTACCGCTTCCCTTTTTGGGAAACTTGCACACGTTCGGCAAGAGAATTGACGAGGCGTTTAGCAGGTTTGGAACACAATACGGCAACGTTTTTACGGTCTACTTCGGTAGTGTACCAGCAGTAATACTGAATAGCTATGAAGTCATGAGAGACGCATTTGCCAGGCATGGGGACGCTTTCACCGGGCGACCAAATTACATTATATTCAAGTTGACTGCAAACAAACGAGGTAAACTTCTGTTGTAGTTGGGCGATTTTGGTGATTCAAAAGCGGAACATGATCAGCAGTTGACGAGGAATTCAGAAATGCTATTGGTTTAAGCTCTAATATGTTATAACTTAACTTTCATGTTATCGACCCAGCCCAGTCAGTCTAGATTAGTGCAATTATCGAACAAAAGAGCGCACTGAAGCCCTCCAACCATAAATGCCAGTAGAGTTAATCAGTCGTGTAAGATATTGGCAAATCAGCTCAGTGCGGCCAGAATCCCTAGGCAACGAAATAGTTAAGTTTATGGAAATGAAAGGGTATTTCTGGAGCAAAACCCTACAATAGGTGACTGTGCAAATGGGCCACTCTCTTCGAGTCCACTGTGGTCCAAATGTTTGCCGGTAGAACCTTTCCTAATCGTTTGCCGCACGCCGTCAAAAGTAGTCAAGTAGTCCCGGAACCAAGCCTACTTGCATAAAACTTGAGAAACACCGTCTTGTGTGAAACATTTATTTCACCCCTAGCTCGGGTGAATTGCAACCATTTAATCGGTGCCATTTTGAATTGTCTTTGAAGTGATTCCAACCTGACGTTCTTACATATTTTTTTCGTCAGTGTCAATCTTCTTAGTACGAATCCCGGCAATTAGAAAGCACGACTACCGGTATCTAATGGCACCGATCGGCCTTTTGATTCCAAGTAAAGGATACCTTGGCACAACTAACTTTTGAGTTAATTAATTAGAGCACTGTTTAAACCAGTGGTAATATCTTGCACCTCAGTACTGGAATTGGAAACGATTTATGTTAGGAGGAACTGGCAGCTCGATAATTTGGCTTGTCACGGAGCGTCATATTACGCAACGGACAATGTCTCAAGCACTACATGACCAACGGTCAGTTGGTCCATAAATAGGAAAGCATTTCTCATGTGAGTTAGGAACATGTTCTAAATCAATATTTAGCCGGTTTAACTTTTTAATTCCCCGGGCGGCTATCAGAACCCTTGGACTTAAGACGTGAATAGCCACTGGGTTAAAATTAAGAAACTTCTTACGTATCCGTGCACCTTCTGTGCCATTATTCATTATAAAAATTATCTCTACCTGTTTGTTACTCAACTGGGAAGTACATACAATTAGTTTTAGGTGATCAATTAAGACCACCCTTGTCTAGGTGCCAAAACAATTTACATAGGCTACTGGCACTTAATTGTTGCCATGCCACGAATCGCTGAGCCATGGAACGAGATGAGACCAATTCAATGACGTGGTCTAATCATTAGTTACTTATGGGGCTAGAAATCTAGTTTGTGGACTGGCTGGAAATATATACTACCCAGGAGAAATCTAATTCCACACCTTTTAACGTCCGACAAAAAGCATACTAATTGTCCCCGCAGAACAGTATTTTATGCACTAAATGTCGTGACAAAGATTTTATTAGCACATTATGTGTTACCAGGTGGTTAGACTAAAAAATCGTGTACTGGTGGCACCTCAAAGGCAACGTGACTACTGCAAGAAGTGAAAATTTCTTTCAGGAATCATATTGTCGGAAGGACCTGTTTGGAAGCTCCATCGCAAGATAATCCTGAATTTATTTCGAGACTTTGGGTTGGGAAAGGCGTCTTTCGAGCATAAAATCTGTGACGAAGCCAACGCTCTGGTTGAAGACATTTCGAAGACAAAATCCACACCGTTCCACTTCCACGACCATGTAACCAAAGCCGTGGCTAATGTTATAAGCGCCGTCGTATATGGGGAGCGTTTCCAATACGAAGACCCGGTGTTTCAAAGTCTCATAGAAGTCTTCGACGAATCAGCTAAACTCGTCGGAGCTGGTGCAATCGTGAACTTCTTTCCGTGGCTCCAGTATGTTCCCGGTGACTTGTTCAATCTTAAGTTGTTCCTAAAATTTGACGAACGCGTTAATGACTTCAATCGAACGATTCTTGAACGCCATTTGAAAAATTTTAATCCAAACGACATCGACAACTTCATCGACTCCTACATTGACGCCTTACGTAAAGAAGGCGAGCAGCCGGATACGTCGACCGAATCAAGTAAGTCCCTAAGCTAGTGCATAGTCAACTATGTCACATTTTATTTAATTACGAACAAAATTTGAAATGGACTGCATTCGTCTACGAATACAGTAAATTTTCTGCTTCATTTGCATCTTCAAAAATAAAGGATCTACTAAAAATGAAAATATGTACACTACAACCGACGTTTCAACATTAATGTACGTTTGATATGTTTTTTGATATCTTATGCTGCAGAAATGCAAATGGTTCGGGTCATCATCGACTTTTTTGGCGCCGGAAGCGAAACTACGGCGACGACTTTGCGATGGGCATTTCTGTTCTTACTACATTACCCAGAGTTCCAGACGAAAATCCAGTTGGAGATTGACGAGGTGATCGGCAGAGATGGCGCGCCCACCATGTCTCACATGCGAAATATGCCTTTCACGGAAGCCTTTCTGTGTGAAACGCAGCGAATAGGCAATATAACTCCACTCGGTCTATTCCATATGACAACGAAGGATATACACTTTCAAGGATACAACATTCCAGCAAATACCCTTGTTCTGCCTAACATGACGGCATTGATGATGAATGACAAAATATATAAAAAACCGAAGATGTTTGATCCCTATAGGTTCCTCAACGAACAGGGCAAGGTTGTCAAACCAGAGTCCTTTATCCCATTTAGTATTGGTAAGTCGCTCAGTTTAAAGTATCAAGGGGTCAAAATATGAAAGGACACTTTCTCACTAGCATCTATCAGAGCCCACTACAGACTCTTGATTGAAAAATTCTCATCACAATAAATGGAATAATTGTGATGTCTTGATTCAGAACTTATTTTGTTAGAGTCATTTCTGTGCAAATTCTTATTTATGTTTTTATGCCATTTATCTGAACATATTTCTCCTCAATTCTTACTATTTTTACCCTAAACTACCATCTAAATGTTAGTACCATTGTACAGAGGCGGATCTAAGGAATGGGGGTCAGGAGGTTTAAACCACCCTGGGACAGGATCAAAAAGAAATTAAAATTAAAAAAAACATTTCCAGGAAAACGAAATCAGCTACAAAAACCAAAAAATCCTACACGAGAGGGTTTGCCTTCTCCCGACCTTCCTTCCGCTCGGCGCTACGCTCCTCGGATTCGCGCAAATCCTTAACCCCCTTACTGAAAACGTAGATCTACCACTGTTGTATATTCTACTATTGCTGGTGACTATTCTAGATCTTCGGTGGCAGGCTGGTCCAATTCACCCACGTCAAATTCTGTTTTGGACCAGCCGTGATAACATTAGTTGACTAAGTTTCATTGCTGTCTGAAACGAAATTCAAGCTGCAGTTGACCGCGCACGTGGCGTTTACATTCTATAAGCTAATTCATAGGGTCAAAGATCATCAGAATCTGCTTGTTAAATATCATGCGCGCAGCCAGCCTAAAATATATAGGGGCTCGAATTCTTGAGTATGTGGACCTTTTACTAACAAAAAATGTGGGACTAAAAAGGGCACCACGCTCACAGCAGTGAATTGTGCATTCGCGCCTTTTTAGTGGACTTTTGTCTCGTTACTTTTTGTTCCTCTGAGGCGAACCTTTTTGCCCAGGCACTTCGTCGAATGGGTCGGTGGGGTTCTCGATCGAGCCCCCCGGGTGCGCGCATGAATATAAAACCTATTCACCGACCACCTTTATCCCGTTTATTCCAGGTAAACGAGTGTGCATTGGGGAATCTCTGGCAAGAATGGAGCTCTTTATGTTCACTGCTATACTGCTGCAACACTTTACATTTAAACTTCCGGACGGCCACAAGCTGCCCAGCCAGGAAGGAAAGCTAGGACTAACGTTGGCGCCAGAAGATTTTATGGTAGTGGCTGAGCAGCGTTAATCCCCAGTGCTACAGAAACCGGATAATTATTACTAAAGGTTTAATCATTTACCAATAAAGACATCTCTGTAACAAAGCTCTTAGGGATGACGTTCAGTCCTGCTATCCCGTTGGCTGACTTTGCTATGTTGTAGTTAACGTCTGACAGCCTTTAATATGGGGGGGGGGGGCTCGAATTTCTNGGGGGGGGGGGGGGGAGCTCCTTCGAACCCCCCTGGGTGGGCGCATGTACCCTTGGCAATGTTTTAGTCGTGCCTCCACCTAAAAAGCAAAATATAATTTTGAGGATTTGTCTTAAAGCGTTTCTACAATGGATTTTTGCACTTCTTTAGGTTTTATAGTGTATAATAATTTTAAAATAACACAAAATCTAATTAAACAGGCACTTATTTTGGGAAAAAGTTGAGGAATTTTCAATTTAAAAAAAAATGTTTTTTTTTGGTTTCCCGCCAAGTGATGTCATCAGCAGAAGACGTAGGTCAGTTAACAGTATATATTCAATTGCGGATAGTAGTGTTTTTGTAAGTTACGAGCTTAACCAGTGTTATGAAGACAGGTGTTAAGATGGGGGTGAAGACGACACTCAGGCCCTAAGTAAAACAGGTAACCAGTTAGACCTCCCCATATCGATAAGCCTTTGCGTGTTTGAGGACGCACGAACACGATCCTCCGGCGTATTCGGCGAGTGAAGCCGGTCAGGAACCTACTCAGTCTGCGGACAGTTCTGATTTCAGTCAGAGTGGTAATTAAAGCCTTTTACTGAATAGGGATTTAATTTTCTAACCACTTTAGTGTCGAGTTATATTTGTCTCGATTTGTAAATCTAATCGAAGTTTTTACCCTGACAAAGCCCAGTCGGCGCGAATATTGAGCGGATCGACACTGATTTAATTTCTTCAAATGCCGAGTTTGTTTGTCAGGAACAGTCATATCTAATTATACTGATGCTTACTGGATTGTGTTTCTGGTAAATGATACTCGTTTCTGTCTTGTCAGTTCCAAAATTATGAAAGCTTTGTACCGTTGATTATGTTCAGTGTCCGACTCCTGTCTCTCTGCCGACTGCGGTCATGACCTCAGATTATGTGGCGTGGCATCCAGAGGCGGATCTACGGGGGGGGGGNGGGGGGGGGGGGGTTCAGGGGGTTCAAACTGAACCCTCCCCTCGGGACAGGATCAAAAATAAAAACTGAAACAAATTTCGCCAGAAAAATGAAATCAGGTACTAAAAACCACAAAAAATGTTACACCCTCCCGACCTTCTTTCCGCTCGGCGCTACGCGCCTCGGATTCGAATCCTAACGCCCAACCCCCCCCCGCCCTTACTGAAAACGTAGATCTGCCACTGGGCATCTACATCCTATTTTCAACTATTGGGCATTGACAAACGTTGAAGAAACCTTAAAATCTCCATTTCTGCAACATATCGAAGCACGATTCTTCCAAGAGGGCGGAGCACATTGCGGCTCCTGAACTTGCTCCAACGTGTATAGCCTTGGTACAAAGCTGTATAATAAATATACGATAGTCTTCATACTAGCTGGCTGGCTGACTACAACGTGTACTGCCATACCCGTGTCCGATATACGAAGTTAGGCCCTTTCTGGGGCAACCTTAAGGTCTCGGTTTGGAAATGCAAAAACAGAAATATTGTCTGTTGATTGCTGTTACAGCATCCTCTGCACAAGCAACTTTTGATAATATTCAATGAACTCATGACTGGCAGCTGGCATAAGAAACTACACAATGGCGGAGAGGGATCCAGCCAGGCACTGAGTGACGTCACCCAAAAATTATTTTTTTTAACTTTTGTGTTTATTTCTTAATTAAAAGTACATAAATTGAAGAAGAAATGTTCAAAACATCATACCAAAATTGTTGCCATGACCATTGTGTGAAGGGTGTGGTTCAAGTCACCAGTTGAAAGGAATTAAATGAGATGAAATGGTGACTTTTCACAATAGGCGAGGGAGGTAACTTAAGATTAACAGGCAATAAATCCAAGTAAAAAATAAAGACCAGTAAACAGTGATGACTGTGGAATGACCTATGGAACATGAAAACTGGCACCATGTGTTGAAAGGAGACAGAAAAAAATAATTTCAGACATTTTGAATTTTTTGTACAATCAATAGTTAACATTAAGCTTCTGAAGTGACAGCAGCTAGATTATATTTATTTATTAAGTTATGTCTATAATGTCTAATGTATCAAAATAAAATACATAGTAAGTGAAGGCCATGTATAAAAATGCAACATTATCTCAGGCTATACTTTGAGCTGGTGTAAAACGATCAACACTTTGTGAACATGTCGCCTAACAAACTACGAGACATCTCTGAGCACCACTGACACAATACCAGCCAACTAGTAGCGTGGCACATCACAGGTAAAATAATTCATTATCAATATAAAGGTAATATCCAACAATAACCGAGTCCATGACAAAATGTACAATAATGAAGTCATCTGGATATAGAACAATAAACATGCTTTTTTATGAAAACCTTGTTGTACATTCTAAAATCTTAGTAGAGATGCCCTACAAGAGTGAGTTTCTTGTCCTTTGATCTAAGTATTAAAACTAATCTAGTAAATATCGTGACACAATCTCTTAAAACTGTATCCTTATGTCCTAATACAGCAAGCAGTAATCAAATTCTTCGTCTTTAACATTATCCCTTGGTTTAATCCTGCTGATACACCTCTGTATGAAAATTCTCGTTCTCTGATACAGGTGAGAGTGCCTGCTGGAAGGCTTGCAAACATCCAGGTGATTGCAATCGAGACTGAAGAACTCGCCTACACCTGGGTCTAGTGGAAAATACAAAAGCATGTTTAAAATGTTAGAGAGATAAAACTGTACAATTAAAATTATACCTATAGGACAAATTGTTTATTATATTGTATCTGTTTCAGGCTAGGTACCTCTTTCTCAAAGCAACACAGGGTCTCCTTCCAAGAAACTGACAGTTCATTGTCTCAACTTTCAAACTTTAAAACTTCCAAATCTCGCAAGACTTCCACAGTTAAAATTAAGAAAAAAACTTAAGTCAAAAACATATATCCGTAACTCAAACTTAGAATATCTTTCTTGAATTTAAGTTTTATCTTTAAATAGACTGAAATTTAAGATTTGTTTTAACTAAGAAGTTTTTCTTGGAACTGGCCCCAGACCAAAGGCAGATTTAAGAGAGCCCTGACATATCCTGCCTAGTTAAAAATGCCACCGGCACGACATTTTTAGGGGTTTTGCTAACATTTGTATTTCAGAAATTGTGGTGGCGCTCCCTTTTAGACATCTGACATCCAGTGAAGCACTACAGCATCAAACCATCAAATGATAATGTCATTTTCTTACCTACAATGCATACAGTCATGTACTTTGGTAAGCAATATCAGTCTTCTAACAAACATTTATGAAACGGCAAATATTTTCAGCAAGAATTAATGTACGTTCTAAGGAAAACTAAATATGGTGTTTTCCTAAAAGATATTAGTTGATCAGATTTCCAAGAAGAGTTAGCAGCGATTATGAAAAACAAACGGATGTACCTTTTGAAATCAAAATTGAACTTGGCATTTAAAAAATTGGAAAACCTTATATGTAAAGATTAGTTCATGTTCGTATTTCAAGAAGAGTTACTGTAAAGCTGTTACCAGAAGACTGTAGAGGTACAATGTTGAGCTGAACATTGAGGCCGACTGATGTTTTCTGTGTTTCACCGAAGCTGAGACATGCGAGATTCATTTTGCTGCACAACTCTTTAAACTTCATGTGCAGTGTCAACAAAGCCGGTGAGTCTAGAGAAAATTTTGGAAAGATATTAAAGCTGGTATGAAACCACAGTCTGTGAAACCCAATGTAAAAGAACTGAACATAAATGGCCTGAGTTTGTTTTTTAATCACAATAAAACTTATTTCTCAGCAATAGGTGAAAATAGCGAATTTGAAAACCAACTTGATGCATGTAGTCGCGGCAGTTACTTTAATTTTGGACACATCTCAGTTTTCTGTTGTGAAAGTGGAGACAGCATCACACAGAGCGTGGAATTCCTTTCTGGGTTTTGTTCGCTCATGTTACAAAGCAATCTTTTCTCACTTCTCAAACAATGCTCTATTTATTTTTGTATTTATGTTGGGAGCATCCTTCTTTAACATAAATAACATTCAAAATTTGTTTTTGAAGTGCATGTACCAAAAATAGTGAAATTACAACTTGCGGTAGCTTTAATTCTGAGCCCTCCAGCAGCACACTGTCCAGAACACAACTCACAAATAATATGAATTTGCTTCCAACATTAATGATGGCCTGACGGAATCAGTGGAGGTTAACCTTAAATAACCCGTTTGATGAAGACTGATCATGTTTCCCTTACAACATCAATGATTTGCCTAATGACTTGCAAAGAAACGACACTGAGGTCATGCACAGTGCATAAGAACCAGCTGAGTTTAGCACCTTTATTGACTTTGGTCTTAACCTATTACAGTTATTTGCACTATCATTTTGAATCTGAATGAGACTGAAATTATTGACCAATTTTATAAAAGCTAGTGGTCTAAATGAATGCGTTTTGACAGACACAAAGTCCAAAACAGCTTCAAGCGTTTTGTTGTCAGAGCAGCACATTTCTTTCTTACTGTCTTCTAAGAATTTACCGTAATCGTTCGGGTTAACGCCCTGGGCGGTTAAATTGGCGAATCCAAAAAATCGGGGGAGGGCGGTTTGTGAGTATTGTTCAGCAGACTAGATTCAATTAAATTCACAATACTCTTTCTACCTGACACACAAATATAAATAAGGCAACTTAGTTCACACAGTCTCAAACTTCTCCATTAAATCATCAGAATTAAACAAACTTCCATCCCTTAACATTTGCACACTGACAGGTAAAACGTCGGAGATTTTTAGTCGGACAAAGCATCCAAAATGTCATTCGCAGGTAAGGCAAGGAAAATTTTGGGACTATTTCCTGTGATGTGTTTTGTGAGTTTCATTTTTGACCATAGAATGTAATGATAAGCAAACATTTGTCTGTCGACCACATTTAGTTAACGAACAGAGTATAACATCAACAAACTTGTTTGAATTTGTGAATACATGAAATTGCTATAGATTGAACTGGAAAACTGCTGCACACAAATATGCCACATTCACAAAGTATGGCAACTGGATAAAAAATAATAAAACTGATATCGGCGTTTACCTGTTTTTAACTCGGTGACCTCGGTACTAGGAGACAGGACTCTACGTGATATGCCCTGCGAAGAAGAATCAGCCAGTGGCGAACCAAAATGAGGTGTTCCGTAAAAGATACATCCCACGGCCTGACGCGAGAAGTCCACGTGGTTAACCAGCATTTCTTTGACCAACAAGCCTGCAAAGAGCAGACAGCATTAGGTATTCACCCATTTACTGTGTTCCTGTACGAGTATTGTATAGCGAGAGAGAGGGCTCAAACATATAGTACTGATTAAAGTAGAAGACTGTGAGCTAGTGCATTGCATTCCCTGTTTAATGGGGTATACAGTTCCCAGCGTTGTCAACATTTTTTTTCTCAGTTCTCCACGACAACATTCTATCCCAGGAATATACCTAGGTCAGCTGGTCGACTGACTCAGAAAGTCAAGTCGCTCAGCCCACAGGTAGGTCACCCAGTTTTTTAAATAGCATGCTAATCAACAATATTTGCATTAATTGGCACAGCCAGCAAAGTTGCAGACAAACTTTGATCAAGAATCGTTACTTGGTGAAACGAAATTTCTCCAAGTCTGTTGCTTTGTCAAAAAATTTGCTTTTTTGCTTGCTAAAGTTCTTATTGGATCAACTCGAAATTTTCACACATAATCTATATAGAATTTATATTGAAAATTCATGCAAACCCACGTCTTAAACTTACGACTTTTTGATTTTGGATGTTTGTGTTTTAATATAACCATCTTAGCAGAGGCCAGTTACCTTGCCCATGTAATCTGAGCTCGGCTCTTTTAGCTCACGATTCCCCTTTTTGATACTGAGCAAGTAATGTACCATGGGCAATATGGTGTATGCACTTACCAGCATCATGATCAGGTGTTTTCCCTCGCATTGTTTCCACGTCACCAAGTTTTGCTTAATGTCATCAGATGTTTACAAGCCAACAACAATTCCATTTGAAAAATGACGGCAACGCCCAAGACGAATTCCCCAAAATCAAATAATGCTTAGTGTGGCAAGGACTATGTAAAATGATGGAAAATTATTGTCATAATTATTTTCCCCCACAAAAGAGAAGAGGCCTAAACGTAGTAGTTACCTCCCATGGAATGTCCAATCATAATGATAGGTCTCGTGCCAACTCCTGCAGTCTTTAGCTTGTGGTAAATTTCTTTACTTCTTGCTTCAATGGACTGCCTGAAATTCAACACGAATTCTTGACTGTTTAAAGACATATTGTCAATCCTCATAACGTAATGTGCTGCTGGGTATGACATCATCGGTATTGCTGGGCATGACATCATCAGTATTGCTGGGTATGACATCATCAGAAGTGCTGGGTATGACAGCATCAGTATTGCTGTGTGTGACATCTTCAGAAGTGATGTGCATGACATCATTAGAACTAAGTCTAAATAAGTTTGGTTTACCCTCAGGGTTGCAACTATTGGCAGGTAGTGAATAATACCTCTCGACACAGTGCATCAAGTATGTCATGGGAGAGCGCAGAATATTTTGATGAATTTCAAATTAATTAGACAAACAACTGCAGGCAGGCCACCTTGCGGTGTATAATAAAACTAGAAAACCAACTCACTTTTCTGGTTGATACTGAGATGTTGGTGACCAGGTGGATAAGTGTGAGTCATAATCTACTGCCAGGATACGCACATTGTGAAAGTCCTTGGGTAACCAGTCCTGGAATATAGCAAATATACCGTGTGAAGGGCGATTGGTGAGAGGCAGGATAAAATGAATCGCATCAAAATTGACAAAAAAGATTGTAGGGCATACGATGTCTGAGTTCAATCGGACATGAGCAGGCCACGTAGGTTGGAACTAAAGCACAAAATGCTTGATTTGAAACTCATGAGAACCCTCACATACACAAAAAAGCAGTGCTATCACTGAAGGGGACACCCTCATTTAAAAATCACAATAAATAAATAAACATGATTATACATGTTCAATAATAGGTAAATCATTTACTGAAAAACATTGAGAGTCTGGTGAGTTAGACGTTTTCACCCTCTCTCTAGTAAGAAACTTGTTTCAACATATCAGAAGACAATGAAAACCTGTTCCATCGCATGATTAGTCATGTACATAGTATTACACACATACATACATACAAGTCATACGCATTTGGTCAATCGTAGCCATGTAATCCACATTCATTTGCTACTGTGTCTTTTCGGTTATACAGAATTTGTTAAATGCACGACACTTTTCATTGTTAACAGTCTTTATTCCGTTACGTTTGTACTTTCGGAACAAAACTCTACTCTCCACTGAACATAGATACAGAAACTGACCTAGCGACATAATTAAAAGACACACGATATTTCGAAACATACTTGTTTCATTCTCAAGTGAAGATAAAATGACGCAGTAATGGGACCAAAGAGTATAAGCTGACAACACACACAGTCAGACACGGCGGGTGTGAAATACTGCAAAGAATGACTAATGAAGGGGGGGTAACAGGAAAGTCACACAAACAAGTGTAACGTGCGGTGCGACCCTGTTTGCTGCTCATTCAAAACAGGCTTCTCAAAGCAATTAAAAGGGACTCTAATACTGTGTCTTTAATTATATTACTGTCTGCAATGTAGTGTTCACAACCACCACTGCTTCAACTTGTCAGGACATCTCACTGAACCTTCTACCCAGGATGGAACAGCTTATTATTTAAAATGACTTATTTTTACTAAAATGACATGGGCAAGAAATTGAATTTTGGTGCGCAAAAGTGGGGACCCTATATTGAAGGGCCCTTCGAGCAGGGTCTTCTACATTAATACAGAAGTCCCCACTCTAAGGGGCCCTTTGAGTGGGGCCTTCTATATTGATATAAATTATATTAGGAGCCCTGCTCTTTGGACCCCATAGGGTGAGGCTCCTATATTGATGAAGAGGGCCCCACTTTTGAGGCTGGAAATTCAATTTCATTTTAACAAGAATAAGTCATTTTAAATAATAAGCTGTTATCAGTGATTCCTCAGAGCAAGTGTCCACATTTACCACTGTTGCTGCTTGTTTGGTCTTCACTTAACCTCAGCCAGAAGGTGTAAGGTTGCCCAGCCACGTCAAAACCGACAGCTTGTTGACAATGGGGATTACTTTCCAATGTCCCAGGGGATGGAAATCCTTTTTTATCACGGTACACAAAGGTTTGAGACATAATTTATGTTTTTGGCTAACCTGCAACTAGATGAAGGACATGCCCTGGTAAATACCACGATGCTATTTTCCCAGAAATTCAATTTACCTTAGGCCAACTTGAGGTGAATGACACTGAGTCACCATTTACTTTGCCATTAACATATTGAGCTGGAGATGCTGGTGACCGTGTTTGACGCCATGTCTTGAACGTTCCTCCAAGTAATCCATGAATAAAGATGATGTCTGCAACTGGTAACGCTGGCTTCCTGTCAATACAACAGTGTATTGTTACTTATGGTCATCAGCAGTCTACGTTTCTGCAAGTGATGACCATCAAAACTGGAACGAAATCGACAAGTTCAAACTCAAATTTTCAGCTTAAAGTGTTAGAGTTACTAAGTTCAAAATGAGATAATCTACTCTAATCAACAACAGGGCTCTGTTGAGCAACACTTGGCGAAACTGACTAAAAATTTAAACGCGAGGTTGATGACGAAACCAAGAACACGAACAACAATGACTCTGATACCTATTTCACCAACATATTAGTTTTTATTTGAAAAGGTTCGGTCAAGGATCAGGGGCTAGAGCTCCGCAAACATTATTCGAAAAATGGCCGTCACAGCACCATCTCTCATTCAATTTCACCCCAAAAGAAAAGTCCTTGAGCAATTGACTATGTAAACATATTGATCAGACGAAAAATGCGAGCTCTGGCACAAATATGATAGGCTAAGAAAGTACAGCTATAAATAAGTTACTAGTAAATAAAAGAACAATCATATAAGGAGTAAATATCGAATATCGCGAGAACAGTTAGTCATAGCAAGAACGTATGCGTAACACTGATAGCGATTGAAAAGATCTATCCATATATCAAATTTCAGAGAGATCTGCCAAGAGACGCTGAAGATAAGGCACAAAAACTCAATTAACTGGAGACCAGTTCTCAGAAAATCTCAAATAATTCGAGAATGGTTACAGCTAGAGAAAAACAAATGTCATACTTCCGGTAGCTCTTGAAATGATCTATCCGTAGAAAAAAGTTGAAAAATTCTACCAGAAACAGCAGAGCTATCATTGGCTTAGCAAACCCAACAGTGAAAAATGGCAGCCACAGCACCAACTTGCATGCAATTTTAACCACAAATAAAAGGCTTTGAATCATTCACAAAACACACATGGTGTGTAAAGTTCACGTTGGTCTGTAATGTGTGCACAAAGAAACAAAAAATTATGACAAAGCAACAGATTTGGAGAAATTTCATTTCACCAAGTAACAAAATAATGTAGGCCTGCTTGTGGACAGAATCAAACTCAAGAAGACAATTCTTGAGTCCAGTTACCAGGTCATATGTTCTGATGGATGACTTACTCATTTCTCTGCTGTGGGTGCAACACAAACACTCCAGAGTCCAGTTTATGTTGTTCGTTGACCCGATCCATATTATAGAGACACCTGTAGGCTTGTGTTGCCACCTCAAGGTCAACATGTTTAGAACATAGCACCAATGGACGAATCCAGCCTAAAAATAGTCTTAAGTTAGTAATCTGGCTACTGCATACTTTACAACTTCAAGAAAATGGCACATCAGTTTATCATAATTGGGAAGCTACAAAAAATGACTGCATGCACAGTGAATTGTGGGAAATCGTCCTCTCCACTATAGATGGAAGATATGTTTAGGTGAGAAGGGATATCCCATTAATCCCTACACTGTTGTATGCACCAGTTAGTGTCTATTTATAACAAGAGCAAAAAGTTGATGAGCATCCACAGCAAATGCTGTTTCTAGGGGTGTTTATCAGTTTCATGTATGGTACATGCAGGCAATACTTTGACCACGAGGGGTAGCTGCAATTCTCAGATTTGACAAAAAAACTTGGTACTTCTCTTTTTAAATCTAACAACACATTAAAAAGTTTCAACATTTGCACCAAAGAAATAATAAAAACATTAAGGAACATAACCCGAGGCATCCAAACATCAGCAGGACTAGTCTAACCTACTTCTTTCCATAAACAAAGATGAGGTTTGGTAGACACAAGGACGGAAACAAAATGACATAACAAGTGCAACACTTGCTGAAATCTGCTCATAATTGGTAGCTGCCATCATTTACGAAAGGAATGGGTACTAAGATTTGTTGCCGCAAGCAGTAGTCAAATCAGGCCAAAAATTGACTAGTACAAGTGCATTTCTGATGCATTACCTGTGTTAAGTTTTCTTAGAAATCTGGTAATCGTTTCTCGCACAAAATGACCACTAAGGGGTTTTGCAGTATTCGAAAATTGCCCAAAAATCAACTGGTGAGGTGCTGGCACAATGCTATCACATAAATTTATGTCACGTTTCATTGAAATCTATTCGGAAACTCTTTTCTGCCAAAAAACACTAAAAAACGTGCCCCTCTAGCCTTGAGCATGCATCGTCCTTTAAAGATGTCTAACACCTGTCGGTCAAATTTCATCAAGATCTGACCAGGAGATATTGAGCAGACACACAAACGCACGTTCACGTGTGTGGAGCAGCATATGAAGGTGTTCACAACATACCTGACATAAATAAATCATGATGGAGATCATCCACGTAAGATATGTTGGCTACAATCTGAACAACGAGTCGTAATAGTTTAGCATCCGACTGCCGCTTTAAGAACTCTCTGTATAACACAGGTAAAATGCCTTCCTTCACCATCTGTCTACAGTGGACAGCAATCTTAAACATAAATTAAAAGCTACATGACTGTTTGTTTTATAAAAGAGTGTAAGACAACTGTTCTCATAGAATATTGTCAACTTAACTCTCTACATCATTTTTGATGTGAAAACTAATTCCTAAAGTAGTGCAATGTGTTGACACAAGCCAAATCTTCAACCTCACTTCCCCAAATCCTACATCACGCGTATTACCCATGGTGTAAAACAAGTCCATAAAACAGTTCATAACAAATCTCGTACGGTAAAACTCACCAAATTTGGACACAATATGGCAGACAGGTAAAATTCCTCATTTTCTCACCAATAATGAATAGTATTAGAATGATGTCATGCCATTTACAAGTTCTGTAACATAGCTACTAACAGACAATATTTTGAAAAATTGTGGCCATTCACAACAATATCAGAAACCTTTGAAAAAAGCAAAAGGGGCAATTTTAGTAATTATTTTGGTTCGAAATTGCAGAGATTTTACCGCAATATCATTTTTACTACAACAATACATCCTAACACAATATCATTATTACTACTAACAATACATCCTAATACAATATCATTATAACTACAATATCATTATTACTATCATTATTACTACAATACATCCTAAAACAATATCAAATTACACAATACATACTAACACAATTTCATTATTACTACAATGCATCCTAACGCAATTTGAATTCTCACATGAATATACTCAAGATAAACATGTTACAATTAACTTTATTCACCAGATATTTGATACAACAAACTCTCACTTGAGAATGACTGGCGATTGCTTCCAAGAAGAGTTTCTCCAACATCTCTGCAGGGACTTCAATATGTGACACTTCTGGTCGTAAACTAACTCCACCAAAACACCACGCACCACTCTAAAAATATTCAAACAACAATTTTTGACACAAATTTGGAAGAAATGTTTCATGAGAAAATGGAACCAAGCAGATAATGTTAATGAGCTTGAAAAATGCTTCTTCGAAATCTAAATTATTTCTGTGTCCAAACTATTCAGACTGTATAACAATCAAAAAGTGAATACAATAGTGAATACAATAGTGAATACAATAGTGAATACAATAGAGCCCACAACAGTTTGTTTGACATTCACCACACTCAGCATTCGTTTTATCATAATCAGTCTTTTTCTAATGAAGGAAATGTAATTTCACACAGTGCACTTGGTATATATAACGATATCCAGTGGAGAACTGTGTGATCTAGCCACATCATGATATCCAGTGGAGAACTGTGTGACCTAGCCACATCATGATATCCAGTGGAGAACTGTGTGACCTAGACACATCATGATATCCAGTGGAGAACTGTGTGACCTAGCCACATCATGATAACCAGTGGAGAACTGTGTGACCTAGACACATCATGATATCCAGTGGAGAACCGTGTGACCTAGCCACATCATGTTATCCAGTGGAGAACTGTGTGACCTAGACACATCATGTTATCCAGTGGAGAACTGTGTGACCTAGCCACATCATGATATCCAGTGGAGAACTGTGTGACCTAGACACATCGTGATATCCAGTAGAGAACTGTGTCACCTAGCCACATCATGTTATCGTGCCAAGAATCTGATATTGCCACAAGGTGATATCCAATAAAAACTCGCATGATACTACCACACTGTGTCCTCCCAAGTTTACCTCTTCATTTCTTCCCTCTTCCAGCGCACTCATAGTCAGGTACTTAGTCACGTGGTCCATATCGTTAGTGGACAGGTGATACAATATAACTTTCAGTTGCTCCCACTTACGTGCAGTGGACTGGAAAACGATAAAAGTCCAACTAAAAATTATTTTGGTAACCATACAAATGTAATTGAAATCATTAATTCTTGGCCAAAATTAAAACCAAAAACCTTTCAACCAGCACAGGTACCAAAAACTGTTTCAACAATGCTTTAATACAAACAGATGCAATGTTTCACTCTTACACAAGACCACTATCAGGCAAACGAGAAGTTATTGCCGGATTTTTGATTATTGAAATCGTATTTTTGTTGACCATTTCAAACTTTAGCTTTTAACAGAGCAGAACACAAAATGTGATCAACTCAGATTTCTGAGAAAACTACATTTGATCAGCTCTCCTCATCGTTAGAACTTTGATTTGAGTACGTGTATCCCTGGTTCAATGTTTAGCGTGTATCACATCATTTTCATTCAGTCCTAAAATCAACATCAGTCATCCAAACTGCACATCTGCAAATTATATTTTATGGCAATCCTTTAATAGATTGGCGGGAAGAGAAATGGATGCCAGACAGAGAAAACAAAATACTAGGAACTGTCACTAGGGGTGCAGTACAATTTGCCTGAAAGTGGGCAGATAGAAAAAAGCAGCTACCTTATATCATAAAGTTACATCTCAGTGAATTCGTTAGACATTGAAACAGATGCAAACAAAATTGCCACTAGAGGAAGTCCCAATTCTTTGAAAATCAATGTTAGTGATGAAATTCTCACTAGGAACACATTTGATTAAACTGTAAATTTGCCACTAAAGGGCAAAACCAACATGGGCCTTGGCCGGAAATAAGTAGGTGCCATCCTCGTTTTGACAGAAATTCCATGTTTGTAGCATTTCATAAAAGTCCATCAAGAGACCGGTGCAAAGAACTAATTTAAAAATTGACACTATGTGGAACAACGTAGTAGAATCAGTCCAAAAGATGACAAATGTGCAGAAACTCCCAAAGATCCATTCAGGGGTTTGGGATATAGAGAGGTGGATACTGGATACTGTGCAGTATCTGCGCACCAGTTGGTACTCTTGTCACATTAAATACTGCCTTATCACTTAAATGCCAACATAAATTCTGAATTTGGAAAAAATATCAAGAAATTTTAGACTTTAGATGAATTTTGAAATTTGTTTTCAAGAGAATTAACAAAGAGATGTTAATAACCTTTGACACAGCCTTAGGTGGTGGCTGGCGGAAGAACCGTAAGTCAACATCAGGGTATCGCGCTAATTCAACAGCAGTCTGCTTGTCAATGGCTTGAGATACCAACAGGTAATCTGCATCTGTTGGAAAAATGTTTATGAAAAATAAACTGTATCATGTTTAACTGTACCATAACTGTACCGTGTTTAAAGTGCTCAAAACCAATTACGTTGTTCTGACAAGTGACTACATTGTCAGTATCATTAAAACTTCCTTTATAGCATTGCATATCACAAGAGTGAATTTAATATCCCAAGAATGAGAAAATAGAAGAAAAGCGGCTTCAATTGAAAATTTGATAGCTTCATGGACACGAATTCGATGTATCATGTAACCAGCGCCAGTGTGTCACGTCCAGAAATACACGAGTTTCTTCTCCCATGTCTCGTGGGAAAGTGAAGACTGTCACAGCATAGACAAGTACCAAGTTGTTGCAACCACTACAAATGCGATTCCCTTACTATACCGCACATTCATTACCATACCATACATTCCTTACTATACCGTACGTCATTCAATATACCGCACGTCCCTCACCATGCCGCACATCCCTCACCATGCCGCATGTCCCTCACCGTGCCGCACGTCCCTCACCAAGCCACAAGTCCCTCACCAAGCCGCACATCCCTCACCGTGCCGCACGTCCCTCACCGTGCCGCACGTCCCTCACTGTGCCGCACGTCCCTCACTGTGCCGCACGTCCCTCACAGTGCCGCACGTCCCTCAACATACCGCACGTCCCTCACCGTGCCGCAAATCCCTCACCGTGCCGCACATCCCTCACCGTGCCGCACGTCCCTCACTGTGCCGCACGTCCCTCACTGTGCCGCACGTCCCTCACAGTGCCGCACGTCCCTCAACATACCGCACGTCCCTCACCGTGCCGCAAATCCCTCACCGTGCCGCACATCCCTCACCGTGCCGCACGTCCCTCACTGTGCCGCACGTCCCTCACTGTGCCGCACGTCCCTCACAGTGCCGCACGTCCCTCAACATACCGCACGTCCCTCACCGTGCCGCAAATCCCTCACCGTGCCGCACATCCCTCACCGTGCCGCACGTCCCTCACTGTGCCGCACGTCCCTCACTGTGCCGCACGTCCCTCACAGTGCCGCACGTCCCTCAACATACCGCACGTCCCTCACCGTGCCGCAAATCCCTCACCGTGCCGCACATCCCTCACCGTGCCGCACGTCCCTCACTGTGCCGCACGTCCCTCACTGTGCCGCACGTCCCTCACAGTGCCGCACGTCCCTCAACATACCGCACGTCCCTCACCGTGCCGCAAATCCCTCACCGTGCCGCACATCCCTCACCGTGCCGCACGTCCCTCACTGTGCCGCACGTCCCTCACTGTGCCGCACGTCCCTCACAGTGCCGCACGTCCCTCAACATACCGCACGTCCCTCACCGTGCCGCAAATCCCTCACCGTGCCGCACATCCCTCACAGTGCCGCACGTCCCTCGCTATACCGCACGTCCTTTACTATACTGTACATCAATCACTGTACCATAAATCACAGGACAATGAACAGCAGCATTTGATGACATTTCACACTAAACACGTTGGAAATGATGACTCGTGCTGTGTTTGGTTGTCTCGGTTTTACGGAGAATGCATTGACCAACAAATGTTTGTAACACGAGATCAGCTAATCAACACACCGTCAGATAGTTTGCGGTTGTCCTAAAGTGACAGCTAATCATTGTTTTTTATATAAATTGGTGATTTTAAGCACTTTAACCTACATTCATACAGAATCATTGGAGGATATGGGAGCCAAGGTCACTACTCAACTCATTTAGCAAACACAAGAACTTTACAGCACTTAATTTTGCACACATAAATTTTAAAGTAATTGCCAAAATTGTTAATAAACTATAATTCTTCAAAAGTATGCTGTAAATAATGAAAACTTTGAACAACACTTAATGACATCCTCACATGACATCATCACATGACATCATCACAATAGAAACCACGCTAAAATTGGCTGACTGAAATTTTCTAAAATTTTTTGTCGAGAAATGTGACAAAATAAAACTTCACTAATCTGTAGAATGACCATAAACACAATACTTTGGCTATGCTCTCTCATACAACCCATAAACACAATACTTTGGCTATGCTCTCTCTCATACAACCCATAAACACAATACTTTGGCTATGCTCTCTCATACAATACTCATACAATACACAATACTTTGGCTATGCTCTCTCATACAACCCATAAACTATCTGATGTGAGATACCAAATTCCAAATATTTTCCTGTTTCAGCAAACACCATCACATCATTGACTTCTGATCACAATTTTATTAATAGACATTAGTCCAAAAAAGCATAGCTGGTTCTGTAGTTTAGGCTGAATCGTTTTGAGACTTGTGATCAGCGACTAAACAAAAACACTCGCTTGCATCAACTTCTGGCAAGGTATTTGTGTTTTCTTAAAAAGCTGCACAGAGGCATATAGACAAGAGTATGCAATGTCTGAAACAACAAGACTAGTAGCCACTTTATGAGCAAAAAATCACACACCATTTTTACTCGTCTTAGGTGGGGTTTCTTTCTTGACAAAGAGAACAACTGAAACATACTGCTTCGCCAACTTGATTTTCAAAAAAAAAACCCAGAGCCATGCTTGTTTGGCCTTAATGAATATATTTTTTCAAAAGACCATTTTACAGATCTACAGAAAGTATGCGTGCAACAGAGATTTCTGGGAAAATGTCTCTTCAAAACGTGAAGAGACTAGTACCAAACCAACTGCGCCACTTTTTGATGCCATTCTCACTCTAGTTACGTTACTAACTAGAGCATAGTTTTTACACAATTGTACACAAATCTATACCAAGTTACACCTCATGCAAGCTCCATTCTGAAATGTCTGCGCACGCTCCTCTGGTAGTTTTGACTTTTTAATGGCTACCTCCCAGAATCCATTGCACAGACAACTTCACTGGGTATCAGTAAAAAGCAATTCATGCCAACACATAGAAAAAGTGATTAGGAAATACAGCTTAGAACTAAAAAACCTAAAATGAAAATGTTAAATGTCTTATCTTGTGAATGCAGAAATAATACAAATAAAAAATACATCTACAAACCTGTCCAATCCTCCGTGTTTGCCATTGAAACCACAGCGGCTATGTGCACTCGAGGATCAGCTGACCTTGACAACATAAGCAACGTCCTTGCATCATTACTCTGATGTGCTTTGAACCGTTGGAAGAGTTGCACTGAAAATTAAAAGCTCACCAACATCTGCTTGCTGCTAGTGGTTACGATACAGTGATGGACAAAAGAAACCACGTTTCCCCACTCATGATGGTTAATTACAAATACAACCAGAAACACCATCACCGTGATCACCACCATAATTCCAGCAAAATACAAAATTCTGGAAGAGCATTTTCCTTAGGCAACTTCCCTGTAAAATCCCGACATTAATGATCATAATGGTCAGTTGCTATGACGATAGATTCCACTAATGTCTTGTACACCATGGTCGTGAAATGTCATTTCATCTGCATGTTTTAAGATCTGCCAAATTGTCACCAAATGATATGCTTTAAAGTTTGCAGTTAAGTGTTCATTGTTTTGTAGGTCAGCCTTTTTGCTCAAAAACAAACCCCACTCAACTGACAAACAAAAGCTGTATCATAACTTGTCACCACATCAACTCATTTTAGTTAAAAGACAGTATTAAAACAATCTGCTCACGATGCAAGAGAAAACATTTTAAAAAATTGTGTAAATGAAAATGGCAAATGACATTAAAATCTACCTGCAGGCATATAGACCTTTTGATTGGTCTTTCCTCTCACAACTTTGGCAGTGGTGAAGGTGGTGGAATGCTCTTCTGTGTGCAAAGGAGTCTCTGGTAGCAGATTATCTCCATTTTCATTTGGGTTGCTGACAACTTTACCACCTGGTGATACCAAGACAAGATTAAGCAGCATCACACGAAACTAAGAAACAAACAATTGCTAAGTTCAGAGTGTTTTTTAAAAATAACAAAATATTTGACTGATTATACAATCAAGCATTACGCCAGAGCAAAAGTTTATGTGGAACCCCAGATACAAATTTGTGTACTATTGTCTTATGATTTTCATTCCTCTGTCTATTAGTCATCTGATGAATATCAGTTACTTTTCTCCTCCATTGTCTTCAGCTACTTATGCCGCGGCTGACCACCTGACCTTGCAAAGTTTCGGCTGCAACTTTATCTCTATTTGGACACATTTTGGGGGCTGGCAAACATTTCAATCTGATTTTTGTTCTGCAACATTGAAGCTACAGATTAGATATAAATTTTAAAAAAAAATTTTTAACCATCATTATTGAAACAATTATTATAAGAAAACTGATTCAGAATGTTCCAATAATCACCTATATCAACACCTGAACATCACAAACACATCCAGGCAATGATTAGACAATAAGTTGTATTTATACTATCTTGCAGAAAACATCACATTATCAGTCTGCTTAGATAACAGTACTCACTGGTATAGTAGACCATAAAAATGTTTTTAGCAACAAGCTCTGCAGACTTATAAAAAGCATTTTTGTGTCACCTACTCTCATCCAAAAACCACTGTGACCTCTCTGATAATCATCCACAATCCTATGCACTTGTACGCTACAGTAAACAAATTTCGAAGTTATGTCAAAAATTGTGACGTCAATTAGAAGGAAAGTAGCTGAAAATCTTTCGCAAATTAGTCCCAAATAATCTGAGAATTTTGGAAAGCAAAGAAGAACATATTGCTCTTTTCTTATTCATCTATAATAAGTGGTCTAACTTTTAAATTTAATTTAGATCAATGAATGTGTTTCTCTATTTCTGCAAACAGGAGAGTTGAATTCGGGTGCTCTTTTAAATTTCATGACTTGTGACTAATCAATTAATTTCAGCAAAGTTGCAGAGAGCAAGATAGATAATACCCAAATTACTAGATTTGTCCACATAGATGTAAGGACTCCGTTTCCTGTGAGGCCATGACTCAATTTCCTTGAAGAAGACTGGAGAACTCGTCTTGACAAAAACTGCAAGCAATCCAGTGACGACACTGAAAGTCAACATAAAAACGTGTCATTTAAGCAAATTTAATGTTCTCTATTTATAAGTTTGCAATAACTAAAATTTGTGACCATTTTACAAAATGAGCAAAAAAAAAAATCTGCACCGGGTTGCATATGAAACATGAGCTTGAATAAACATGCAGCAGAGAGCTATAGAAACAAGGAGTACCAAGTGGTGACCACAATGAATTGGTCAGAATCCAAGAACTTTGCACATCACTTTGGCAAACTACATGCGTAATAGCACCGGTAAAAAAACAAAAAGCAGACCTTTTACTGCTTGGAATGACCAATGACAAAAAGAGGACAATTTTCCAGGTGATATATTATATATATTGTTCCACAAATAAATAGGTTTGTGTGACAGAAATATTTTTTGCGTTGTAAAATTTAAGTGAAATCAACGTTTTTGCATGAATAAAGTCAAAATAATGAAAAAAGAGACAAAGGAAAAGGAAACTGAAAATCAAATAAGCAGAAATTAAAACTAAAAAAGAGGAAATCCTTGTAAAAAAGGAAAATTCCAAGCCCTGTTTAAACAGGGTTCAGCCATCAGATTTTTGCAAATCGCTGCCAAAGTACCATCGCCAGAACATAAACAAGTTACAAGTCATTTGCAATCAGAGTTAAAGTATTAATTATATAGCAGGAAGGCATACTGACATATTGATTATAGCCAGAGTATTTTGGTGACTCCACTGACTGAATTTAGCGGTCAAACATCATTTTCACGACCAGCCACAGTATCGTGATTTTCATTCTCCGTTAAACCACAACACTGGAGTGTTGTTTGTAACAAAGCGAAAGTTTTATAGCTAAGCACTGTTTTTGTCTCTCGTTGGGGAGAAAATGTCTACGGGAAAAAACACTCGGATTCAATTACAGAAAAAAAATGTTAATAAGTCTAAGTTCTAAGTCTAAGTTGGTTGATGACGACAAGCCAAGTGCTCTATCAGACATGCTATCGTATCAACATCTCCCGCCCCCCCCCCAACTTCAGCGACAATGATCTTTGACCCACTGAACTGCACTAACTAATGGTATTACTGACAACTAACAACTCTATTTGACTTCAATTTTAATTTTAGAATTAAAACACGAATGATTCAATAACGCATGTAGACATAGTTGACTTGACAGATGGAAAGCATGTGTTACCCAAGAACAGATGTTGAGACCAGGAGAACACCACCTGAAATAAAAATTCATCATGACAACAACTGATTGGAAATACAGGTACTTGCTTTCTTAATGGCTAAGCATATCAAATGTTAAGGAATGAAAGGCAGAGCTCAGGGGCAGATCCTCGATTTTTTAAAAGGGGTCCACCGTCCAAGTCAACAATTTGAAATTCTAGATGATTTGGTATCACTAAAATCAAGGGAAAGAAAGTGAAGTCCGGATCACCTGGATGCGCCTATGGAACCATAATTAAAACCAGATTTTCTACATTTATAGCAAAATGTGTGGTCAACTCTTTAACAATGCATATGCCTTGCACACTTTCTAGGAACTCCAGTGTTCAAGGCAAGTCAGGTCCAAAAATCAATATGGGACAGTTACATCCAGAATTCAACACTTTTCCAAAGGGATGTAAAAACATATTGCGTTAGACCGAGATTTTGAAAGCAATTGCATATAGTTTATTATTCTTTTAGACAATGCTCAGTACACAAAATGATATGCTATGACAAGCCATAAAACCATGTAGAGCCTGCTCACCATGCTCCAGCAATAATGAACTTAGGCAATGACCATCGCCTTTGTTGGCCCGAACCAGAGGCTCTGGTTCGGGCCAACAGAGGCGATGGTCATTGCCTATAATGAACTATATTTTGAAGCACTGAATTCATCTCCACTTTGACGTTGAATTTTGAAACAAAACGCGACTGTATGCAGTCATGCTTTTGTAGTAATAGCCGAGATCACCCGACTCGGGGATCGAACCCGCGACCCCCATAAAACCGGCAAGCGTGCTAACCATTCAGCTAATAGGCAATTGCCCGTTAGCGAGTAGCTAACTGAGGCTCATATAATTCACCGGAAGCACATCTACAACACTTTAAAGTGTTGTTTGTCAAATACACAAGTTTTTGTCAGTAGTTTAACATTGCAGTGCCTGATTTGGGTAGTACTGCTAGTTCACAAAATCGTGAACCGCCATCATGATATATTTGACCAGAAATGTTGAGAAACAAATATTTCTTCCTCCCACCATGAATTTTAATTGCAAGCAATGGCACTGGAACTGTATGGTATTGGTGCCACACACCACATGTCACATGGGATGTGGATAAATTTCACTTTCACTTCAGTTGACAACGGTCGAGTATGCACGTCAAAAGTCAAAGACTAAGTCTAAGACAAGAGTAAGAGACTGCATACCTCCTTGACGAATGGTTCCAATCAGACCTTTGATTCTTTCGAGACTCATGCACGAAAGGCCGCTTTCAACCAAATATGGAAAGAGAACAAATTTAGGCTACTGAATCACGTCTTTCAACAGTGTTCAATCACTCGCTGTCACCAGCTGTTTACAATGTTGACCCTGTTTACCAGTTTGCTGCTGCTGCCGATTCCCCACTCATTTCAGACTTGCTGAAGCGACGTCTACAGGATTTTCTGATAACAATTAGTTCTCACATTGATGTTGATTGGTTAAAAAATTTGCCTGCAATATGTTAGCCGAATTTTCATTGGACGAAAATTATTGTGGCGTAAATATGTCAACATAAGCTTCCATCACGGTTCATGTTTTTCTTGCATGTGGTTTTATAATGTCTGGATACAGAGCCTTTACCGGCACCAGGACAAAAAGAGAGAGTGAAGTGTCGCAACAACACCCACCGACGAACGGAAAAGTTTTTGTGCCAAATTATTTTACAGAAGCACACAGTTCGTACATACCTTCGGATCTGGGTCAACCGCCATGTTTCACTTCTTCGACTTCGTCAACCGATTCCTTGAACCAAAACAAACAGGGTGTTCCGAATTTGAATTACTTCGGTCTTTATGGAAGCGAGTTTTACGCAAATGAACATACAGAAGATGGTGCGGTAGAGCAGATAATGTCCTTCAATAGTCACTCCAAGGCAAACGGTAACGATACTGTGCAATCTTATCCAACTCCAAGTTTCTGGGGAGAGGGCGAGCTGGATAATTTGGAGCAAAGACTAAACACAGAGCATGTTTATACAAGTGAACTGTTCCATAAAGTGCCACACCATAGACAATATGATTATTCTGAACAGGCAAAAAATTCGCAGCCTGTTAGAGTCACCGTCAGCCAGGACGTGGGCTACAAATCAAAGAGAATAAGATTGAATGAAAGTAAAAGTCAGGATGCTCCGTGTCAAAAGGATTCATCACTTCCGTCTACAGTGTCTCAGAAGAGCAGAATATGCTTTTTTGTGCACCATGCCATATCGCCACATATTGGAGCAACTCCACAGCATAGACTACCCAGAAATATTTGTAAGACTATTAAAGCTCACACCGGGGCTGTTAACTCTATAGAGTGGTGTTTGCCTCAATACAGTCATCTCTTGTTGTCCACCTCCATGGACAAGACGGTGAAGATATGGAATGTCTTTTCATCCGTTGACTTTGGCGTTCAGACTCTGAGCCATCACACTAAGGCAGTTAAAGATGCTGAGTGGTCCGCCTCCGCTAGAGAAGTTCTCAGCTGTGGGTTTGATTGCACTGCTCGATTGAGTGACGTAGAGAAAGGTAAAGACAGGACTCATTCAGTCCTGACCACTCATGTGTAGGAAATGTTTGCCTTTTTATCTTATTTGGACGAGAAGGAATTCTCACTTGAAAGAAACATTTTTGGACTCCTGATACTTGAGTTCTTGCCCAATTGAAATGGTATATATGTCGTTTTTGAAGGAAGTACTACCGTGTAAATACAGTTATAACTAATAGATGTAGTTCAAGTTGATGAGCAACTGCATATTCAGCTTTGGAGTACAGTGTTTGGTGTGTGTGGATTGATTAGTGTGCATTTTTTAAAATTGATTATAAAATAACACTGGTATTTTTGTATTGACTGGTATAACTTACTCAGAACATTTTCTTGCAGGTACTGAGATCCAATGTTTTAACCATCCAAGTTTCGTCACATGCTTAAAGTACCACCCAATCAACCATCATGTGTTTATGACTGGTGCTCACAATGCCATCTATAGTTGGGACTCACGGTTAAAAGGAAGTCCTGTGTCTGTGTATACATACAAGGAGCCATTTGGCCAGGTAACAATTTACTGCGCTACTTTTAATTATTATTACTTGTAATAATGATTATGAATTCTTGATTTCATATCTGAGAACATCGTCCCATCGAAAATAATTACTTTTTCAAACACTATTTTTTTACCCATGTGTTTCATATTACCGGAGGATGCTCCTACAACTAAGAGCTATTTACTTGTAAACACAGTTAACTAAACTAGTTGTTTTTTGTGTCTTGTGCTCAATTTTAGTGCAGTTCATTTACTGTTGATCTTGAAATACCTGAACATCAACTTAACACAGGTCCCATTAGATAGCAGCGGTTTTCCAGCTCTCCAGCTGCCCTGGACTAAGGTTTTAGGTCGCAGAAGGTTACGTTAAGGAGATGATTTGCCTGGCAGGGCAAGTGCTTGAACGGTGATCCAAGTGCGCCACAGCAAAGTTGTTTGAGAAACAAAAAGCATGTTTCAATGGGAAATTTGTGTCAAATTTTTAGTACCAAAGATTGCAACAGCATTCTATCGCATTTTCAATGCGTATGACCAGAAGAACAAAAAGTTGGTGTGGGCACACCTGACATCTGAGGGCCCCCATAGAAAGCAGTGTGAACTGATGGGGCCACCCTCATTGTAAATATTACATTATTAAATAAGTAAATAATAAATAATAAATATATCCAGCTTAAGTTCTGTTAAAGAGGTTTTGTTTGGTTTAGGTTTGTCTGCTTTGGCGAAATATCTGTTAAATTTCTGTGACTACTGAGTGTGTTGAAGCGACTCTTAGACATCTAGGATTTTTATAAAAGATTCAATCTACCATCAAATAATGGAAACAACTGCTCTTTCCAGGTATTTACAAATAACTGGTACTTGATAACAAAGGAAAATCTAAGACATGTCTTACCCTCGACCATTATAAGTGCATTTTTTGCAAATCTATTCAAGTGCGAAAGAAAACTAGATGTTTTAAATTGTCAAATGCATAGGAAATCGAAAGCTCTGAAAATGGACGATTAAGATTTGCCACGTACTGAAGTTGAAGTGGTTGAACATTCACACGTTTGACACATAAAAATGCATTCAAGAAATTATTAGGCACCTATCCCTGAACTATATACTGAGACTGAAATAGGTAAAACAAAATATGAATCAAATACATCGTGACAAAATAACAGTTTAAGCTTAAGTAATGTCACTTCCGTTTCCAAGAATAACATGGATGCATGAAGTAACTGTTCCTCCACTGATATACTGGGAACTCATCTTACTGGTATAGCTTAGGGTAGTCTGTGGTTTACTGGTATAGCTTAGGGTAGTCTGTGGTTTACTGGTATAGCTTAGGGTAGTCTGTGGTTTACTGGTATAGCTTAGGGTAGTCTGTGGTTTACGGGTATAGCTTAGGGTAGTCTGGGGTTTACGGGTATAGCTTAGGGTAGTCTGTGGTTTACGGGTATAGCTTAGGGTAGTCTGTGGTTTACGGGTATAGCTTAGGGTAGTCTGTGGTTTACGGGTATAGCTTGGGGTAGTCTGTGGTTTTCTGCTTCAAATTTATCTTCAACATGTATTGAACTGTAGTTTTATAATTAACAGAAAAGTGGAAAGTATTATAGCAATATACTTGATTTTGGTGAGAATTTTGAAGTGTTATGATTATTGTCATCTTAATGGGTGATGACATAGCTACTATCAGCACTTGCATGTTCTTTCAAAAGATGCTTGTGTATAGATGATGTATGATGGATAAAGTCTAGAAACCAGGCGCAGATGGCTAATGTTATTTAAACCAGATTTGGTAAGCACTTGATTGTGACTTGGTCCTGGTGTGTCCAACCCTTCTGATGATAAACTATTCCGCCAAATGTATGGTCATGTGTGTTGCGAAGGTTCAAATCAATGGGCATTGTGGAAGTTCAAATCAATGGAATGCTTTGCTGTTCCTTTTAAAAAAATGCTATAACTGAAGCATTTTCCATTTCAAATTCTTGGCGGCAGTTAAAGTACATTTTATTCTTAAACTGAGATATTCACACTGTATTGTACCTGGGCTGTGATCAGAAAGTCATAGTCTATTCGTTTGGTCCTAGTTCCGTGTACATCAAGGAACGATTTCTGAGTGACGGCCATGTTGTCCTTGAACATGTATTGATATCACCCGAGCGTAAATTCGTTACTATTACTTGGTGAAATGAAATTTCTCCAAATCTGTTGGGTTGTCATGAAATCTGTTTGTTTTTTCTTGTTTGTTTCGTTGTTCGAATGTCACAGATCGCAATTCTTATCAGTGTGAAATTTACACACGTTTCTTGTGAATGCTTTGAAGCCTATAATTGTTGTTGGTTACGGTTATCTCAAACGTTATTTAGTGGCCTCCATTCTAACTCGTATATCAAAAAACTAAGCTTTGTCAACTAGTAAAGGTATATATTTTGTGAAAGAACAAAGACCAGGAAATATAAAAATACTTTTTGTATTGATGTTCCATTATTATTTTTACGTAAAAACCATTTTTAAGTAAAAATTTCATTTTTAAGAAAGGTACATTCATAGCAAAATAACCCCTTGGTCGATTTAAATGAAACCTTTGTTAAATGAAAACTTCAACAGTTACCTCAAAAACGCTGTTAGGAATTTTCGATTAGTATGTTGGTTTGGTTTCTATGACAAATCAACTCGCAAAACGTAAGGTATTTTTGTAAAAAATTGAAGCCATATTCGTCTTTGTCACATTATGCAAAAACTAGGCCTTTGTTTCAAAAATCCTAACAATGTTTTTGAGATTGATGACTAAATATTAAGTTGGGAAAGTTTCAGCGAAATCCACTTAGCCGTTTTCGAGAACTAGTGTTCTTAAGTTCAAATAAAGTCGATTTGGCGAAGCCCAGAAAAAGCTGATTAAACTAGTGAAAATCTCAAAGTCTTTGGTTAATTATTCGACGAAAACTTATTTTCGGCACACATAACCTGTACAAGCCTTAACTATGTTAGCTATTTCAACGTTCACTCGCAATGTCAACTGATTTTGTAGTGCGTAATCAACTTCATTATCATTAAAACCTCAAATACTGTATTCGCCGTAATAAGCATCCAATTTTTGTGAATAAGGTTGGAGATATCCTTAAAATCGGAAGCAAGATAACTCTATGGCGGCCATTTTTCACTGTTTTGGTTTATGGAGTTCCTGTACCTCTGGTGGAATTTTTTTTTTTTTTTCTATGAATAGATCATTGTCAATCTATCATTTTTATGCGCTCACTTATTTATATGTGGACGCATTATGCCGTCATCTCCATCCATCTGGCGTCCGCTTCTCTATCTCCTAAACCCCTTGACGTATGTTAATGAAATTTTGCACCTGTTCCTTCTGTGGATGGGACGGCATGAGCCATCTTTCAGACGGATCCGACTACCGGTGTGCCCGCTAGTGTCAATTTTAGTTTTTTACGTTTACCTCTTTATTTTCAAAAGGCCTCAACGGATTTTCATAAAATGTGGTATGTAGGCACCTATTAGTGAGATGACGCTATCCTTACGTTTTGGGATGGATTCGACGTAGTTTGCGCCACCCAGTGGCCATTTTTACTGTTTTTGAGTCTGTTCTTCGAATGCAACCTTCTATCAACCAAACGGCTCAAAGGATGATTGTGAAAATTGGCATGTATGTATTTACTATGAAGTGGACAGCAGACGATGATTTGCGGACGACTTCAACAACTGTGGCGCCTCCTAGTGGCAGTTTTTTTTTTTTTTCTGCCTATGCCTGTATCTTCTCAACCGTTCGCAGGATCTTTACTAAATTTAATAACTTTATTTACGTGATGATAACAACAAAAGACGACGACTTTCAGACAGATCTGACTTCTGATGTACCACCTAGTGGCAATTTTATTTTTTTACGTGTACCTCTGTGTCTTCAAAGGTACTTAACGTATTTTCATAAACTTTGGCATATAGGCATCTGTTATTGAGATGACAGTATCTTTTGGTTTTCAGATGGAATCGACCTAGTTTACACCACCTAGTGGCCATTTTTACTGTTTTCGAGTCTGTTTTTAAGCGTCCACTCGGCTATGAACGAAACTGCTTTCAGGATAATTGTGAAAATTGGCATGTCATGTTTTTACTTTGAAGTGGACAGCTGACAGTGATTTTCCGACAACTTCGACTACTGTGGCGCCTCCCAGTGGCAGTTTTGTGCTCATGGCTGTATCTCCTAAACTGTTTGCAGGATATTTACTTAATTTATCGAATGCGTTTATATGATGTTGACATCGCACGACGGCGACTTTCAGACGGATCTGACTACTGGTGTGCCCCGTAGTGGCAATTTTAGTTTTTTTAACTTTAATCTCTGTATTTTCAAAGGTCTTCAACAGATTTTCTTAAAATTTAGAATATTGGCATCTGTTGGTGAGATGACGCTTTCCTCCTGTTTTTGGATGGAAGCGAGTTATTTTGTGCCACCACCTAGTGGCCATTTTTGCTCTTTTCAAATCTTGTTTTTGGTGTCTACCCCTCTATCAACCAAATCATTCTAGGAATGGTTTTGAAAATTGGCGTATATGTTCTCAGTGTGAAAAGGACATTTGTTGATGGCGACTGACCACTGTGGCGCCTCTTAGTGGTAGTGTTGTTTTGTTTTGCGCCCATAGCTGTATCTCCTAAACCCACTGCAGGATCTTCATTAAATTTAGTAAGTGTATTTTAGTTGAGGTTTTCTAGTTGACTGGTTCCTCATTGCACATTTACTGGTTTATCATACTATGATGGTGTTATTGGCATTGGAGGCATGGTTGTTAATGTTCTTGGTTTCGTCGTCGACCTCACCTCACAATTTTATTCGATTTTGCATAGTGTGGCTCCTCATAACACTTTCATTTTGTTTGATTGTTTTAGATTCACATTTTGATTATTGTCTATTGTCCACATTTTATCTGCTTCTTTGCATATAGTATGACGCGTAGTACTTAATGTAATGATAAGTTGAAATTTTTAACAAGTCGCATCTCCCGAAGCTAGTATCAGGTGTCCTGGCTCATCACGAACGTACGTCAAATTTCAGAAACAGGACCTCTTCTGGTTATAAATTGAGTGAGAAACCTTGCTTGACCAGTAAGTGTCTTTATCTGATTCACCATATTGTGAAACAGAGGCAAAATCCCGGAAAACCTCAGATACATAAGGCAAGTTTTCAACAAAAAAGAACACTTTTTGTTTCAAAACAGTGCGCTCAATTGAACTGCAATGTCGGCCTCTTGAATTACAATGGCGCTCACACTTGTAGTGCAAAAACGCCCACTTGTATTTGATATTTGCTGTCCTGCCACCACTACCAAATTGCCCTGACAGTTCTCATACGTCATTTCAGTTTATAGGCAAAAAAACATGAAAATGTGAGAAAGGTGTTTGTTACCTCCGTCATTGTCCGTTGGTCAAGAGGTGTTGCGCAAGGGGAGGAGTGTAGTGCAGTGTACTACTAGTTTATAAGCTGAATGTTGGCTATGGGAAATTATTCTACTGTCAGGAATATGATGCAATAATTTTAATTTGTAATCTCATGGTCACAGGAATTTCAGCCATTCAAGGCGATAAGTGTTCATCCTGCATGGAGCAGTGTTGTCCGTGGCCATATGGCCACTCTGTGGTAGTAGCTTAATATACAAATGCTTCAGGCTGAATAAAAACTCTTCCTTGTACTTTTAAAGTCAGTAAATACTTATATAAATACTATTTGGCAACATATCAAGTTTTCTTTGTGAAGTTATTTTGCTAAGAAATAGGTCGTCTCTCATTGTTGTTAGTCTGGTGCCTAACAAAGTTGTTCAAGACCTCAGTAAAAATGTTCTTTTCCATTGTGTGCAAAGTTCAGGATTTTATACGTCAATTGATAATACCGTACTCGTCCGGGTTACCGCCCAGGGAATCTAAAAAAACGGGGTGGACGGTAAGCTGAGCATGGGCGGTTAAAATCGAAATTTTTGATAAGTCAGGAGTGGGTGCTTTCTGCACAAAGGACCGATTTTACCCTCGCGGAGCTACACTGACGTTGGATTTCAAGCTTGTCAATTAAAATATACGTCGGCAGATTGAAGTAACGGACTTCAACAGCCTGAAGTGGAATAGCGCACATGATACAGTGGTTCTGTGATCCTGAGCGTGATTGGGTTTTTACGTACCTCGGTCGCTGCTCGTCGTGTCTTGGAACTAAGGTATTCTTACAGATAGACGTGCCTTCAGTAGGCCAAGTTTCTTCAGAGAAAGCAAGATCACGCAAGACTACGCTAGATCATTATGTATTGCTATATTGCTATGGGAAGCAGGTGCTTGTGTAAAGATATGCTGGGGCTAGTTACTTTGGCAACCAAACATGTGCTAATGATTGACAGCTGGTCTTTCTTCTAAATACTTTATATCTAGTTTGAACAATGTGGTAAGTGGAGCATGGGCACTTAAAAATGAAAAATTGAAAATTTCGGGGATGGGTGGTTAGCCGAGCATGGGCAGTAACCAGTACGAGTACGGTAGTTTGTTTGTCACTGCCATTGGCAATAATGGATGATTTTTGCCTGCTAAAACTGGTGTCAATCTTTGCCCAGAGTCATCGCAGCATTTGCTGGCCACCAACTCAGGCTGATATGCTCTTTAGTTTTGCCTGTCTAAATTTATTTTCAATGTTTTCACCAGTTATCAGACTTTTCCTACTGTATAACAGTATTAAGGTTTAACTCTGGCAGGTCTACATGAAATTGAACAGCTAAGTTTGGGTTTTGTTTTTGATTTTATAGAATATCCTGGAATAAAGTTTCAACGTCCCTTTGGTTTGTGCAAAAATGTTGTCATTTACTGTAATTGCATGTGAAAAAAGACTGGCTTTTAGATTTGCTAACATATGACATTGAATGGGTCACGTGACATAAAGAGAAAATGAACCCAGATATGCTAAGAAAGCATTATGTCTGGGATGAATAAATCTAATGTCTATCAAAGAAGCTTTTTAGGCTTTTTAAATATGTACAGGTTTTATGTTACCCAAGTAAGGCAGGAAATGCAAACACTTTCTATGCTGAGGATAATACATTTGGCTGCTGGCCATAGCAGTTCTAGATTGTATGTGTGTTCTGCTATTTATGGCGATATAGTCTGATATTTTCCATAACAGTGACTCAGGGTGCCTGTTTAAGGATGGACTTGGGACCAGTTAGTACACATCTGGGCTGGGTTTATGTTTAATTCTTAAAATAGGTCCTGTCATTTGTCATCTACCAGTCAGGATTCTATTTCAAGAGATGCCTCCTCAGTAATTTTTTTGTTTCCAGCTAAATTAAAAGTCTTTGTTTCTGGTTTAAGTAAAGTCTAGTTATTGTTCTTGTGTCATTGATCTCCTTTTAATGGATTTATTACTTATTTAAATGAAGTGTTACCCACTATGTTTTCCTGTCGTGGGTTTTTTACTTAGCCAAATGAATGTTATTCAAATATATGACTAAATGTCGTGAAGCATGTTTTGTTTTGTTTGCTTGTTTGTTTGCACACTGCAAATCACATTTTTACTATTTTCAAGTTTCTGCCTTTGTATTGGCCAAGCTACTACTGTAAAAGGATCATTATGAAGTGTTTCTAGCACTGACATTAGTTAGGCAGTCGTGGATTGTAAGGCTACGTAGTCTAACCACTGGGGAGTCTGCTTGGCAGGGCTCCCCTTATACCCGAGTTACTGCGTGGGTACGCTGGCCACATGGGCATTTAAATGATGTAGACCTTAAAAAATTGGACAGGAGTTCCTGCTATCCCCGGGTTACGGCAAGTTAAGGCCGGCCACATGGGCACTTCACTGATGTTGACCAAAAAAAATTTGAGCGGGATTCCTCCCATCCCCGGGTTATGGTGAGGTCTCTCAACTTTTTCTGGGTCCTCAATCCCTTGGTTTTAGAGCCGAATATGGACCCCGTGCCTCTCCGAAAGATGTTAAAAAATTACGCGACATTCCTCTCATGAGGCCCAAAATTTTCCCTCAAGTGATTGAAAAGGTCGAGGTTCAAATCATTTGTAAATCACATAATTGAAAGAGCGCACAATGTTGAGGCAGAGGCTATAAGGGCTTGCAACAAAGTGGCGGGATGCTATTGATGGTGATTGGGAGGTAGAATTTTCAGCTCGCCCCAAAAAATTTCCATCTCAGAAGGCACAGCCACCTTTTCTCTTGGATAATCTATGGCCCTGTTTTTACACTTGCGACATTTAGCGAGCTGACTAGGTATGACATGTTACTTATTTTGATTTAAAAATAGATAAAAAGCTTGCTCTTCCTGGCGTCGTCCGCGCCTTTTACTCCTTGAGAAGAATACCTGTCAATGTCAAGTCTCAAACCAATATTTGACACAATAAGTTGTGTGCTGAAAATTTAATGAATTAGGAGAGATTCATGTAATCTGAAAATAATAAACTCAAACCTTAAGTTCATTTTGCATGTTTGAGACTGCTCAATGTAGTTCAGTTTTATCCCTCGTGTAATTTTTCCTGGTTTTAAAATACGCAACACGGCGCAATTGTAAAAAGTTATTGAGAGACTGGGTTGTGTTTGACCCGCAAAAATAATCTTCTATTCGTCATTTTTGATGATTGGTGTCGCAAAAATGACACTTCTCCAATGTAGACCTGCAGCGATTTTTACGTCTTGTGTCGTTGCTGGTCTGGCACACCGTTGCTGGCGTCACACACTGTTGCTGGTCTCGCACACTTCAGCTGGTCTCATGCACCACAGTTATTTCTAGTAAACAACGTTATTTGACTAACAGTAATGTTGTGTTATGCAGATTACTATACAATTATGTTATTTCTTCTATTTAATGTAATCAATCTTATATACTGAGTTCTGTTGTCTAGCTTCTCTGTATTTCTGTTGTGATAAATATCATTTACCATAACTAGAGGTGTCTCCTAGTACACAAATATTATTTTGGTTAATATGCAAAGTTACTGATTTTGAATACACTAGTGTCTTATTGGTTTGTCAGCATATCACCATTTTGATTGTCAGCATCCAGCATTACTGCTCTGATAGGAGTTTATTAGTCACAAAGGTGTCTCATGCATTGCATTAATGCTGCCAGTCTCCTATCCAACCTTGGGTTGTTGGTTTAGTACAAAGCAACTGCTGATGCCCTTCTTGTTCACTTGCAAGTTTAGTTACCCTGCTTGTGATCTTGAAAATCTCTTGTGTTTAACATTTATCTTTCTGGTTTAGACAGTTCATGGCTCAAGTGTTTAACTTATGCCTGTCTCTTGACCCTTGACCTCTTGTATCACACTGGTGCTGTGGAATGTATGCTATGGTGGCCACTTGCATACATGTTGGTATCTGCCTCCTCATCTCATCACTGTCACAATGTCAGTCATGTGGGGGCTTGTTAATATTGAGTGGACGGCTAGATGGGGTTTTGTTAATATTGAGTGGCCAAGCATGTGGGGGGGTCCTGTTATTACTGAGTGGAGAGCCATGTGGGAGTGGGGCTTGTTTGTTGAGTGGGCCGTGTGGGGGACTTGTAAATATTGAGTGGCCAGGCATGTGGGGGTGGGGCTTGTGTATATTGAGTGACCACTGACCAGGTATGTGGGGGACTTGAAAGCAACTTCCGGTTATGCAGCACTTCATGATAGCTAGTCACTGGAAACTAATACATGGAAAATTTCAAAGCAATTGGTTCTACAGTATGCCCTCTACAGAACAAAACATTTTCATCCTGAAATTGAGGGGTGCATGCGCAATTGCCGATATTTCTGCCATCTTTGACCAGAAGTTTATGAGGAGCGACACATCTGTAGCTTACGTCTTACGTCTGCTACAAATAATCATACCGATTTTCAGCCATGTACGTAAAAAATTACTGCCTCTACGAGCATTGGAATCTGAAATCGAAAACAAAATGACCTTTACGTCCTGCATCTCAGATGCAATCATGACAAAAAATAGTCTTCCAGTACTTCTGGAACTGCAGTTTTTTTGTAAATTTCCTGCTGATCAGATGAAAATTGCGAACTGTATCATGCGTTAGTGTCAGAGCAACATACTTGGAGAAATTATTATGCATATAAGTTAACAATAATTCAACCAATCTGTAGTCACGGTAGCTCATAAAAGGACTGTTGCTTTGTAAATAATTGACCACTAGATAATAAATATTTTTTGTTTAAAAGATTACCTACAGTCATGAAGTTTATTTAATTGATATAGACATCCTTTTTAAGGTGTAGTTGCATCTCACTAGTCAGAATTACATTCATTCCTACTAATTTTATATTCAACAAATTCCACAGCAGGAAGGATACAGTCAAGTTAAAAGAATCCGTCATGTTGTGCCAATAGTTATCAACAGTTTCCCAATATCGCACAAAATATGTCTGGTCAAAATAATCATTGGCCATAAGGGAATGTTGAATGAAAAACGAAGCTCAAGTAACAGAAACTTGCAAATGGAAGTCAATCAATGGAGCTTGTTTTAGTAAATGTTTGTCAAACGCCTAGCAAAGCTAATAAAACCTTTGAATCAAAAAGTGTATTTGCGGCGTGAAATTTGGTAATGCATTCTGTGATTTTAGCCGAGTTGCATTAGTCTCACATGTGCGTTTTGGGAATTCCAACTCGTGCAAACTTATTAGTTTATGCCTCGCTTTGTAAGTGACAATATAGATGCACACTAATGTTTTTTACTTCTGTACCATTTCAGTGCACAAATTCTTTCGCGTGACAAAATAATTCATAAAACAGAACCATATAAATGTCAACAAAAATTCAGACACATTCAGTTGGTGAAAATGCATGCATTCTTTAAGTCAAAGTTCTGTGTTTGTATCAGTTATGAGAGATGAAGTAGATGTTGAATAATATAGAATAAGATAGAATTTGTTATCCTTTACAGAACTTTTATCCGAGTGTGCACATATTACATATCTCATATTTGGCCAACTTATTTGTTATGGGATACTTATGACATGTGATAGTCCTTACACTCATAGGTTTCTATTTCCGTTACCAACTTAAGTCGCAGGCAATGTGTACATGCGCCGTGTTGGTTCCCAGTTTGAGGGATGGCCTACCCAATGAAATGACTGAAGTGTTTTTAAGTCGCTGAGGTGCCAATGTTCTTGTTGTTAATGGGAATAGACTAATCACAATAAGGAATATTATTAAGCCAGTTGTACGAGATTAAGGGACCTGATTTGATTATCATTTTAGTCCACTAAATGGGGAAAATGTAGCTTTAACTTTAGATTATTGGTTCTGACACAAGAAATCTAAGAAGGCCAGTTACCTGTTCACATGAGTGGAAAAATGCTAGGAGTTTCAATTGGTTAAAACACTAGGGTTTTTTGTCAGACAGAGGAGATGTTTGGGAGTTGTTTGCAAAAGGGTCGTTTTCAGCAGCAAAAGTTAACTCATTGCCATAAATTGCAATGATAAACAAAGGCCTCTTACCCCGGCCATGTGTGCCCTTGATTAAGTGGTCTGGCTACCAAAGTGCTACAAAGCCAGTTATGTGGTAACTCAACCTCACTAACATATCTAGCAAAAGTGACACTTGTAACCATTTACCTGACTGGCATGTTTTTACTGCTAGCAAAAGTGTCAGATTTGTTCGGTAGTTATCTACTATCAAGTGTTTATGTTTACTAGCGGTGTTCTCCACAGTCCACACCCTCTTTAAAGTGTTGCTGCCACCTGTTTGGCAGTACTTGGGACACCACACCACCGGCCTCACTGAATATAGCCACCATAGGCTGTTTGAAAAATCATTTTGTTTTAACCATTACCAAAAAGCCATTCTTTTCTCATTTTAGAAGTGGTAAACATTCAAACAAGTAATTAACTTGCTTACAATATTTGGCAAGCCTGGAAATCGAAGTGTGGACACAATGCCTGTATATTGACGCTTAACGTCTGAGCCAGAGAGTCACCCTGGCCATCCGTGATCTTCGAAATTGAAATATACGTACCCAAAGTTCAAAGAATTTGCTGTAACTGTAAGGCTAGTTGTTAATGTGATAGTTAAATCGGCGTTCTAAACCATGTATTAGAGTAGCTTTTTATGTTCACTAATTGAAATAGAATAAGCATATTCTAAAGATAGGCGCCAAAATTCTGGGACTCACCTGCCATTTGAATGTCGCCAAACTTGATAAATCAAAGTGCAAACTCACTGCATTTGTTCACGCTGTCTAAATTTTGCACCTCAAATGCTAGAAAAACTTCCTGTCAAAAAACTTCCGCTAGGCGTATGCCCTGGCCCAATGACTTATTGATGCGCGAGAATGATTCAGTGCAAATTTCACGAGAAAATAATCTTGTTGATTAATGGTACGTATTCAATAATTCCTTTTGCATGCAATAAAAACTCTGGAAATACTTCCTACTCAGTGCGGAATTGTATGCATTGTGCAATTCAAGTTCATTTTCTTGGCACTGAAAATGTGCTACGTGTGGAAAAAATAGGTGTGCCACAAAATGTCACGTGAGTGACCCGAAAGTTTGCTTTGCACTGTATACATGCCATATATGGAAAAAATAGGTTAACCACAGAATGTAACATGTAAAGCTCGTGTTACTTTAGATGTGGAGAAGGTCGAGGTTTGGCTATAAAACGTAGAAAATAATAAATTTTTGTGTCTTACGACATGTCTCTGGCAACAACTGTAACTCTTGGCGACTGGAATTTGACATGAGAATCTTGTGAAAACGGAAGATTACATAGCACTACCTGAGATATTGCTAAGCATTATGAGCAAAGCACACGATCACTTGAGCTTCCTTTGCGAGGTTCTTGTGTGTAGGGTAAACATGCCCGGTTTCCACATTTGACAGCATGCCTGTTTTGAAAATCAATTCTGTGAAGCAAATTATGAGTGGACATTAGTCTGAGCAATGAACACTTTAAGTTGAAATTGATCAAAAGTAGAAGGTGGGCAATTCAGGCACGTTTTTTTTTTGTCGTTCACGCGCTTGCAACCGATTTGGATATTTGGTTGTGGAGAACTATCTGTAATGCGTGTTATTCATCACTTGTTTAGCGCACCCATAAGCGCAGGTACAGTATACAGTAACTTTAAATTTCTCCACAGAAGTAACGGGTCTATTGCTAGCATTGTTTGTCCTGTGTAGATGTCACCAAACGGCATGTCACCTAACGGATTGTCACCAGAAAGCATGTCATCAGAAAGCATGTCAACAAATGGCATGTCACCAAATGGCATGTCTCCAGAAAGCTTGTCACCAAATGGCGTGTCACCATACGACGTGTCACCAAACGACGTGTCACCAAACGGTGTGTCACCAAACGGTGTGTCACCAAACGGCGTGTCACCAAACGGCGTGTCACCAAACGGCGTGTCACCAAACGATGTGTCACCAAACGGCGTGTCACCAAACGATGAGTCACCAAATGGCATTTCACCAAACAACATGTCAACAAGTTTCCATTACTTGCAATAGATTTAATTGGCCTTTGAAAAAATTTTAAAGTTGTAATTTTGGCAATAAAATTTGTGCAAATAGGTGGAGAAGTACTGAATTTATCAAAGCAGTACTCTCTCTGTTACGTTAATTGTCAAGGTATTGTCATGCAAATCAGTTTTTGGCCACAATAAGATTAAAAATCGCACGATCGCCGCACAAATAAAAAGTTCATGTTCAATTCAACGTTTAGTCTTTTCATTAGGCATCATCAGGATCATATTTACAACAATTTAGGACAACAAGTGCCAACATACAGCTCGGGTAACATCCATAGAGTGAAGTGAGAGATACATAGAATATAGTCAGTAGCTGGTCATCACCATAGCTGCAGGGTCACAGAGCTCTGCATGTTATTCAGAGAATCAGTGGCATGTTGGTTCTGAATGGCCAATGACTCTTTAATGTACAATAACTCTTATTAGGTTCTCTGCAGATAATACTAACATAGTTGGCTTGGTGATTGTAACTAATACAATGCCTATATATGTTACTTTTCTCTGAGGTGTGATGTTCTTTCAACCTGTCACAGAGGCGTCTCTGTGTGAGTCCTTTATAGAATTCCTTATAGTTGTCACATTCAACCTTATACACAACATTGCTCTTGTTCAATAAAGGGATGGGTGACTTCAGTTTACATAGCATATTGGAAAGTTTCCAAACGGGTTTGGAAACATCTATCAGTTCAACTGCTGGGTCTATGCAATGAATAAAGCGAGATAATTGATGTTTCAATTTTATACTACTTTGCCTGGTGTAACCAAGAGAAAAGAAAAGTTTCTTTTTCTCAGGTCCAATAACAGCTACCCAATAACAGCTACCTTATCTGCCTCAGTACCTTTTACAGCTATTCAGAAAATTCAGAGGGTAACCATTGGCACACAATAACTGGAAAATCATAGCTACGTCACTATCAAAATTTAAATTGGTGGAGCAGATTCTCCAGGCACGGTGTAACAAGCAATTGACCAGACCTCTCTTATATTGGATCGGCACAAAACTATCAAATTTAAGATAAAGCCCAGAAAAACTGGGCTTACGATACACAGATGTAACAATGGTGCTATTCTCACATTCAACCAAGACATCTAGAAATGGCAAACACGACTCGCGCTCAGATTCAATGGTGAAGTTGATGTACGGATGCATATTGTTCATGTGATTAAAAAAGGTGTTGACTGAGCTCTAGAACTATCATCTGGTTTTTAATCTTATTGCAAAGCAGTTATGAATTCTGACATCTTGAAACCTATCTATGATATGGAAGAGAGCGAGGTTTCTTATTTCATTTCTTCATTGGCTGCTGAGTATCATCATGATTCTAGCTGACTCAGTAGGTCATAAGAAGAAGTCAATAAATGGCCAGTATTTATTATCTATGCCAGCATTGACAGTAGCCAGTGGCTAGGCTGCAACTTGTATTACTGCATACATTATATATGTACCTGCTGGAATGGGTGCAAACGTACTTAGGTTTGTGCTGTACACTCTGATTTATAAATTTGTTCTAGTGCTGTTGCTTGATACTTCTGAGCATATTGTGTGGGCAAGAGTAAGCTGATTTATGGTTTGTGGAACATTTCCACTGAAGTTTCAATTTACATTTTTGTGAATACAGAAACTTCTTACCCCCAATCGACATGATCTTTGCTTTCATGAAAAGCACCTGTGTCTTTGTGGACACCTGTCTTCCACAAATTTTAGCCCCCAATATTACAAAAGTCGTCTATATTTGAGCACTGAATAATTACAGTTTCAGCGCCACGTTGACGAATTTGGCCATATTTTGTTTGATTCTTTTAAGCTATTTCATCCAAACTGTACCTTTATATAATATATGGTATTTGAATCTACCGTTCTGGTAATCGCCCATGCCAACTCATGTTCATTTTTAAGTACCCATTCTCAGCTTAACGCCCATGGCCTATCTTGTTCTTTTTTAAGTTTCCAAATTTTCAGCGCTCTGAGCTTCAACAGGTAGACATTTAAGATTGACATTTAAGATGCCTAAGGCGGACATTTGTGACAAGAGAGTGATTTATATTGCTGAGCATTGAAGCTGTTTTGAAAATTTGAATGATTATTCTACTAAAAAAAATGGTTTCAAATCCAGACATTGAACACTGAAAATTTGACCAGCAACTGCAGAAAAAGAAAACTATTGGCCAGTGGTGACAAGTAAAAGATCAGTCAAAACAGTTACATTGCAAAAGGATGGCAGTGTTGTGCTTGTGGTGTGTATGGCTAATACAAGACTGAGCTGTGTTGACACATCTGATGGAAAGTCTGATAACTTAATGCCGTGGTGAGCAATTAATTTTTAAGTAACTGCATCAGATCTCATGATCTATTATGATAAATACTCTTCTCATCGGCTGTTGAATGAGGTTGGTTATGAGCAAATAAATTCATGAAATGTCATAAGCTGAAAGTCAGTGGATATTAGGACACCGTGTCTGATTTTTTTACAGATATAGATCTTCAGTCATTATGAAAATATGAAAATTATTTTGTTTACAGAAATTTCATGCCTTCAATAAAAATCGTGACACACATTTAGCTGAATCAGTCATCAAAAGCTTTGTGACCTGATTTTCTCACAAAATAAATGTATTGGGGATCTGTCAGCTAATGACTCCTTGCAGGGTGGCAACTCCTAGTAGGGTGGCGCTGGGTAGGTGAATGCTTGTTTCTAACCTGTTGTCCACAAATACTCCCCCACTTCCAGCTGTGGTAATAAAAAGTTTGATTTCAAGTGTTCTCAACAAAGGATCAAACTTGTCATCTAATCAATCTTGGAACGTTTACATTCCATTCAGACACTTTTTAGTAAGCTATCACTGGTTATACCAATGTTGAACTATGTTCAACTCAATAATACATAGCTCTACATTGTATCTACTCAGGAAATGTCATGGTTGTGTTAAGTAAGCAGAATTTGATTTTTTCTTGAGAAGATCATGCACTCGGCTTCCAGTAGAAATAAGCCAACCTTGAAGCAAATTAGACTAATTTTTGTGGCTATTGCAATTGAAAGGCATATATAAGTGCTGTGAAAATGTTGCACACCTGATGCTATGAGTCTCTAGTAGTCCCAATAAAATTTTGTAATTCATCTTTAATCACTGAGTCAAGATATTCAAGTAGCCTTTTGACTTGTTTACCAACAGTGTTCTTACCAAGACTCTTATTCTGTGTCACCAAGTCTTCCCAGAAGTTGCTAACATTTTCTGTGAAGTTGCCCATAAATTACACTCTTGTGCTGGGTTGGGTTTCCTATCTGGCAAATGGGTTGTAGTCTCTGTGTCATGGCTTATTACTGGCTAATATGTTTTAGTCAGTAATTGATGTTGTTTGCAAATAATTATCTCTCTTGAGTTATCTAACTTTTGTTGTTAGCATCTTTGGAAAATTCACTGTGTATCATAAAAGAAAGGCTGCTTACCTTTGTGTGCTCCAGCTCTGTAATTTTTAAACTCTAATTTGACTTTGTCAATGGATAAAATTTGATTTGTTACCACTTTGTGTTTATTTCTTCATCCACAAGCTACAGGGCCCGTGACCGAAAAAATTTAAATTACCGAAATGCTTTTATCCCAAATTGTACTTACTCCACTAATAAGCTTTAAATTCCTTCAAAACATTCTCAGAAGTAAGATGCGGTTGAAGTTTTTAGTGGGATAAACTAAGGAAATTAAAATTCAAGTTCATTTGAGACCTTAAGCGCACATGCTGTTGTGGAACCAACGAATTTGAAGTTTTTCAGAAAAAACATTGCTGTCTGCAAAGTTATACTTAACCAGTATATAACTTAAGTACTTTTTTAATAATACTCCACTGCAGTCTTGGAATGTTCGACTAATTTCCCCAAATGTGCTTGAGATTTTCAGTACTCAGGAGTTTTGGCGGCCATGTTGTTTAGAGTGATACTTGTAAAACTGCGGATTTACTTGAGATCTTGAGTATTTTTGGTTGGTTACCTAAACGTGAGAAATTAGGCCGTCTGAGTAAATTTTAATGTGCTTGTTTTATAATAGACAGGGTCATGTTTGCTAGTTGCGGGCACTGGTTGCAGTTCTATTCTGATCGATTTAAAACTTGCACATTGCATACGTTGAGGCATAGTTTTTTTTAAATTAAACACTGGATGGCACTTTCAGAGTGTCAGTTTTTCTATTATTTGCTTTCTAGAGCCACACCTCGGCCGGGGATAGAGCTTAAGTGCTATCTGGTATATGTCATTCATTTTCACACGAGTTATTCAAAATTTACTGATGACTGCTCTTTTATTGACATATTTCCTGCTGTTGATTTGTTGGTTCGCTATGTGCTGTAGGCTGTGTTTCTAAATCAATTTTTTGTCATAACCACCGCCATAATTTTCATCGTTGTGTTCAGCATTCAATTTCTTCAACTTTCAGTATGTAAGGCTGAATTTCTGATAAGAATTTGAACTTTGTCCTCATCATACCCATCATTATAAGGCGGCCATCTCTAAGTGCTTTTATTACTATTTTGTTCAAATTATAGTTAGCTTGTTTTAACTTGATGTGAGATGACTTGAAAAGTTTAAATCATCAGCCAGGGTATATAGCAATTAAATTAGATTAGATTTCATCAAAAGCACTGCTGTCGTTTTCAAATGCATTATGGGACTTTTGTTAGCTCACAAACATTTGGTGATGTCACAGATAATTTGGTGACGTGCATACAACATGAAGGAAAACCCTGGTAATGTGAGCGCACCAGAATTATATAAATACTTCCACTTCAACATGGTAGGTTGGAGCTGAGCAACAGTGATACAAAAAGAAGGTCCAAAGAGTCGGCCTCAAAATTCATCGATATAAAACATTGGACAAGAATTTCTCGAGCTACATGCCGTCCCATCAGATTACTCTGAAGTAAGTTACCAGAATGTTAAGGATCTTGGTCGTTAGGCCAAGCATGGCATTGTGGAACTTTAGAATATCCATGAGGTGTTTAGCCAAAGGTGGGCATTAATGAAAACACGAATGGTATCATTTTTAGCACCTTGTGATGTCATCACGAGAATTGAACGTTTTGTTTACTTTTTCAGGTGCAAGATCTCGTCTTCTTAAATAACGGTCGTGAGCTCATCTCCTGTACAGACCTAGTGAGCCGGGACTCTGCAGATCGTAGCGTTATGGCCTGGGACGTGAGGTCAAAGGTTGTCCTCTCCAACCAAATCTACCAGGTAACAAGTGTTGTAGATTGCCAACACGCTGTGCAGCTAGTCTGTCAATGAGCAGTCGAGATGGGGAGTCTTGTATTTTTTGAACAGATACGACAACTAATGTCCAATATATTGTCTGACAAACTTGTGGAGCACTTGGAAATAGTCAATACTAGTTTCTATGCATGGGCAATGAAGAAATGGTAATCAACCTTATATGGAAACGTAGGAAAATTTGGTAAGAGCACCTAAAATCTTGTTTTGAAGGGCGTATTGCTATATCTAATCAACACTTACTGTATTTATTACATACACGAGTCCAACGTTTCAATTCAATATTTTCTACCACTTACTTGGCCCAAAACCAACATCGTCAATAACAATTAGCTACAAATAGTAAGTGCACACATATCAGGTCCTCAGTAGCTCAGTGGTAGGAGTACTACATCGGCAATCTAGAGACCTGTGGTTCGATTCCCAGTTGGGGGATTGATTTTTCAAATTTGTTGCTTTAATTTGTAATTTATATATTATATAGTTCTTCTCTGTTGAGTCAAAGAGAGTTTGACCTACATTTCTGTTGCCCTGGCTTTTGATTATCTTTAAAGTGGTAATCATAACTTAGCAACCTTTGGTGTGCAAACCAGACTTAAAAATGTTTGTAACCTTTGGAACATGTAGAAACACTAATTTTTTCAAATAGTTGCTTTAGAATATATTTTTTTTTTGTAATTATGGATTGTCATGTTTGAAACATTTCTATGATGCAAACTAATTAATGTTGTTAAAAACGTTTAGCTTCTTTTTCCTTTTTAACAACCTTTCCTTGTCAGCATTTCAAAAACAGAAGTGACAGCAATTCTCCTGTCTTTAACATTTGATAAAAAACTCATGCAAAGTTTTGGCATGCAGAGAAGTAAGCAAAACCTGAAAACATGAATAATTTAAGGTGGAATTTTCAGGTGGTAGTACTGTTCGGCTGAATTACGCAAAATTTTCTCATTAAATCTACAGTTAGTAGTAGATGGAACTACTTGTTACTGAAGAAACCATGATACCTATCTTGTAGACTTTTCTTGTTAAAAAGCTTACTGCCAACTAATTGTTAAAAGCTCACTGCCAAATAATACTTAAAAAGCCCACTGCCAAATAATAGTTCTTAAAAAGCCCACTGCCAACTAATTGTTAAAGAGCCCACTGCCAACTAATACTTGTTAAAGAGCCCACTGCCAACTAATTGTTAAAAAGCCCACGTCTAACTAATACTTGTTAAAAAGCCCACTGCCAACTGATACTTGTTAAAAAGCCCACTGCCAACTGATACTTGTTAAAAGCCTACTGCCAACTAATTGTTAAAAAGCCCACGTCTAACTAATACTTGTTAAAAAGCCTACTGCCAACTAATTGTTAAAAAGCCCACTGCCAAATAATACTTCTTAAAAAGCCCGCTGCCAAATAATACTTCTTAAGAAGCCCACTGCCAACTTATTGTTAAAGAGCCCACTGCCAACTAATACTTGTTAAGGAGCCCACTGCCAACTAATTGTTAAAAAGCCCACGTCTAACTAATACTTGTTAAAAAGCCCACTGCCAACTAATTGTTAAAAAGCCCATGTCTAACTAATACTTGTTAAAAAGCCCACTGCCAACTAATTGTTAAAAAGCCCACTGCCAACTAATACTTGTTAAAGAGCCCACTGTCAACTAATAATTGTTGAAGAGCCCACTGCCAACTAATTGTTAAAAAACCCACTGCCAACTAATACTTGTTAAAAAGCCCACTCCCAGCTAATACCAACTAAGGCCATTATCGCAGTCACAGATTTCTAAGTATATGCTAAAGATTCAAGAAGAAAAAATACATGCTGTTGCAGTTAGTAGCAAGTGTCTGTCATGAAGACACGGTCAGATGCTATGTAGAGTACAATCTGACAGCCAGGAAACTGTACCTATGTAGGATGATTGCTGCCATTTTCATTTCATTTGTCATTCTTGGTCTCATGTTAAGCAAATGACGACAGGAACTGTTTTCTGAGCCAATAAAATGCATGTCACCTTTCATGAAGGGATTTTGTGAATGAATCGGTCCCGTTTTACTAGAATTAGAAATTTAACTACAACAATTTTGAAATTCAGTAATATCATGGGTTGAGAAGTACGTGTAGGAAATGTCGACTACTATTTGGTGAACAATTGAAAGGACACGCTTGTCAACGGCATCAACACGGTACAATTTCGCGCCCAAGACTTGCTGCGAGTTGAACGTCATGGAGACTGGCCTTTGGATCATCTTGACCGTCATACATCAGCTTGAGATTGTTTGCATTTATTTAAAATTGCTGATCTCTGCTTCAAGTAAACAATATTATGGTAAACCTAATAGGAGGTTTTACATGACTGTGCTGCAGGTAGTGGCGAATGCGCAACAGCAGGGCAGTGTAGTGGTTACGTAACTTGTGTGTCTCAAGGGTGGTTGGGAATACTGAGCTTACTAGTGAATCATCCCTTAACTGTAGATGAGTTAACAAAGAGATTACAAGTGCTTCAGGAAAAGGCTCAAAAACAGCACTTTGTGAAAAATAAGACAAATCTGTTGCTGAATCTCCATTTTAATCAAAGATTACCTATTAAATGCTCTAAGAAAACTTTAAAAAATGCCGTTTTCATGAAAACCAAAACTTAATTGCTGAATGAACTCTTTTAAGATTGTGAGTTGTTAACTTGCACTGCGTTGCTCAGTCAGGAGTCTTGTATCATCATGAACTTTGACAGTAGTATGGTGTGTACAGTTGTATGTTCAGTGATAGCTTATCAGCATTATCTCCCATGAGAAAGTTTGCCTTGTGAACTTGATGACACTGGATCATGTGCAGACAATGTCAACTGAGTGCGCGAATGTCATAAAGTTTGATTCACATTCGGTACTTGGGCCCATACACAACTAGGACACAACTTTTGACAATTGGGTTAAATAATGAATTATACCTTCATTTAGCCTTGATGTCCTTATGCAACTGTAGTGAAACCAACTGAAACCTGTGCCTTGTATTTAAAAAGTTATCTATGGAAAGCCAAAATAGCAAAAATTCCAAAACTCTATTTTTTCTATGCAAGAATTAAAATAAGTCCTTGCACAGTTATGGTCCTATCTGTTACCATAATTGGGTTGTCATGTTGGACTTTTAGCCCACAAACGTCACTGTGCTTGTAGAAAGTTTTCTGAATCAGTATGATGAAAAAAGTATGTTTTCTTTTATGGCATCCTCTAGTGGATTCATGCGTGTCTCATTGCATGTTTTGTGTACAACAGTCAAGTACTATTAATGTTCTAGTCATGATATCTTCCCTGGTCACTGGGGGGCGCTAGGGATATATAGTTTCTGTAATATCTACTGTAATCGACATGTAGAATGATCAATGAGACAATTTTAAAAATCAATTACTGAGACTAAAATTGACAATGGTAGCAGGCATTTTGGCCTTGTCTGCCAGGCCTTTGTCTATGACTGGAGTATCTGGAGGGAGAAAACTGAACACCACAAAAGGGGTGTTAGTTCCTGATTTTGATAGATTCCTCGATTTTTTTCAATTATAATAGTTGCTAGAAGTGGCTGAAGAATTCATCACAAGTCAAGTCTTTGCAGCACTGGCTGGAGCACTAAAACAGACATTACATTATTTGGATGTTTTGTTTGAGTTGACTTGTGAACCGACAGTCGGCTGAGATTATTGAAGTGCTTAACTCAATCCAGTCTTCAGTCTATCATCGTACCAAAAGCTATTAGCACCGATCAGTTGCTACCTGCACCCACCCATCCACAGGGGAAAATGTGACAGGTTGCAGGAGTCTGGGGGTGCATGAGGTGCCTGCGATAAATGTGCTGTGAACTTGGGGTACATAAGATGTCATTGATGAGTATTTAATAGAATGTACAATTGCTGGGTAGATGATACTGTGAAGTTGTATAACAGTGTTCTCACCAGCTGTTGCCCTACACAGACTGTCATCTGTTGGGAGTTTGTCTATTTGTCACACCTGGGGTTTGCTTTATCAAAGAACATGAGTCTAGTTGTAGTGAACACTGTTGAAGGCATGTTATTGCAAAAGCTTAATAAATGCTGTATTGGTTTTTAGAAATTAAAGCAAGAACATTGCAGCTGATAAAAAGTTTGTTTTTTAAATTTTTATTTCGTACACAGTGACTCCTTAATGAGCCATGTTAAATGAAGTTACAACCACATTTAGCTATGAGCAGACTTAGTACCTTTAATAATATGCCCACTGGTGTTCAAGCAAGAATACCTAGTATGCACTTGTATGTGACAGTACCTGGATTAAAAAATACAGTCGTGTCGTTTCTCTTGATACACCAGACAGTGCAGAATAATTTTTTGTGAATTCGCTTGCTTTAATTATTTAGTTGCATTTTTTGTTGAGTTTGACATTATCAGCATCAAATCATATTACAGGTGATGCTCAAATTGTCTTATGCATATGGCCGGGTAAGGGAGGTGCTGCCACACATTTAAAGTTCAGTACAAAAATATAATCTGGGCAACATGGAAAATGGGTACCAGCCCAAGAAAATTCCAAATGATGGAAAATTGTAGTTGTCTAGACAGTGTGTTGTTTGCTGACATTTCTGTCATTACCTACCTTAGAGCAGTAGCTCACCTGAGATAATATACATGTATAAGAGGGCAAAACTGACCAACCCAAGTTGGCAATAGGTCCTTAACTCCAGGTTTGGAGAGCCTTAGTGTGATGGTTATTGAAGTGCCCAGTAATCACACAATTATGGTGGCTAAATAAGAAGGCTGGTCTTATATTTTGTGCTGTTCTATCTGCAGGAGCGTTACACGTGTACCCGACTGAAGTGCCATCCGGTGGAGAGTCGTTTCATCGCTCAAACAAACGGTGACTACTTGGCTGTGTTCTCAACAGAGCGACCGTACACAATGAGTAAAGAAAAGAGATTTGAGGGACACAAGGTTAGGCCCATCTATCATTCCTTCACGCTCTCGTTTGAATTGAATTATCTATTCCTTTCATCCATCTTCGACAATTATTGACGTAAGAACTATCGGTATCCTCTCCAGATTACGAATGCTCTGATGTTACGACTTCCAAAAGTTATCCTGCTTTCTGACCCCTTTCTTTAATCGCCAATGGTAACGCAACTCGCGATACTGACAGGTATCCAATGGCGTTGTGCCAACCCACTGTGTCGACAGTTAGTCCGCACCATGCCAACCCACTGTTCGGTGTCGAGAGTTAGCCTGTGCCGTGCCAGTCCAGTATTCAGTGTCAGGAGCCATCGTTTAAGGACAGCAAATGTTGTTTGCATGACTCTGTTTTTATGGACATTTTTATCATTCTTGAAATACGAATGCAAGGGCGGTTTTGACTCGTGACTAATATTCTTCAACGTACAAACACTACAAGATTGCATCTCTAGTATTTCTACAGCGAGGTCAGAAATTTGATTATTATACTTAGATTGTAATCTGGAAAGGATACCTTATCATGTGATTTTAATTTCACCACTTTCACTAAAATTTATTCAAAATCAAATAAAATCATTGTGTTTTTCCATGTTGCAAACTTTCAAAACATTATAATTTTGTTATGACGAGAGCTGTAAAGAACATTTGGTAGTAATGAAACTTCTGCAGAAGATTTACCATCACAATGGGACTGTTTATGGCAATATAATTATTTTTGTGCTATAAATTTACCGACTAATATTCAGTTTTAATTATTTTATTGTGAAAATTATGGTTAATACATCCATCCGGGGTCCAGCGAACATTAGGCAGCTGTGGTTCTGTTTAGTGGGTGGCCACGGGCTGCGCTGGTTACGATTCACAGAAATCTTTACATCAACTGATGCACCAAGAAACCCTTTTTCAGATGTGGTATATCTTTGTTTTGTGGAATGTTGGCCACTCTGTACGCGTGCACTTGGATATAGCCTATGTTCTCTGCTCAATAAGCCCTAAAGAGCCAAAGTTAAAATATGTTTGAAATGAGGTACTTACAATCATGATAAGTCAGTTACCTAATGTGCGTAGTCTGACTAATCTAGCATAGAAATATTCACGCTAGAAACACTAAGTAATTTTCTTCTACTGGTAATTCGCAGCACTTGTCTAAAATTTGCTAAAATTGGCATTACCACCAATCAAAATTTTATTCCAAAATGAATGAGGGACAATTTTACAGAAGCGGCTCATTTTTCAAAGTAAAATTATTTCAGTTATTAATCCTTTCACCTAGGTGTTCAAATAAGACGTGTCAATAAGTCTGTGATAATAGTCGATCATGTTCCCTCTTAAGCCTGATGTTCTTATGAACTCACTCTTAAAGCACTGTACATTATACATGTAACAGTCAACAATAAATGGGAGACATGAAACGTGCAGCACAGTATAAATAATTTATTTTAATAAATAAATTTAGAATAAGAATATAGTATATACCAAATGACTATAAACGATCAAAAGACGATGGTCAATCCACTGTATTTGACATCGAATGTACCAGGTGACCTTTCCAGCTTGCAAGGTGGGAGCGTTTGAGCGTGGGAGCATTTGTGCGTGGGAGCATTTGAGCGTGAATTGCAGTGACAGGTGAATGTTGTAGTGACTGGGCTTATAGGTGTTATGAATTAGTAATCCAGGTAATGATGTGCTTATTTTATTAGCACGTGACCCTGGGATTTGAACTTCTGGTGTTAACATTTATTTTTTAATTGTGATTCCTTACAAACTGTAATTGTCAACATGAAATCATGAATAAATTGTGAAACTTTTCCTTTACCAGGTGCAAGGTTACAATATTGGCTTCGATATCAGTACGGATGGATCAAAAGTCCTGACAGGAAGTGCTGATGGCAATGTTGTTTTCTACGATTACAAAACATCGCGCGTGCTGGACAAGATATCGACAGGGCTGGACGCGTGTGTGGATGTTTTGTTCCATCCCATACTCAATAGTACCGTGGCTTCATGTGGCTGGAACGGTAATATTGTGGTTCTGCAGTAAACATGCTACTGAAGAGGTCTCCACTATAGCTAGGTATCGCGTGGCAATCATGTGAGCACCCAAACTTAACACAGTGTGGTACTTACTATCTGAGTGGTTAGCTGGATCGCCCTCAGCTTTTAGTCCAAAACGTACGTACGGTACTTGACAAAGGTAATCAGAAAAAATAATTACCCTTTCCTCGTCTTAACGGGTCATTTTAACTAAGTCTAATAGAGATGACCTTGGTATTCTGTCGGCTTTCGGCTATCATGACGGAGCATTCTGCCAGCTGTCATTCATCATAGCGGAGAATCGCGCCAGCTCTTGGCTGTAATCAGAATTTTTCACGTGATTGTTTATCTGTACTGTATTGATTTGAAAATATTTTTGTGAGTCTCGTCTAATTGCGACACAACCAACTCCAATTACTCAACTTTTATAGAAAATGGAAGATAAAAATTATGTCCTGGAATTCTGAAAAAAACACAAATGAAAGAAGTGTGCCACTTTTTCTGAAATTATCGGCAGAGGCATATGGTTTTGTAATTTATTAATCAGTATCTTGTTCATTTTGCATGACGGAACATTGCAGGCTGGTCAGTGCACCAGCTAGTTGTAGGCTGGTCAGTGCGCTGGCTTGCTGTAGGCTGGTCAGTGCGCTGGCTGTTTTGCGATTTATTGAAGGTCTGTGGTCATGTGATTGCCTGTTAGACTATGTGATTGGTGGCAAAGGAGACGAAGGTATAACTAGTCATGTCGTTGACAACCCATGCCAAATATTATTGGTGGTTTTGTGCCAGTGTTTATGTTGGAAGGAGGAGTATGTCTATATAAGGTACATTTACACTTGTTATTTAATTATTAGTTTGTAGTTGTTTGAACTCAGATAAAACGATGTGCCATCTTTGATGAGGGAAAGTTGAAGAGATATTTTGGAAGTTGGGGTTTTGGTCCCTGCAGTACGTACTTAATTACACGTCGAACTTTCTTAACTATGTCTTATATTGAAATGTATAGACCCCTCAAACAGTACTTAGAAATATGATGTAGCGTGTGCTGAAATGCTTCTTTGGCAACTTATTTAGTAAACGACGTGTACATTCATGGACTTCAAACAGAATGGAAAAGTGAGGCAACCATTTCCTAAATTATGCTTGAGGTGCGAATAGTGCTCCAACTGTTTTGAGGGAGTGCAATCTGCTTGCTGTTTTATAACAGATGTCTGTGTGAGTGTAGAAAATTGAACAGGGCTTTAAGTCTTTCAGAGGTAGTGACAAATGTTTCATTATTTAAAAATCACAGTTTAATCATATTATTTGACCTAATGTTGTCAAAGAAAATTGCTGTTGTGGTATCATTTAATTTGTGGCAAAATTGAAAAGATACTGTCGTCCTGTGCGCATATCTGGTGAACTACCTTTTTATGTACTCATGGATGCACGCACGCACCGTCTCACACACAATAAATGTATATGTATTTAAATACTTTGTTGAAAACACAACTAAACTTTTTGTTTGAAAGATTGATTTAGAGTCACTCATAGTGTCGAAACAATCTCCTTTCTTCAGGTGAGCAGCTATGAGCAACTGTATCAAGCTACCGTGTTTTCAACAAAGTTTGTGTTAACGATGGGCTGCTACTGAACTATATACATTCATATATATAATATACACATACACGCATGCATGCATATTCTGTGCTCTGTAATCTCCATTTTTATAATTCTGGGGTTATTGTTATGTCCACCGCTGTCCGCCATAGTGCTTCAAGGATCATGTCCACCTCTGTCCGCCATAATGCTTCAAGGATCATTACAACCTCTGTTTGCCAAAGTGCTTCAAGGCTGATAATGAAACTTTACAGATGATCGTGGCTGATGCAGATTTTCGGATGGGTCCAGCTGCTGTAGTATCCTTGTTTCACACATATTTGACTTGTGATGCACCCCCTAATGACTTTCTTATTTTGTATTTTACATTTTGCTAATGCAGACCCTAAGCCAACAATAGCACATTATCTTACATAGATCCTGTTGGGTCATCTTCAGGTGCAACCAGGTGCGACATTTTCGGATGAAAAAGGTGTCGTGCATCTTATGCATTGCCAAACAACAATTGATGTTTTTGTTAACTCTGGCTTCTCTCACTGGTAAATTGTTCCTGTGCTGAACTATTTTTTTTCTCCTCGATGCCTTGATTTTGGGGCTGACTATCATCCCCATTTCCCTCTGAAAAATACTTAAAAATCACACTTAACTTTCATAGACCCTCTGCTTCAGAATGTTTTGTTGACTGCTAAGGGGCTGGAATTGGTGGTGACTGAAGGGGAGAATGTTCACCCTCACTCAAACAAAAATTGACCTCTCAGAAGGCACAGGCAACTTTTCCCCATTGGTTAGTAAGGGCTCTGAAACTTGTTCTGGTCTCATTTGAATATTTTTCACTTCCAAAATTGCTCGTTTTGTAAAACGTCTAGTCTTTTAATTTCTCCCACATAATTATGTATCTGTGGGTGCATACTGCAGTCATCTCTTTCCCGGTGTCCGGCATCCATATCCAAAACCCCTTGGAGTATCTTCATGAAAATTGGCAGACGTATTCCTTTGGAGCTGTTGACTTATGATGAACTTGAGATGGATTTAGACTGCTTTGCCTCCTAATGGCAGTTTTAGTGTTACTTTTGCCTCTGTATCTTTGGAGTTTCGTAACAATTTTCATGAACTTTGCCAAATAAGTTTCTATGAAGAAGATTACAGCGCCTTCTCATTTTCAGGCAGATTGGATGTTTTCTGTGCCACCTATTGGCTGTTTTTATTATTTACGAGTCTGCCTCTATGTCTACAAACTTGTCCAGAAGACTACATCTGACATTGATTTTCGGATGCGCGTAACTACTGCGGTGCTCCCTGGTGGCAATTTTGTTTTTTTGCATCTGCAGTCGTATCTCTTTAACCTCGGCCTGCATGATCTTAGTAAAATTTAGTGTTCATCTTGGAATCTGGCAACGAATGATGACTTTCGGATGAATGTTACTGACACTGTGCCTCCTGTAAGTGGCAGTTTTAGTTTTTTATGTTACCGTCTACATCTCGGAGTTGCTCGACAGATTTTTATGAAATTTTACGAGTTTGATTTTTGCGGCCACCTCATTCTCTGCCAAGCCACTCGAAGGATCATATTGAAAATTGTGTGATATGGTCTACTCGGAAGACCACGCCTGATATTGTTTTCGGACAGGTCCTTCTACTGTGGCGTTTCTTAATGACAATGTTTTTGCGTCTTCAACTACATCTCCTTAACCCCTCGCTGGATCTTTGTGAACTCTGGCAGTTGTTTTTCTATGAATGTGATAATGGATGACGACAACTTTCAGAGGGATATGAGTACTGCTGTGTCTTCTAGTTGCAATTTTATTTTTCTTTTTATGTTAACATGTCCCTTTGTGTCTTCAGAGTTCCTGGATAGATTTTCATGAAATTTGGCCTATAGGTTTTCGCAAGGGAGACCACGAGGCCTTCCCATTTTCCGACAAATTTCGACACCTCCTTGTGGCCATTTTTTATGATACTAATAGACAGCATTGTTGTTATGAACACTGTGGTGAGCAAGTTTTTTTATCAGAAGTGCGATAATTACATAGTGATTTTGTGGGACTTAAATGCTTTTTACGTCATGTGATATTAAGGTTAAAATTGAAAGCTAACCAACTTCCACTAGTTGCTACGCAAAAGTTTGCGAGTCAGTTTTTTCAAAGTATTTGTCTTCTTGGACTTTATGTGCTGTTAATGTCTTATAACATGCTGTTGATAAGTATAGATTATGCACTCACTGTGTTTAGGTAACATCTTTCTGTAAAGCTTATTGAACTGTAGCTCTGGAGACTGGGATGCCAATAAGATTTACACAAGTTCCTGGGGTTGAGTCCTGGTGGGGACAGAAGTCCCTTCAGACATAAAAATGTCATCCCGGGATGTGACTAAGATGTGATTGTACGATACATACTCTTGGTATTAGCAAAGCTGTGTTGTAAGTTTTAGCTTCCTGCTGGAAGCAACTATTTGTATTGCCACACTTGGCGATGTCCGGTTCTCATTTAATTGATGTAAGGTGAGAGATGTCATTGTGAAACCCTTAGCAACGCTGTTGACAAATCTGATTGTATCTCAAGCAGCCAAAAATTAATTTTTTAACAAAAGGAAGTAAACATGGGCATAAATTTCTTCAAAATCAATTACCATGGTAACTAGCTGGTGACCGTCTGCGTCACACTCTCTGGATTCAAGAAGTAGATTGTTTTCCCCCAAATCTATTCTCTGGGATCCCGACACATTACTTTTCATAAAAAGTTTATGTTGTTTGGTGTTCTGCCTTTACTTGACTAGTGCGGGTACCAGAATAGCCTGCCTGCTTCTTGTATGTGGAAGAAATTGTTGGTGTCAGAAAAGTGTTTTTGTAGACTGGAAAATTAATGTGAAAACGGGTAATTTGAGTCAAAAGGTTCTGTGTAAACGGTGTAACGGGTATTGGCAGTAGCTTTACAGAATTGTGACGACCAATGGTTTCATTGAATGAACATGACGTACAGTAACTTACTTTGTCCATACCTAATAGATGGCGCTGACCTACAAGGCATTTGCTCCGATTGGATTATTGAAATGTTGATTATTAATGACAGTATGTGTAACTATCGCCCCCTTGTGGTGCATGAAGGTATAAATTATGTTGTTTAATTCTAGTCAAGAGTGTTTGTTTCTATTCCATGTTTATTTTGTCAACTTGAACTTTGACATTGTGAAATTGTTTAATGTGTTAATGTGCTGACTGATGGCTGCTTCAGTTACCTGCATTCTGTGCAAAAGGTGACCACCCAACCCTGAACTCCCCAGGTTAACTGTGCCTCATCAGGCAATACAACCTTCAACATTTAACCCTCTAGTGGAAATGACCTGTCCACAGCCTGGGCACGTGCGTCTTGCGAGTAAAGCTCTTGTGATCACGCGGTTCGCTTGCAATGCATGGGGATATCTCGTGAAGTTGGGTGTTTCCACGCTTTTCTAGCGTCTATGGAACGCGTGCTTGGTTTCTTAGTTTTTATGTAACGACCACCAAGTTCATTGTGTTTACTCTAACTCAATTCCTTTTCTGTATTGTCTTGTCCTATTGGTTGGTTAAGCACATAATCTGGTTTACTTGTTGGTTTAACCAAACTGAAGTTAAGTTTCCATGAAGCCAGACATTATTCTATTAGCATGTATCTGTTATTGCTTTACTTTTAGTTTTTGTTTGATGCCTATTGTAAACAGTTAAATAAACAGCCATGTAAACCAATGCGTTTCATTGTCGGTACTTCTCATCATAGGGCTTCCATTGAAAGTCAGCTACAGAAAGTGGCGTTTTCTAAATGATTGGACACTTCCTTCTTTGAAACGGCCATTTCCCATGTAGAAATTAATCTTAAATAGATCAGATTTTGTGGCTTGGATAGAACTGGCAATTCACGATTGGTCGAGACCAGACTCTACACATTGGCTGTCATATACCGGGGTATGCACAGATCATGGTCTCTAGTAAGGGGATGTGGTAAATAAATGCACTTTTTCCGAACCCGGAGACCACTTCTCAACTGAGTTCGGAAGAATTTTGTAGAGGTTCGTTTTACTGAATATTGGTTTATAGTCTAAGCTGGCAGTATTTCAGTTTCTGCCTCCTCCAGCTTGGCCTTAGTCGTTACTCTACCTCATTTGGCCCTCTCAGTGTAGTAAAGAATACAATGCGAGTGGTGGTCGAACAGCATAATTTTGTCGAAGCTAATTTTGTTGACTGAGAATTGAAATTTATTGAAAATATTCAAAACTTAGTGAAAACTCAAACTGACCAAGTTCAGTACAACACAGCTTGATGAGTACCAAGCCTAACTTGGAGATTGCACTCTAGGTCAGATTAACAGTTTAACCATACCACAATTAGAGCTTTTAAAATAATTTATTGTCAATTATATACAGATAGTAACATTGCACAAAAGTAAACACAACAGTTTGTCCCTTCAACCCGTGACTACCTGCTTCCATACGTACGAGTCGCATTATCATGAAACTGATAAATGTACAGCAATCCAGGCCGAAATAAGTCTCAATATGCAGCACTTCTTCAATTATTTACTGTAACGCACAATATAGCTCACTAGTGAAATTCTATTTTGTCAAAATTTCTCCGCAACAATTAAATTTAAGAAAACTAGTCAATCACAATCCTGGTTTTGCCGTATAAGTGTCGTACAAGAACTTTTGGAAATGTTTTCATTATCTTCAGTGAAGTAATCGGCATTAAAAAATGACATTTTGGTGATTATTTTATTTTTGAGCGAAATAAGTAGAAAGTAACAGTAAGACTAATAAGTACTAAGTAGATTGATGAACTCTTGAGGGAACACTATTAGTCATGTTAACATGCGCAAGATAAGGCCTGCATAGACTCATTTTACTGCAGCTTTATAGAATTTATCTGACAGAAACGAGTCCCTACTCATAAAATGTGTAAAGTCAAAAAGAACATAGTTGGATCTGGTCTGTTTTTTGTGAAGTTGATATGGAGAGAGGAGGGGGAGGGGTTGACGAAATTCTCGCATTTGAAGCAGTGCATTATGGTACAGTAATCATGGCCGTCACTTGCCACGCTACAGAGCTTTTTTAAAAGTGCTCTTAAAAACTTTGCCTGGGTCTTTTAAAAAGTAAGATACCTTCATTTTGGCTAAATCTCTTCTTAGATTCACTAACACCCTCTCGAATAAATAAGCCTGCAAAAAAGACACACTCTTCTCACAACAAGAGACATGTTTTAAATTGATCATTTCAAATGATACAAGGCAGGCAACCATTTGTTCAATAAGTATCTAAACCAGACTTCATGAGAATTAGAGTCTCATGCAAATCTTGAAAACAAGACCATTTGGTAATTTTTTACCATTATACTAAACTACAATCCGATTCGTAGGCTTGTTTCAACATTTCAAATCGACATAGCAGAGCCCCACAAGAAATTTTGTCAGAAATGCACAGTTTGAATACCCAAGTATTCAGTACACAGGTGATCCCTGCCCAGACGTCGGAACACCAAAAAGTTGTCTCCCTTTACCCACTCTTAGTTTGGCAATGGACCACTAATGTCTTTCAACGCAAATGAAAAATTCAGTTGAAAGCACAAATCAAAAATTACAAGAAGGTGAACACATACATGAAACAACGAAATTTTAAAGTTTTTAGGTGAAGACTAGATCCTAGTGTAGGACTTTTACATAAGCATCCATTTTCTTAGTAAGTCAATACTAGTATGTACCATCTTACTTAGATTCGGTCAGATTGTCTCCACGTACGACATTTCAGACGAAAAAGCACGACATTACCTTAATATCACACATCAAAAGCATTATGCCAAACGACTTCTACTTTTGATAACTTCGTTTCTTCTGCTTGCCTTTCTCATACATTCTCTCATAAAATGTCAACGGTTTCCACAACAAGTTGTTTGACAGTTTTAGGCGAGCAAACATGTGGACGAGACAGTAACGCCACACGGTGTATGCTTAAGAAGTCATCAACACATCTGAGCATTAGGAATACTTCAAACAAAACAATACACACATGTTACCCAACCGAGCTTGGAAGCACTTTAAATTACTTAATAGGGTAACAACAGCTACTATCTCACCATTTGTTCAACCAGATGATCACAACTAAAACACTTCTACATTTTACTTGTGAGATTGTGTGTCACCATCACAATATGACAAGCCAACAGCAATGTATAGTGCAAGACATTGTGTGTCACCATCACAATATGACAAGCCAACAGCAATGTATAGTGCAAGACATTGTGTGTCACCATCACAATATGACAAGTCAACAGCGATGTATAGTGCAAGACATTGTGTGTCACCATCACAATATGACAAGTCAACAGCGATGTATAGTGCAAGACATTGTGTGTCACCATCACAATATGATAAGCCAACAGCGATGTATAGTGCAAGACATTGTGTGTCACCATCACAATATGACAAGCCAACAGTGATGTATAGTGCAAGACATTGTGTGTCACCATCACAACATGACAAGTCAACAGCAATGTATAGTACAAGACAAAAGTAATCAACAGCAATGTATAGTACAATACAAAAGTAATCAAACAAAATATCATTCTCCGTCATAACGGATAATTCTGTTAACAGCAAAAATGACTGGTAATGGCTATTGTGGCGGCAACATTCTAATGACAGAATGTCTTTATTAGATACTGCACTAACTTTCCATTTAATTCCCTTCACTCTCTGTCACGAGAAGACTACTCGGATGATGAATTCGTCTTCTGCCCTGCCCCCATGACAAGGAATTGTGGGTCATTTTGTCAGAATAATTTTGGCGTGTACTTCAGTAGATTAAAGCACAGAACTCAATGGTCAAAGATTACAATCAAACTTGTACCAAAACACCAGACATCTCCACACAGCTCAGTAGCTATACAAGAGTACTGACCACTAGACCACCCACAGCCTACCCTCCCTCTTCTGGACAGTCATCAAACTACCGTATTTTGGACACAATATGATGGAAAATGGAATCTTATTTTGTCACATAAATGACAAAAATTAACTACTTGAGGTTTGAACTTTACACCATCCTATAACTACAACATAACAATGTGTTAACAGTTACGCACTAGTGTAGGCATTTGAAAAATGAAAAAAATAACATTTTGGCTATACCTTTTGAGCAAAGTGCCACAACTGGGCTGAATTATTGGCTAGAGGTACAAGCTGGAGAATAAAGACTTAAGGTTATGGACCACCTTAGGGCTGTTCCAGCAAAATCTGTGTGGGGGGAAGGCAACTGAAATAAAAATTTATGGGTGGTTGCGTTTGATTTTAATTCAAAATGGCTGGTGGTCATACTTCAAAAAAATAAAAATTTACAGGTCGTTGTTGTTTCATTGGGCCATAAATGTTTGATGGTGGGTTATTTTAGTAAATTTTATAAACAATCCACACAGAATCAAAAACTGAAACAAAAATGCAACTTGCAAAAAGCTCCGACTTTTTCACTCCCTCACATCTCCTCATTGGCATGCCCATAACACCATTTAACCACAGGTGCTCGAATTTCTCGACGGCTAATAACCATATATAAGAAAGTTCAAACATGTTTTCTTAGTAATGAATGACGTTAGTGGTGATGGAGGAACAGATAAACTCAAGCACCTGTGCAGTCAACCACAAGAACAAAAAAATTACGGGTGGTTGCATTTCAAACTTATAAAAAATTACGGGTGGTAGGCTGAAGAAATAAATGAAAAATATGGGTGGTGGGTGCGAAAAAAGGTGCCTTCCCCCCTCCCTTACAGATTTTACTGGAACAGCCCTTAACAACAAGTTGTATATTCAGCTAAATATCTACAAAAGTATAGATTTTAATTCGGTGAAAGTATACTTTCTGAAAAAAATAAAGATCGTAGAATTTGATTTTGGACTTGTACCAATCTATTATTAATTGGGTCATGTGACCAGGTACTCTTAGGGCTGTTCCAGTAAAATCCGTGTGGGAGGGGGGGACGGCAGTAGAAATAAAAATTCATGGGTGGTGGTCTTCAGAAAAAAAACTCAAATTATGGGTGGTCGTTCCTGTAAGTGATGCATTAAAAATGGGTGGTATTTTTTTACCTGCTGATGTTGACAGGTTGGTTACCTCAGCCCTAAAAAAATCCAATTGGCATATATCCTAACTTACCCCAATACAAAAAAGCCCATATTGCCAGTGAACAGAGTACAATATGTTCACTAAGCCATTAATCAAGTCATGGGCAACATGATTTGAGCCAACTGTTTGTCTGCAGTCCTATTGAATTGAAAAGTTATGCAACACTAAACTGGTGTTAACACATATAAGAAAATTGATGATTTTTAAATAAAAAGTATGAGGAGTAAGATAAATAAGTTCCAATATTCACTTGACACAGAAGTATAAAAGAGTTCGTGGAAACAGTTTGAGATTCATAGATCCTTATAATTGAAAAAATGTTCATTGAAATTATACACATGGTGAACAGAGACACCTGATGGCTGCCAAAAGTATTGCTCACAGGCTACTTTTAGTTTTTGACAATATTGGACAAGACAACTAGTTCTTGTCTGTCAATCATCTAAGTTTTTAACAGGTCCTCCTGGAGGCAATTTGTTTGCAAGTGTTGGATTTTATATTTTAACCTATTAAAAATAATTAAAAAATCATGGGTCATGGGTTGGAGAAATAAATGAAAAATATGGGCGGTGGGTACGAAATAAAAGTGCCTTCCCCCCTCCCATACAGATTTTGCTGGAACAGCTCTTAGTAAAATTTAGCAAAAAAGAAGTACATTCATAGCAAAATAACGGTACCAAATAACATGACCAAATAACGGTAACAAATAACATGACCAAATTCAAACTGATATAAAATGCTTAAGATGAAATCACAAAAACACTTTAAGTATTCTGAATTATTATTTCGTTTTTATTTCATGAAATCAAATGTCTTTTTTATATCCCCTCGTGCAAAACTAGAAGACTTTAAAAATAATAAATTCCTAAATGTTTTGGAGAATAGTGCATATTAAGCAGACTACAAGTTTCATGTAAATCCCATTATCCACTTTTGAAACACAATGTTCCAAAGTTAGCTAAATTTGGTCATTTTTGGGTCTTACATAACTTAAAACAAGAGGAATGGTAGACAAATTACAGCTGCACCACAGCAGAAAATGAAATAACTACAATAATTCAAGACTACTTGGAATGTAACTTTACCGTTATGCACCTGAAGCACTTCAAAATATTCTCAATCATTGCGTTATCTCCTTGTGGCCAAATCAGAGATAAGTTAATCTGTCCCAGGGCAACTCTTAAGATAATACAGCCAAATTTGTTTTTTCCAGTACAAGAGCACAGCAGAGCAAACAGAGTAAAACGGTCTTGAGTACACACAACATCTGACAACAATGAGCTTACTACTATTTGGTATGCCATTTGGCAAAATGCCTAGTAACTTCTATTTTGTAATTCTGACATGCCGATAAAAGCATTGATTTGCAAAAGTCCGATTCCACTACAGCAGTCTTCATCATACACTTTGGAGTTGAACAGGTCATTAAATTTGTGTACAAACCCGCAGTCACCCAAGAAGAAGTTGACAAGATATTGGGCCACAGCTCACTGGATAAAACTGTTAACACATTGCTATGACAAGTTACCCCCACCTTTCCAAGGTGGTAAACCTGCGCCACATCAACTTGCCCCAGTGTAACTGTCTGTAGATAGAAGCAGTCTTGTCAAGGAGTTCATTATTGACAGAGTCACTCATCTCCTGCCACACACATACAGACATTCTTTTCCATGTTGATGACTGTAGTTGGAACTTTGCTGTTCAGATCCTCGGCTGACTGGAAGAGGGGGGAGTACTTACGCCGGGGTAACTGGTTGTCTGGACGCACTTTATCATGTTCTCGTCTTATTGTCACATATTTCGTCATGTGCCAATCTTTGACTACAACATAAATAGACAGTCTGACTTAAAGACTCGTGCCTAGTGTACACACAAACAGCCAGTAGATACAGGTAAAGCTTTGGGAATTTCACATTCGTGCAGTTAAGTTGAACACAGATGCTACTTTGCGCAAATAATTTATAAAATTAAGTCATACAAATACAATTGTAGATTTTATACTATGTTGTACAGAGGTAATAAAAATGCAAAGCACATCAAGCTGCTGATTTTTCATTAACTGCCTTCATCTCTTGGAGAGCCTCCTTATCAGGCATCGAAGCTGCGATAACATCCACATCGAATTTTCAGAAGACTTCTCACAAATGGTGCTGCATGTTGCTTTAAACAGTGCACTAAACGATGAGAGAACACTGGGACCACCTGCCTACATAAAGTGTGGTCTAAATACTGATTTATCTGCAAATAAGAGCAATGCCACCTAGAGGCAAGGCCTGGAATGACCAATGACAAAAAACTTTTGTGTGATGTATCATGCCACAAATAAATAGGCTTGTGTGATAGAAATATTTTTTGTGTAACAGTTGTGAAATTTAACTGAAATAAACATTTTTGCATGAATAAAGTCAAAATAATGATAAAAGAGAAAACTAGAAAACAAATGAGAGAAAATCAAAACCAAAAGAGGAAATCCTCTTAAAAGAGGAAAATTCCAAGCCCTGTAGCTGGTAAAGCCGAATCTGTCTAAAACTCAAAGTCAGCTGCAGCCTTCTCATCAGGAACACAAGTTTTATGATGATCTTCAAGCAAATTTGCAGATAGAGAGACAGACGCCAAAAACGTACACAAAATTTTTAATTGGTCACTGAGTGGCACAGAATAGATTGTATCCACCCAAAAATGGGAAAGAGTTGTCTTTTTAATAGAAATCTGTTAGCCAAATTTCATGAAATACTATCAAGGAACACTGAGGACACCAAAGTAAATTAAAAACAAACACTGGAGGCACTGCAGTAGTTATATCGGTTCAAAAGTCAGCGCCGTCCGTTATCACATTCATTAGAGTCCCATAAGCAGTTTGCTCTTCTCCCTTTAAGTACTGAACAAGCCCCATGTCGAGAGGAAATGGCTACTAAGGTACACCCTTAAAGAGTATGTCACCAAAATACAACCACGGAATTTTGAGATATGTTCGAGCAGACAACTGGACAAAGGACAAAATGGCCACTAGACAGTGCTGCAGTAGTCGATATTGCCTGAAAATCATCGAGGTGATGGTGCAAAGGCAACACATACATCTGAGGCAACTTTCATTGAACTCCGTCACTTGCTTCTACTCTAGATATGTTCTAGAAACACTCTTCCCTCCAAAAGTAGTGAAGAAGCCCTCGTCGACATCAAAACAGCCACTAGGGGATGCTGAAGTGGCCGAATTCGGCCATTTGACTGGTGGCGGCATATTGTCATCACATACCTCCGAGTCAAAGTTCACTGAAACTCATCCATCTGTTCTTTAGATATCATCCAGAAAGTGCTCAGCCCCCCCCCCCCAACAAAATATTGAAAAGACCCGTCCCACTGGCAACGAGGGACAGAGGAGACTGAAAAGTGGCAAGTGCCACCCAAGTGATGGCCTACACCCTAGTGCCAAACTTCATCAACATAAGACCAGGGGTTTATGAGATACTGAGCAGACATTTGCCCAATACAACCAGACAAAATGGTCGCTAGGGGACACTACAATACTCTAAATGATCCATAAATCAACTGGTGCTGGCACAATACCTTTGTGTCAAGTTTCACTGAAATCTGTCACATGGTTCTCTAGATATCACCTAGAAATGCTCTTCTTCAAAAAGTACAGAAAAAGCCACTTGTTGAGATCAAAATGTCCACTACGGGCTGTTGAAGTGGTCAAATCCACTTGAAAATCAGCAGGTGCCTTCGCATTGTTGTCATATACCTCGGTGTCAACTTTCATTGAAATCTGTTTATTGGTTCTCCAGATATCATCCAGAAATGCTCATCTCCAAGAAAACACCGAGAAATCCAACACCTCAAGTCATGGGGGGCAGGGCATGTTGAAAAGTGGCCTATGTGATTCCAGTGATGCCCTACGCATTTGTGCTAGGTCTCATCAAGAACCAACCAAACAACCGGGCAGGAGGACGACATTATGCCACCACATAAATGTGGCCTCATAAAAACGATCACTACCATATCGGCATCACTGCATTGTGGGTAAACTGTCGTTTTTTTTCTACCAGGGGACTATATGAAAGACAGCTGAAGTGCAAAATGGAAGATTTCCAGTAGATACAAGTGAAAGAAACATTTGATAAAAACCTAGAATAGCCAGAACTTACAACAAGCAACAATAGGCCATGTGTCATAAATCAGACTCCGACTTCACACAAGGCTTGTGAACTCTGTGTACCTTGAGATTCGGTGAGATTCGACCAACAAAGTCCGTGGCGCTCACCTCTCTAACACTGTACGTCTGCGACTCCTTGTCCACCATCACAACGTCCACATGACACTTAGAACACAGATATGCTTTACGCGTTTTCTTCACAGCTTGATTTGGCTGTTTTAGCACTTTGGCTACAAGAGTCATTGGGACAACGTCTGGTCGAGTTTTCTCTGCATTTTCCACTGGCTTTTCCTCAGTGGTTGGTTTGTTGAGTGAGTAGACCATCGCTGTGGGAGGGAATGTAGGCATGGGAACGCGGATTGTCTTCGTTTCCATGGTGATAGGGGGCGTTTCTTCTAAACTCATCAGCTGTTCCTTTGTCATGTTGCTGCGGATCCTCTCTTGAAGGTCTACAGGAAGCTGCAGAAATATACATGAATATTCATGAGGTCATAATCAAATAGAATACATTAGCAATATTCCATCAGAAAACTCCCAGGGTGTTAAATACATTTAATGCAACCGTTTAAAAACAGTTGTTTGAAGAATCGATTTGTTCTAAGGCGTAAATTGCTCTTTTTGTTTGAAGCTAATAACTAACAGCATGGCAGTGGTCATCACAATAATCTTTACAATGTCTAACTGTTTCTAAATATACCTTTCATTGCATGAACCCAAATATTTTAATTCTTTGAAAATTTTGTGACAATTTCTAAGAGTTATTGTAGAGTTCCACCCAGGTATCTACTGTCTTCTCCTTCATATCAATAAAGAGTGTTCACTGAAATTCTTTTTTTTTGTCTCCATTTATTCAATAGAAATCTCAAATTGATGTCAGTAACTAAATCCATACTGTTCTCATCTCAACAGTGTAAAACAAGAACTTGACGATTCTGTAAAAATCCTTGGCTTTATTTTTCCTGGAAAAAATATGTTAGTGCATTCTACACGTAGAAGGGAATCACACAAAACCATTATTACAGATTTGTAAGATGATTTGATCAAGCAGGTATGAATAGGGCACTTCAGTTGTTTGTTGGTCTACACTCGATAAATGGTATACACGTCCAAAATTCATATAAACTGGTGACATCTATTGGATTCATGAGATACACGATTCAATTGGTGCAGAATCACTTTCAATCAAGAACAACATTTTTTTAACATCAGAGTTGTTGCACGTGTATCCATATAATAATTATCGTGCAAAATGATACGATTTGTACTAAATTGAAACAAATGAAATAAAAAGTTGGTGCCAAAGACATTCAGGAAATGTTTGGATTTGCAACAAAACACTACTATATCCCCCAACTGTTAAAGTGACTATGAACCATAGGGTTAATCTCCATCTGTGAGCATTGAATTGGTCACAGTGCCACCAGGAGGATTAGTGTCTGAAAGTAGCCTTTTACACATCACAATTATGCAAGAAAATGGCATTACTTACCGAATTTAACTTTTGTGCCACAAAATTGGAAGGTTTACAGTGTAACATTTGCACAGCTAAATTGCAGTCATTTCGATATCTTTCCTGTAAAACAAAATATCATATAAAAACAAAAGAAAAAGTAGGTGAACGATTAACAAAGCATATGAACACCCCTAGCCAAAAATACCAGAAGTCCAAAATAAGCTCGAGACCTTCATTATGATTTGAACAGAGGAAACAGTGTTGATTTTACTTGATGCTATTGTTTAGGCCAGCCATGTGTTAGTGAGATCAGCTGAAGAGTCGAAGCTCTGCAAGTTGACCGACCCACACATAGGATTGCCTGAACTACTCGAAGGTGTCCCGACGACCTCGATTTAACTCCAGCCACAGTGAATCACATGAGCAGCATTAGACAAAAAACTTAATCAGCAGTAAAGTAATTATGTCAATTACTTCTTTAATGTACATAATGTTGACCTATTTTTGAAAAAAATGAACAAAAGAAGGAAACCTAATCACATTAGACAGAAACTGTGACGATCGTCAGTAATAGTTGTAACACAAAATAATCAAAAACAAACACTTCAGATTTGGCAAACACTATTCAGTTATAAGTTCACAGTAACATTTACTAACTTAAACAAAAATTCTGTCATGCATTTGAAGTTTATTAAATATTTCCAAATTGTGGCTAAAAAAACTCAATTCTATTACTACCACAAGTTTTGCAGTCACCACTTGTTATATTTGTTCAGTTGTCACTGTGCCCATGTAATGCTTCAGTTGACACTGTGCCCATGTAATGCTTCAGTTGTCACTGTGCCCATGTAATGCTTCAGTTGACACTGTGCCCATGTAATGCTTCAGTTGTCACTGTGCCCATGTAATGCTTCAGTTGACACTGTGCCCATGTAATGCTTCAGTTGTCACTGTGCCCATGTAATGCTCCAGGTTTACATTATATAGAACAGAAAGCAGGAATATGCTCTCTTGGTAAAATGTATGTTTGTGTGCAGGGACACTTTGAGTGTTTTTCAATGCATCTCAAAACCAATATGGTTACCATGCCTAATGTTCTTTGTGTAATGGTTTAACAATTGGCCAATTCGTGGAATAAGGTAATGGACTATCCTGCAACAAATCATTAGTGTGCTGAGCAGTGATATGGTGTGAAGGATTTTCAGAGATGATATCAAAGTTATTATTGTGCAAGAACGTCTATTTTTACACATAGGTTGACAAGAATCAAAAACTTTAAAATAGTCAAAATCTAAAATTCAATGATAGTTCCTCCTTGAAAAGACAAATAATTATACACACTCCAGAAATTGCAAAAGACCAGTCTCGTTCTAACTCATCCAACAGATGGCGCCAAAGAGTAACAAGGCTACCTACATTTTCCTCCTCGAGTTCTGCCAATGTGACACGAGCCTCAATTAGCTTGGAAGTTATGGACGATACTTCTTTCTGTAACGCTGTCTTCTCACTGTCAAATTTATTGACCTGTAATTACAGAAGAGAATGGTTACTAAATGTCATAATGTTATCAAGTATGAGTGCTCACCACATCAAATACTATGTTGCTAGCACCTTCTGACTTCTTTTCTACACTTATATCTTGTGTGATATCAGTTTAATTTAATCACTTACTTACAGCAAGACAGTCTTGCTTTTGGAAGACCAAAAATGTGGAAGTTCAAACAGTTTGGGACTCACAATACATCATGTCAAAAAAGCAAGCTATGTCTTGTCTAGGAGTACCGCCTTTAACATATCATGGATTTCCAAAAGCACCCGGGGCTTGGTAAGGGTTAATTTACCAATTAGTAATTCAAAAATCCAAAAAACACCGTAGGTCAGTGTTCTACAGAATATCAATTCCAAACTCGACGCAAATTTCTAGAGTTCAATATCAGTAGTCAACACTGTCTTTTCTCTAGTCTATATCCTTAACGTCTCCACTGGAGGTATTTAATGTTTCAAAAAATTACACTGAACTGGCCAGGTGTGACCTACTTTTTCACACTTTGTAGGGCCTACACCTGAAAACCGTGAATCGTACTCGAAGTGCCCATTCAGCTGACTACTGTCTCACAAATGAAAAAACTTGTTGTTAAAAGCACGTGGCCAGGAAGCGTGTGCTACATTGTCTAGTGACATGTTAACTGTTCAATATGTTTAATAATAGTCCATCACATCCCTGACAGTTGTGAACAAACTCCATACACCAACATTACCTACGACATTCAAGTCATGATTATGTTGTATTGTTATTTCAAGAGATGTTTTGTTTGAACATATTAATTACTTACTACTTTTAAAAGATTATCTTCCAGGTCATTGTTGATTTTCTGAAATCTTTTATAGCTTTCATACAATCTGTAAACAATTGAGAATACAACATTGTATTACAGTCAGCTCACATCATTACAGCATCATTTTATAAAATTAAAACATTGGGAGCTGCATTAGATGCACACACCCAGATGTATTCAAGTTCAATCAGGTGAATCTCATCAAAGACATCTAATTGGTTTGCAAGCTTGAAGTCAGCATGACATCGGGAACCAATCAGATGTCTATGTCAGTTGACGCCTTATATCTGGAGAGAGTGAATCAAGTGCAACCTATGAGTAAGACAGTACTGAAAGTCTCAAGAATTATACAAGAAGGTGTATTAGTCTCAAGAACTATACAAGAAGGCGTACTAGTCTCAAGAATTATACAAGGTGTACTAGTCTCAAGAATTATACAAGAAGGTGTATTAGTCTCAAGAATTATACAAGAAGGTGCTTTAGTCTCAAGAATTATTATACAAGAAAGTGTATTAGTCTCAAGAATTATACAAGAAGGTGCTTTAGTCTCAAGAATTATTATACAAGAAGGTGTATTAGTCTCAAGAATTATTATACAAGAAGGTGTATTAGTCTCAAGAATTATACATGGTGTATTAGTCTCAAGAATTATACAAGAAGGTGTATTAGTCTCAAGACTTATACAAGAAGGTGTATTAGTCTCAAGACTTATACAAGAAGGTGAATTTGATGTTGTGGCTGGATACAATCTTATGTGCATGCTTGTGTATCACAAAATTCAAGCAAATGCAATGTAAAGTCACTGTTGATAAATTAACAATGAGACACGTTTATTTTCACCACTAGGATCGTTAGTAGCGTGGGTCGTTATCTTCCAGTGTATTTACTTTACGGCCTGTGATGGCTTATTATAGATTAATGTTTTTGTCAGAATAAATATTGATTAAGTAATTAGTAAGAATAGATCCATTTTAAGTTGCCCAAAATTTGTGCATNACGATTGATTCCCAAATCACCAAATGATGACAGTGGTAAAGATTTATAACAATAAAGTACTAAACTAAGATTTTGTTGTAGAATGTCGTTCCTGTTACATTTTGAGTAGCACCAGTTCAGTTGAATGACTTACCAAGCACTTTGTAGACAATGTTTTTCCGAGATGATTCTAGAGTATAGAATGTGCAATCACTCGCAATGCTCATAAAATAAAAATCAAAACATTTTTTTTTAAAAATTCTCTTGTCTGTATCGTCTCATTTCTTTTTCAGTGTTCTCAAGTCTCACTGGTCGTATTACAATTGAATCCGACTTCCAGTGGTTATTTGCTTAAATATTTCATTTCCGTTTTTCCTCATCTCATATTTGTCTCGTCATTCAAACTGTGCACCTAAATTTGAATGAAGCCATTTGGTATTCAGAAACTCCCTCGCCCAATGCACAGGTTTCCCACGAATCGTTGACACTGTTACACACACTGAGTTGTGATTCGTTGATTGCTAGCCAATCCTGTTCTAGTATTTTTGCACGTTTTGGAATTTTCTCTGTATTGTACCTGTAGCTATCCTGTCATCCATTCCTTGAATGAAGCTTGAGAATGGTGGATGCTTTGCTGTCAAAACATGTCACTATATTTTACACTAGTTGATGTCTTTATTTAAACTTTACTTGTGTTTGTCAGTGCGAGATCATTCACCTACACTGTATTAAATAGTTTGAAATCCTGCACAAGTTCCAGTATGGCACATCTGCCTAACTTCGATACCGTGTTTCTTTTAAACTGCACCGAAACATGATCACATCTCACACACAAAGCTTCAAACTACAAATGATTATTCAGACTGGTATTCTTTCAACTGGAGGTTGTATTATAGTTCCTTAATCTTCCTGGGAGTTGGTATTCATCATTAAATTGCTAAGTAGGCCAACTACTGTGACAGTTCACGCCTTGTCGCCTTGAAACGCAATTAAAATCCTACAAAGCTGAAATGTACAAGGCTAATTAGGGCAGATGTTACTTTACGTCGACAACGTCAGTTAGATGTACTACATTGCTGTCAGCTCAAAATGACATGCATATTGAATCTACAATAAATGCATGGTCTGGAGTAATAACGAACTGTTATTTCTGGCCAGGCCGAAACTTCCGACTTCGACTCCGAGTTGGGATTAAGTTAAAACAAATTGATAAAGATTAGTGGATAAAATCAAATGTCATTTTGTGATTTGACAGTGGGTTTATTGTACTAACCCAGAATCTAGAATTATGAACGGACAAAATACAAAGTGTTGCTCGTACAATTGAGACCGGGTGTATAAAAACACGTCAACTAGTTACAATCCCTGAGTAGTTTTCCAGGTAAACTGGACAACTTTGAAATTCGACAAAGCTTTGACACACAAAACCGTGACTAAACATTTCTTTTCCACAAGAATAATTATCGATAAATCTCAATCATGAAAATCTCAGCATGCCCCGGTGTTGCACCTCGCTCTTTCTCGAAGTTGCGACAACTTGCCACCATGTGTCGATTAATTTCACAGGGGAAAGGCAAAGTAACTTCACAATTCACACTGGATTCTAATCTTCGACTAAAATGCTTTATAATCACAACAAAGTTTTAATTAAACTTACTCTGACAAGAAGTTCTTCCAAGTGTGGCAGTGTCTAGTGGAGTTCTGTCGAAGTCCAGTTTATTTTGGAAACTACTGTACAAACGAATGGGTACACATGCGCGGATGTGGTTACCAAATGTTGGTGTAAATTGTGGCTATAAAATCTTACCTTTAGGTCAATTATAAACGTAAAGAACGACACAATATTATTTATGTTACATTTCTATATTTCTAAATTATACAAGCAAGCAGTCTTTCGCATAATGTGACATGTAAGACTCACCATTGTCTTTATTAGTAAAAGCATTGATTGTGCATAGCACAGGCACACCAATTTCAAAATGACCCAACCACAGTAAAATACATATTAGTTAGAGCTGAGTAAAGATAACATTAGTTAAAACTAACAGTGCAATGTGAAATCAAATTAACTGGACCTGAAACAATATACTGCGCATGACATGTTTTAGGCAATATAGCTATAAATCTCTCATTCAAAAGCAAGTCAACAGCATATTGTCAATTATGTGTATAGCTCTGTACAGCTGTAACCCTCGGAAGTACAAGATTAATGATGCTTTACTGTCCGTTATCACCTAAAGAAGCATTTAGCTGTTGCTAAGCTGCCAATATTGAATTCTTAACCAAAACGTTTCGGGGTTTGAAAGCATTCACAAGCTGAATTGTTGAATCATCGACAGAGTCAAAGGCAATGTAGACATGCGCTATATTGGAATTCACAATTTTAGAGTAAGCCAATGCCAAGGCCAATAAAATTTGATAACTTTTCTAGGGTCGCTAATTACTCTGCGCCTGTAAGTGCAGAGTACTGTTGTTCCTGGGTTTTCTTCAATTTTATTTTTATTCTTATTACTCTGCGCGTGTAAGCGCAAAGTACTGTTGTTCCTGGGTTTCCTTCAATTTTATTCTTCTCATTCTCATTCTTATTACTCTGCGCGTGTAAGCGCAGAGTACTGTTGTTCTGGGTTTTCTTCAATTTTATTCTTCTTATTCTTATTCTTCTTCCGACCAACTTTGAGGCTTAATAGCTCCAAATTGGGTGCAGGTACGGTCTTTAAATTCAGCATATGACTTTTGACAGTATATAAATTTTGATTGAATATATATTCATATTCCATAATGCACCGGAAGAGGTCGTTTGGTGTAAAGGTCATATAATTTTCAAAATGCTACTCCTTTTTCAGTTTTAAAGCTATCTTTTTCAAATTCGGTGCACAGGTAGAAGTAAACATGACAATTAAAAAAATTGCTTTTCTAAGTAATCGGGTCATCCAATCAGGTGAAATAGGTGAAAGGTCATTAGGTGCAAACTAAAATTTTGAGCTAGACACTTCAAATTGACAGGTCTGATTGCCACAGGTAAATCAAATCGGAATCCAAAGTTTCAGATAATTTAGTGCAAACATGGGGTCATTAGGTGCATTTTTCTTCTGAAAATTTGACCTTTTCAATCAGCAAGTATTCTGATGTGTCAACTGTTAGACAATTGTGATTCTCAGCGTTAAACAGATTTTCCATGGGCTTTGCAATAATTCTCCTAAAGATGCTTAAAATGCACCGGATAAGGTCAATTAGTGCAAAGGTCATGTAACGTTCAAAATGTTATATCTCTTATGGTTTTCAAGGAATTTTTTCAATTTCAGCACACTGGTGTAAGTCAACATGCCAATTGAATACTCTACTTTACTTCGCAATAGGCCTAACCAATCAGAAAAATAGGTCAAAGGTCATTGAGTGCAAACTAAAATTTTGAGCTAGAGACTTTAGAATTACATATCTGTTTACTAAATGCGATTGAGTTTGAATTCTAAATTTTCAGGTCATTTGGTGCACCCATGGGGTCATTAGGTGCATTTTTCTTCTGCAAGTTTGACCAATTCGTCCATGTTGTATTCTTAAGTGCTTAAAGTAAAACATCTGTGATTCTTAGCATTAACCACACTTTAAATTGGTTTTACAATTATTCCCTCATCGGGGTTCATAATGCACCGGAAGAGGTCAGTCATCAAAATATTAACATGTAATTACTCCTACAATTTTAAAGAATTCCTTTTCATATTGGTAAACGGATTGCTGTCAGTAACTTCCCTTAACAACTCCTTTAATACGCACGTGCAGAGTCCATTATTGTCACGCTGTGACAATAATCTTTCTAGATGTTTCCATGTTCTTTTTGGTATTGGAAATAAAGTTATTGTTAGGGTAAGGAAATTACAAGAAACGTTTCATAAGAGTGAAGTGCCTAGATCCCAGGTATACCATTTACACATTAGATAAATTATTCTTACAGCGATTCATGAAACCGTGCGTTTCATAGTTTTTGCCGAATGTGGACATACTTAAGGTAACACATTTATACGACTTTTGGCTACTTTAGACAGGTGTTTTAGTTGACCAAAGTTAAACTTGAATGCTCAATGTACATGACTTTAGCTCTAACAGCCTCAATCTGAGTCAAAATATAGTTGCAACATAACACAGACCCATAAAGCAATGTTCAATTTGTTCAATGTGCTAATCAGTGAACAGTTCAAATATCAGCGTACTTGAACACCTTCACCTTACCACTACTGAGCTCCAACACGGCCACCTCACCAGGACCAGTAACAGCAAGGTCAATAGGCCTGCTGACGTCATCACTTGTGATGAGCACACGTGGGTGCTCTGACTGATCTGACATTAACACAACCTGGTCATTATCACGGTCAGCAACAAGAATGTGTCCCCACTCATCAACACATACACCCCATGGAGATGAACTCAGTCCTTCATTGAATGTTTTAACTATGACTGTCTGTTTGAAGTCAATAACGTGTACACGACCTTGACCACAATCACTCACCACCAGATGTCCCTCATTGTCTACACACACGTACTGTGGTGTGAATGTGGTCAGTCCAAGTGACTCCTTAGTGATCACTTTATTAACGTTACATTCAAAGTCAGCAATAAGAAGTCGTCCACCACCACCATCTGCCACAATAATCTGGTCATCATAACATGTAATACCACTCTTACCACTAAACACATTGGGTGTGACCTTCATCACCTGACCTTTACTGTTGTACCTCACCACACCACGAATACCATGATAAGTAACAAATATATCACCCTTGTCAGTACATGTTACACCAAAAGGGTAAATCAGGTTATGTTGACCTTGATCCACCTCAAACAGCAAACTACCACTAGATCTGTCAAACACTTTAACTTGACGCCTGCTCCAATGAGTAGTAATCAACCAGTCATCATTCACTGCCAGACCATAAGAAGGATTGCCTCCCATATTGTAGTTGTGTACCAGTGTCACTTCCTCCCTTATATCAGGCTGACGACATCTCTCTGACACCCATGATTCCACACGCTTTTTCTCATGCTCTGTCACTGTCTTCCTTCTCAAATCAGGGATTTTCAAAGTGGGCGGATCCTGTCTGAACACTGGTTTAACTACATCTTTTCCCAGCTTTTGAATGTCCAGGCTCTCCAGCCGCGCTTTAATGTCCTGAAATTGTTGCAATTTTTCAACATCCTGTGCTGAGTCAAGGATTTTTTGGCAGTATTTCAAAGTGCTACTTATGTTCACTCTGCTGAACTCAGCTTCATTGTACGACATCTCAGCTTGTTTGCGGGCTTTTGCAATCTCCCTTTTCAGTTCCTCAATCGACTGATTCATCTTTGATTCAATTTCAACCAAAATGTCCTCTTTAAATGTGTTGTACACTTGTTGTATTTCGTTAATCAGCCGTTCTTCTTCTTCAACAAGATTGTCTAAAACTTTCTTCCGTTCTGCAGACAACATGATGGAATGATCTGAAGCCATTGTCCAGGGCTTCAGTAAACCTTTCATGACTTCAACAGCTTCCGCTGCCGCTTCTTCTAGATTTTTCATCTCGTGTTGTTTATGTTCAAGCATTGCGCACAAGAGACACAGAGGTTTTATGCAGTTCTCGCAGTAAATCTTCAACAACTCGCCAGCGTGTTTTGAGCAGTGGACTTGCTGGAACGTGCGAATTTCCTCAAAGTGCTGACCGTTCCTGACTTCCTCCAAACTGACCACTTTGTGATTAACAGTCAGTTTGGAGAGACAGTGACTATCTGCACATCCTTTACATAAATGGTCTCCGCATTGAATGCACATAAAAGTCGCTGACTCTTTAGCACCTTGAATCTTGCAAAAGTCGCACTTGACCACTGACACTTCTGGAAATAACTCACTTATCTGTATCAGGTAGAGATTACGTTTGAACCCCATCATGCCATCTGGAGGGACCTCAAATAACAATGTACAAACTGGACACGGGAAGGAACCATCTGTTTGTTTCTCATCCATGTGTTGCCCAATGCATTTGCCACAAAACGAGTGGAGGCATGGTAAACAGCGGGGATCTGTAATACGTTCTAAACAAATTGGACACTCAAGTATTCGCTGAAAGTTTTCTTTGTCCGTGCATTCAGCCATTGTCTGTAATAGAAATTTTTACATCCATGCTGTACCAGTCTAAGGTTGTCATATTTAGAGTGTTTCAGGGAGATTTACTAGCAGCTTTCAGTTCTCATAGGAACATTGTGTAGTGATCTAATAGTTCAGGTGAGCAAGTGGAGTTAAGCGTACAAAAAGACAATTCCAGTATGACAAGAAATTTACTTCTCAAGAATTTGATGTACTGTATAGACTCACGTATGCACAATCTACCTTTGGAAGTTGAATATAAGAATAAGTATTATAGAAATAAGCCCTTGCATCTGAAAGAGATCGAAAGCAGAAAATATATGTACTTAATGGAGACAGTCTAAAGGTGCAGTGAAAGACTTCTGCGGCCTGACATGACTAGAGTTTCAAGAGCGTTGTAAGACATGCGCTTTCATTCTTATGTGCGCACCAGTAAATACTCTCATGGAAATCACCAACATAACAACAAACGATGAAGTCGATCTCTCAATTAACTCAGATGTGTGTGGCAAATATCCAGTCAACGCTGTTACTGTGTTGTGGATGCGCATCCCTCTATTCCGCTAGGATTCAGCTTGTTGTTTTCCAATGGCAGTGTTCAGTTGAGCGTAGTTCAAAGTGGTCTGTGACGGTGTGCGGCCTGAGCGAAGATTGTTACAAAAAACACTGGTAAACTGTTAGGGCTGTTCCAGCAAAATCTGTGTGGGAGGGGGGGGGGA
>NMRA01000003.1:2782909-2804685 GCA_002633005.1 Phoronis australis | reverse complement strand
TTTTTTTTTTTTTTTTTTTTAAAGCCGGTAACGCGGTGATTTATTCATTGCTGGCTTCTCAAATCATTTGCACTCACGAACACTCCAAAGGCATTACAAATTGCATCTAATGAGACAGACTTTGTTTCAGTTTTATATTGGTTAGGGTTAGAATAATTCATTTTGAAACAGAACGCTAAGTAATAAACTCCAACACGGCAACTCCCAATCCCGACTTAGGAAGAGCTAGAGCTCATCAGTCCCGACTTCGCAGGTGGATCGTTAAGTTTTACAGGCAATCAATTCGAAAAGGAATACAGTGATGAAGAAATACTAGAGAGGCGCCTTGAACAAGCTCAGACAACGGAACGTATGGAGTTATTTGGTAAGCCAGCATTCGTCAGGCACTGTCGAATTCTGCAGGCCACAGACACGGATATGTTTCACGGCCTCATACTTGCTATTTACACCGTACATTCAATTCTTTACTACCATGGGCCACTTTCTAAGCATTTTGGACTCTTTAGGAAGTAAAAGAAAACGATAAACCCTCTTTCCTCGCAGCTGCTTAGTTCGGACAAGTGGGAACGATGCACCGCAACGTAGCGGCATTCACTCTGCATATGAACCACTGACGTCGCTAGCGTCGTTCCTCACCTTCGTCACAGGCTAACGCGACACCTCTTGGCAAGGTAAGGTCGACCGTATGCGAGGCGATGTGGATATAGACCGATTAAAACGCCAAAAAGACTAATTAAATCGGGTGGCATTCTCCTTTAAAGCTTGTACTCATATGTTGGCCAAAAACAAATGTGATCTAAGGCGGGTTTATTGCAATGTTTATTGATGGTGATGACGTATCTACCACTAATATGACACGAAGCACAAATAGTAATAGAAATGTACAGTCAAATCACATTTTGAAAAAAAATTCATGCCTTGCACATTTTGCGATTCTAATCACGGGGACAATTTTGCATTTTAAAAAATTTTGTGCTTGGATTAATCAGTATTCTCCGACATCACTTGCACCCGGGGAGCTCAGAGAGATTTAGGATTTACCAGGTCCATGACCAGGCAATAGTTTTCGAATTGCTTAGTTATTTACAGGGTTACGTAAATCTGGCCAAATTATTATTCTTATTTTTAATTTAGTATTTTAATTTTATTTGTCTGGGTCCAAAACGTCAAAATAGCATCATATTGAACAACCGAATGGTCGTTTGAAGTAATTGTCAAGCTCTATATGGTCGGAAATATATGATAAAACCCTAGATCAACACCTGCAGAGTAATGAGAGTTCCTTATTGCACAAAAACAATCTATTTACTCATGCGTTTTGCCTCTTTTCAAAGCTGTTCGAACTTTCTAGAGACTTTGCAAACCATTTCAGTCCAGGACAGTTGAGTTACCTGTTTTCACAGTTCGTAAAGTGCTTGTTTCCAGTGTCGAACTGTTCGTTAATTTGCAGACTCGGAAACGTCTTTAAAAATTTTAAAAGTTCTTACCTTAGTACTCAACATAGTGACCACCCATTTTTCCTGTAAGTCGACTTGAAGATATTCCCCTGCACTTAACGAGCCGCTGCGCCAGCTAAGTCCGCTGTTCAATGTCACCAGTTCAGGTGCGCGTAATTTATAGGTACTAGAAGCCGAGAACGCTTTTTGTGGTAGGTCCTCCAGGCCGACAGGTTCATCCACTTGGTGAAAAATTTGTCAAATTTACAAAGCGAGACATTCGACAGTACAAATCAAAACAAGCCAGGCTGTTTAAAGCGATTCTAAACCCAGCTTCCGTCATAAAAACAAGGGCAATACAGAGCGTTGAAAGGAGCCCACGACAGCAAAGCAGACACTGCGCTTCCAAGGGTTTTGTAAGTATCAAAAATAGACACTGGGTGGCGCAGAATACGTCAAATCTATCCCAAAACAGATAAATGCTGTCACCATTAGAACAGAAACTTTTTTACCACATTTCAATAAAAACTGTCAAAGGACTCTAAAAATACAGATGCAAAAACGTAAAAACTAAAATGCCACAAGGAGGTAGTTAGAACCATCCAAAAGTCTTAGGTAGTCGTAGTCACGTCTATAATATAAAACTAATTTTTGAAAAATTTCACAAACATCCTTCAAAAGAGTAAGGAGATACAGCCAAGGAAGCAAAAAAAGACAAAAATTGTAACCAGGAAGCGTCACAGTTGGAAAATCCGTCTTCTTATCATGAACAAAACGGCACACGAGAAATAAAAAATAATGACTATGTGATGCAAAAATACACCATATCCATACGACAAGAGCAACACGGAGAGTGGAAATGTGCCCCCATAGCACGCAAATGGTGTGCTTCAATGGGTGTTTTCAGTATCATAAGAGCAAAGTGGAACGCTGAAATGAGCCCTCGAATACACCGCAGAGGGTGTGCTTCTAGGGTTGTTTATTTGTATCATAATAGTGTCCACTTGATGGCGCAAAAACGTCGAATCCATTCGAAAAATGGAACAAGCTTTTGCTTCTTTAATAGAAAGCTATTTACCACATCTCATAAAAACCCGCCAAGGAACTCTAGAGAAACAAAGAAAAATGGAAAAAAATAAATTACCACAAGGGGCACAGCGTTCATTGAATCCGCCTGAAAGTCGTTGTTGTCTGTTGTTAGCTTCATATAAATACACTTACTAAATTTAATAAAGATACAGTGGGCTTAGGAGATACACCTATGGGCGCAAAACAAAACTAAACTACCGTCATCGTCAAAGGTTCTCTTCACACTGAGAACATGTACGCCAATTTTCAAAATCATCCTAAAAATAGTTTGGTTGATAGAGGGGTGGACGCCAAAAACAGACCAAAAAACATCAAAAATGGTTTCTAAGTGGCACAAAATACGTCAATTCCACCCGAAAACGGGAGCATCGCGTCATCTCACCAATAGATGTTTATACTTCAAATTTTATGAAAATCCGTTGAGGACCTTTGAAGAGACAGAGGTAAACGTAAAAAACTAAAATTGCCACTAGGGGGCACACCGCTAATCAGATCCGTCCGAAAGCCGTCGTCGTCCATTGAAAACATCATATAAATACACTTGCTAAATTTAGTAAAGATCAGGAACAATAACCTCAATTTTCATAATAGTCCTTTGAATGGTTTGTAGTCCAGTCATTCTACGGATAACCCGGAAAAAATTGCAACAGACGGTTTTATTGCATAAATCATATCCTTTCATACCCCTTAGTGCGAAAAAAAAAGTCTACCGGAATCGGAGTGGCGGAAGTTGGTTTTTCAATATGGCGGACAAAATGGCCGCCAGATTTTCTGATGCGCACTACAACTCAAGAGTGGAATGTGCTAGAGTAAAAATTCAAAAAGATTTACCTATGTTTTGTGGGTCAAAAAATCCATTGGAAATGGTTTTACATGGCTGTGGTGACACCGTCCGCCATTTTCCAAGATGGCCGCCAAATCTACTTGAGTCGCAAAACTTCACACGAACAGATTAGTGTGTCGTCTTGCTTCAAACATCGCATCATAGGTTTTCTGGGTCGACTAATCCATTGAGACTCATTGCATTTGGCACATATGATTACTTCCACCATTTCCAAGATGGCCGACAAAATGGCCGCCAGATTTGCAGAGGATCATTATAACTCGAGAGTGGAATGTGATAGAGTAAAAATTCAAAAATGTTTTCCTATCTTTTGTGGGTCAACAAATACATTGGAAAAGTTTTGCATGGCCGTGGTGACACCATCAGCCATTTTCCAAGATGGCCTTCAAAACTATTTCGAATCGCACAACTTCGCACAAACAGATTAGTGTGTCGTCTTGCTTCAAGTATCAAAGGTTTTCTGGGTCGACTAATCCATATAGACTCATTGCGTTTGGCTCTAATGATTACTTCCACTATTTTCTAAGATGGCCACCAAATAGTTGCTTCGTGTAAGAACTTCAGATTCCAGAGACACGCCATATCCTGAGTTTTATAAGTCAGCACATCCATTACAATATTTTTTGTCTGGCTCTTGATGATTACGACTACCATTTTCAAGATGGTTTAACGAATAACGTATTTGGGTCAAAAACATCAGGTTTGCCTGAACTGAAGGATCATTGTACTACTGAAAAAATGTGCTGTATTAATTCAGTGATCTACTATCCACACTGTCTGTGTCACTTCAGTTAGTTCTAAATGCTAGTGAATCTATGCACAATCAACCAGTATTTACACAACTAATCTCTGTCAACTCAGAATGAATTGCTGCAGCTAAAACCACGGCATTCTCCACATGCAACCGAGTACGACTATCCTAACCTCTTGCATGTACATCTCTTGGAACTGCAGTTGGTCTTACACGAGCATCTCACTACTTTCAGCAGGTTCTCTGGTGCTGCTGAATGGTCCGTCGTCGTGGGAATGAATTTTCCACCTGCCAGCATCCATCCCCAATACAGCGAGTCTAGGCCACTGCCACGGAAACTTGACTGCTCTTGCTCTTGATAATATGTCCCGGCAGCATGGAATTTAGCTACTAAAGAAAGTTCGTGATAATGACTGTATTTGGACTGTGGCAAGTCCGACACCTCATCCACAAATTGCCTGTATTGCAAGTCATCCAAATTTCCAGAGCCAGTACCGCCATGAAGCACAGATACAACTCTTACCAGCTTCAAATATGTCTTGCTTCAGCTGCATGTGTCTACTGAATACTCTTACTAGAGTTTTGCAGAATTTTCGATCACGCAGTTTCTTGAATGGGAGAGCCTTTGCTAATACCGAACAGCTGTAATGTTGTGTTGCAACCACCTATTGCACGCGCAAATGGCAAAACTGCGCAAGTTTTGGCACCAAGAGACAACTGTAGTTCCTTGATGTCCCAGACTCTCCTCTTGCTTTGGTGTCTCTTGTCAAATTTCATGAACATGAAATTTGTTGTGAAGTAGCATGGTAACGCTAAAGAACCAACAAGTCTTTATCGTCTGCAATAAGGGTAGTTGGACCTTGCGCTGCGTTCTCTACTGCTGTTTCTACAATTAAAACATCTGCGTCACCTTGAGCTTGTACCACTGTGCAATCAGCATGTCTTAGCAAACTTGACAAGAAGTGAGTGAATCGTTTGTTTTTGTTTTTTGCCAAAAATGTTCCTTTTTTACTTGATCACCATGTCACCATTGAAGTTCCAACCACCCCACACAGTCTTCGAACATGAGAGACATCTTTAGTTGATGGTCCATCTCAGTAACCATCAAAAACAACAATAGGGTGGGTGCACTTGCTGATGTAATCCACATAAGCTCTACCAAATGACTGATACATTGCACCTCTAGGCCATGGAATACGGTGAAGGAAAGAACCGCCGTCGATTACATGCATCACCGTGTTTGCTGGAAATTGAAATCCTCAGGTAGTCCTCCACTGGACCAGAGTGCATCAACTAATTTGATTTATTAGCGACTCTGGGAAGACCAGATGTATCAAAAAGGACAGGGGAACCAACACACAGCTCAAACTTCAAAAGGCTTGATGAACTTTCACTGTTGTCTTTTGCAGCTGTCAGGATTCGCTGAAATAGCAGTCGTGGATCCACTTGTGTAAAACTACTATTAGCAGCATGAACTGATTGACTTGTCATTGCCACAACCTTGTCTTTCTTTCTGAATGTGAAGTCTTTCACACTTGACCCCTTCATAGACAAGTGAACCGCCTTCCCCACTTCTCTGGCATTTTCGGCACTGACGCATTTGCCTGCAGTCACACCAGTGGCGATGTTCTGTAATGTTTCTCTTTAAAATGGGTTACGGTACTGTTGTGGAGGAATTCAACAATGCTGCGGATGTCTTTGTCGTCACGCGACTGTCTTGCCTGGGTACATTCTTTATGCTGCTGACTTGTTTCACAACTCAAGTTTGTCACAGTCTGCATGGCACCATTTATACTTGAGCATGCCGGCAAGGAAAGCAGCCACTCTGTGTATATCCCATTTCGCAACCTCTAGTTAAACCTCCTGTTGTTTTAATACTTTTCATCGTTTGTTCAATTACAAGATCATATCTCATTATAAAAAACCTGCCCAGAATCTGTCAATTTGTCTTATGGTTTGTTGGACATAGACGTCTGGACGGGTGTCTGAGTTGCTACGTCTCCTTCTGTCAAGTATATGTATGAAGATTTTGCATAAGAGTTGTGACCAGCAGCTGCAAAGTAAGGCAGCATTTCAGAAACTGTTTATAGGTGAAGCTCCCAATCTGATGTTATTTCTGCTTTTAAAAAATTCGAAGGATGTCAATCATCTTCATATACTGTAGTCAAAGACTAATGATTGGACTTTGCATGGACAAGTCTGATTTATGTGCTTTGATTTTTTATGAATACCCACAAGACACTCCGACGAGCATACGTCTTCGGAAACAGACGTCATGCCAGTAATAAGATCATCATACCGCTTCAGACCAGCTCTCAAATCATCATGAAGAATATCATTGGCCACTGATTCTTCTGACGAACTATTCTCTGCCACTGTGAATTCTGAAGACCTATACTCTGATTCAGACGTGTTTGAATATACCAATGGCAGTAGGTCGCAAACCAGAAGTGAGCTCTCGTGAGGGCATTCCACTGTAATCCAAGGTTCAGAATCGGAAGACACTGGCTGGGCATGGCATGCCCCAGAGTANCATTTATGCAAAAAAACCTTCTGTTGCAATTTTTTCTAGGTTGGGCCCTCTGGAGCCCTAGAATGACTGGACTATTGGTCAATAGAGAGTCAGACGTCAAAACTTAATACGCAAAAAAAATTAAATGGCCACCAGGTGCGCAGAAAATATCGAACTGTCCGCAAATGGGACGGTGGTGTTGTCTCCTAAATAGAAACCGATTTGTCGAATTTGATGAGAAGCACATCTGTAAATTCTCATAATGACAATTAAACGGTATGGCAGGTAGCGTGGTAGACGCCAGAAAACGGATGCAAAAATAAAAAATAGCCACTGGGAAGCAGAGAAAACATGTTTGACTGGGAAGACGTTGTCGTCTCCTGAATAGAAACCTATTTGCCGAATTTCATGAAAATACATTTCTGAAATCCGAAGATACAGAAGCAAACGTAAAAAAACATTTTGTCCCTAGTGGGCACAGTGGTAATTGGATCAGTTCCAAACACGTAACTGTTTGTCGACGGCTCCACAGGAATACATGTTTCAAATTTCAAGGCCGCTGACGAAAAAAACAAGAGCAACGCAGAGCCTTGAAATGCGCCCACGAACGCCTCTAGGGGTGTTTATTTGTATCATAAAAATGGCCACTAGATGGCGCAAAATACGTCGAATACATCCGAAAGCGGGAACATGCCATCGTTTTTTAATAGAAAGCTATTTATTGAATTTCATAAATATCCCTAATAAAAGGAACTTCAAAGAAACAGAGGAAAACGGAAAAAATGAAATTGACACTAAGAGGCACAGCGTTCGTCAGATACGTCTGCAAGTCGTCATCGTCCGCTGTTAACTTCGTATGAATACTGACGATTGCTAAATTTAATTAAACATCCTGCAGAGTGTTTAGGAGATACAGCTATGGGCGCCAAATAGAAACAAAACTGCCACTAGGAGGCGCCACAATAGTCGAGTCGTCGGAAAATCGTCAACCCTATTTTTCACATTAGGAACATCTGAACATGCCAATTTGAACAATCGTACTTAGAGGGGTTTCGTTGACAGAGGGGCAGATACCTAAAAACAGACTCGAAATTAGTAAAATTGGGTCTGTTTGGTGTTAAATTCGAATCATTCTTTCGTGAAATACAGACGGGTGAACATAGCTGTGTGTTGTACTTTTAGACTTGCGATTTTTTCAGTTCTGGACACACGAAACGCTCGTTACTCCCCGCCAGTGGCTCAGAGCCCGATCAGGCCCGTCGCGGCCGCCGGGACAGGACATCACGAACATAAAAAAGCTAGCTTAAGTTGAAAACTAAACTTCCAATAACGAAAAGACTATACTAGTGAGCCAAAAAAATAATGTCCATGTAATAATTCAGGTGAATTAGCCACGAAACTGAAAATCTACTTACTTGTCTGGGGCTGCGAAGTCAGGTTCCCCTTCCAAAGAACCGTCAGGGCAAAAGTTGTGCAGTAACAATGATTTAAATAACGTATTTGTATATCTAAATAAAAATTCCCCTAACATGTGACCATAGCATATAAAATCGAGTTATTGTTTCACAACAGCTTTCTGTCAGCAAAAACTGAATCAGCATGCGCTCACACGGCCTCGGTGCCCGGTCAATTACCTTTACTGCATCTAAAACCGGTAACGCAGTGGTTTATTCATTGCTGGTTTCTCAAAACATTTGCACTCACAAATACTCCAAAGGCATTACAAATTGTATCTAATCTGGTGAGACAGATTTTGTTTCAGTTTTATGTAAGCATTGGTTAGGGTGAGAATAATTCATTTTGTAACAGAACGCAGAAAACGTCTACATGGCAACTCGCCCGGAGCAAATCCCGACTTAGTCGAGAGCTCATCCGACGAAGACATCACAGGTTGAATCGTTAGGTTTCACAGGATATCAGTTCGAACCGGAATACACTCATCAAGAAATACTAGAGAGGCGCCGTGAGCATGCACAGGCAACGAAATGTATGAATAGTTCTTTGTAAGCCGGAATTCGTCAGAGAAATCACTGTCGACGAAATGTCGGCCAAAGACTCGGACATAATTCACGGCCTTGTACTTGCTATTAACAGTTTACTTTTCATTCTTCACCACCGCGAGCCACTTCCTAAGCATTTCGGGCTCTCGAGGAAGTCGAAAAAACGATATACCCGCAATCTTCGCAGCTTCATAGTTCGAACAAGCGGAAACGATGCACCGCAGTATAGCGGCATTCACTCTGCAGATGAACCACTGACGTCGCTTCGTCGTTTCTCACCTTGCTCACAGCTTAACGCGACACCTGTTGGCAAGGTTAGGTCGACCGTATATGAGGCGATGAGGATATAGACCGATTAAGACGGTAAAAAATGCTAAATCGGATGGCATTCTCCTTTAAGAGATATAGCCATGGACGCAAAAAACAAAACTGCCGCTAGGAGGCGCCACAGTAGTCGAAGTCGTCGGACATACATCGTCAGCCACTGTCTTCACAGTAAGAACATATATGCCAATTTTCAAAATCATCCCTAGAGCAGTTTGATTGATAGAAGGGCGGACGCCAAAAAGCAGACTTGAATTAAACAGTAAAAATGGCCACTAGGTGGTACAAAACACCTTGAATCCATCCCAAACCGGAGAATAGCGTCATCTCACTAATATTTGCATAACTGCCAAATTTCATGAAAATCCGTTGAGGCTTCCGAAGATAAATAGGTAAGCGCAAAAAAATAAAATTACCACTAGGAGGCACACCTGTAGTTGGAGAAGTCCAAAATTTGTCTTCATCCGTCGTCAGCTTCATAGAAACACGTCTGCCAAATATCATCAAGATCATATAAGGGATTTAGCGGAAGATACAGCTGCGGACGCCGGACACCAGACGCCAGGACGCCCAGACAGAGATGACGGCAATATGCGACCACATATAAATATGTGGGAGCATAAAAACAACAAAATCTCCACTAGGGGAGACACATTAGTCGGACCAGTCTGAAAGACAACTTCAGCCATGGCCTTTTCATCAACAAAACATCTGTAAATTTTCCTAATGATCCTTTAAGCAGTATGACAGATACGGAAGTGGACGCCAGAAAACGACACAAAAATAACAAAAAATGGACACCAGGTGACGCAGAAAACATCAAATCTGTCCGAAAATGGGAAGGCGTCGTCGCCTCCTTATAGAAACCCGTTTGTCGAATTTTATGAAAGTATCGATGAAATCTGAAGATTCCGAGGCAAACGTAAAAAAACATGTTGCCATTAGAGGGCACAGTGGTATCTGGATCAGTTCGATACTCGTTACCCTTTGTTGACGGCCCCATAAAAATACATCTTTCAAATTTCACAAAGCTCCTTCAAAGGGTCACGAAGATTCGGCCACAGACGCAAAAAACAAAATCGTCACTAGGAGGTCGACACAATAAACCAGTCCAAAAGTCAAGAACGTCATTGGTGGCCTTCTCATCAGCAACACAATTGTAAATTTTCATAATGATCCTTTGAGTAGTATGGTAGATAGAAAAGCGGACGGCAGAAAACGGACGTAAAAATGACAAAAATGTCCACAAGGTGGCGTAAAATTCGTCGAATCCGCCGTAAAATGGAATGGTATCATCGCCTCTCTATTAAAAACCTATTCAAAGAATTTCATGAAAATCCATCAAGGAACTCCGAAGATACAGAAGCAAACGTTAAAAAAATTGCCACAACGGGCACAGCGGTATTCTGGTCAGTCCGAAATTCATGATCACCCGCCGTCAACAAGATCTTGCAAGGGGTTTAGGAGACATCCGTGGACGCCGGACGCCGGAACGCACGGACGCCCAGACAAAGATGGCAGGAATATACATCCACATACAAATAATTATGTGGACGCATAAAATGGAAGACTCACCATTTCCTTAATAGAAAACTATCTGCCAAATTTCACGAAAACTCATCGATGAACTCCGAAAATACACAGGAAAACGTAAAACGCTAAAACTGCTTCTAGGGGGGGCACAGTAGTGGTCGAATGTGTCTGAAACGTGTTATAAAAAGTTGTCAACTCCAAGGAACACGTCCTCCGAAATTCACATAAAAATATGTGGGTGAATAAAAACTTGTTTCAGACCACTTACCGGTATGAAATTGTTCTCAAATCATCCTTCCTTAGTGAAAGTAGATGTAATATCTGGGCTACCTTTCATGAGAATTAAAGTCTCAAGTTCGATTGTTGGCACGACGTCAACATTATTGATCAGCAAGCGCATCGCTTCTTGTGACGGAATGACAGTATTGTTATTTCGGTCTAAGTTAAAACTAAAATAATTACGGGGCCCCGGTCCTGGAAAGAAATGACGATTAATTATTGCTCTAGACGAGGATCTACAGGTTGACTTGTCACGGTATGTTGTTTTATTTGTCGATCTAACAATAACGAACTGTCATTTCTTTCCAAGACAAAAATCATTTTTCATCTAAACGAGGAGCATGAGTTGTACGAATTTTATAGCGGTAAGTTTCTTGGACGGAAAGCTGAAAGCCACCCTAGTATGCCATGATATTTTTAGTGGCGATGATTTTACAACGAAATTTGATAAAATTTGATGACTTTCGCAATGTGTATTGAAAAGAAGACTATTTTTATTGATTTTATGATATTCAGATGTATTGACTTATTCAAAAAATAGTCTAGTAGCTTAATCGACGAGTTTGCGCTTAAGTAAGAGAGTGATCTATGGGGCAGGGAATAATGTGCAGCACCAGAATTGGTCCATCCAGGAGGAAAGGAAATTAACAAAGTATGTCCGCAAACAGGGAAAAGTAGTCCAAGGGGGGGATATGCGTCCACGAGAGGGGATCAGCGTGCGCGAAGGAAAAAAATTTGTGCGATCTTGTGCATAGCAAACGATTGAATAAAATATTTCGAGTTGGATTAAGCCATTTAGGGCAAAAAGCTAGATGAGGATTACAATGAATGGTTACCTCACCGCATTTTCCCTAACACGAAAAATACGACAAGCACGTCAAACAAAGGCAATCGCCAAGTGTTTAGCATTAATGTGTTTATGTATTTAATTATTTACTCAATTTTACCATGTATTGACATTCTGCTGAAAGAGGGCATGGGAATTAATGGAACAAAAATCACGTAAACCCTGAAGTGATTTATCAAGTACACAACAACCTAATATTTCAACCTGTAACCTACCAATAGGCTCCTTTTCACAGATGACATGTCTCTTGCTCTTGCAGTCAACTATCGACAAGGTACACGTGATGTTACATGACAACACGGAGCATTTGCTCCTAGATATCAATGCCATGTCACCACTCATCCAAGTATAGTTGTCATAGGGGCTCTTCACCCCTGTCCAGAAGAACCCTTCCTTGTCCCTGCCGAAAGGAGATTAGATTTCTTCAAATTTTGTTTCTCAAACTAAAATGTAAGTTTTGAGATTCATTATTGTCTGTAAAATGTTGCATTTCAACCCTTGCACGAACGTCTTACAGTGTTTAAGTCGGGTACTGAATCGCCATGCGTTTAAGGTTAAACTCTAAGATCGCCATGCGTGAAAGCTCGCTAAATAGTACGACTGTCTTGACATTAAGGGGCTGCTAAGCCGTCTTACGTTGAAATGTTGATAACATGTACGGAATCATCTTACATTTAAGGTTGGTGATAAACTGCAAGGTAACCGTCTTACGTTTAAAGATGATAAACTGAATGGGACTGATTTGCGCGGTTTCAGTCTGGTAGAATTTACTCCGCCTTTCGTGTAACGCTGATACACTGCTCAAAACTGAAAGATTTTAGTACCCGTTCTACGTTCGAGGTTAGAAAAGTATACGTCTAGTCTTTGGAACTAGGTTATTTTTGAACGGCATATGTTGAACGACACGAGATAACCAATCGGTTTAACTTAAAGCGCGCTTGGAAACTGAACTCGTCTTAAAGAGGCGCTCTGCCAGTGTTGGTTCGTCTTCGTTGTTTGGAAATGATCAAAGTGTTGGTCAAGGTGCTTTCTCTGCTTCCCTCAACCACCACACTAGGCGCTGCTGTCAACTGACAATTGACAATAGTCCAAATGTCGGTCAGTAACATATACTGACTTCATACAATCGTATGTCGATCTGCCCGTTCCTTTGCAAGTGGGATGGTCTGTTATGCCATTAGTTGTTCCGGAGCGAAAGAACAGGGCCGGGTAAAGCGGACCAACATTCCACAGGCTTACAAATGATTCACGAAAAAGAATATTATATTGTTATCAACTGCATGTATAGCTTCCCGTTTGTCAGTGCAAACGGGAAGTGAGCACGACCATTTGACGTCACGACTTATAGCATTGGTCGGATTTCTGGGGATGAGATACAGGAAGCGATCGTAGTGGTGGTAATTGCTATTAACAACAATGCCGTTGTCAGTCAATTGAGGAAAACTGCTGCAGTGTTCCTTTAAGTAAATGTGATTGATGAGGTGTTTGCGTTCTCGCTGCATGGTTTCTTGTCGTACCTTCCATAGTGCAGATGAGTTTTCCCCTTGATCCCCTCTTAAGTCATTACCAATATTCCTGGCTCCCCATGTTGTAAATAGGTCAGGTCTGAGGTATTACTAAAGAAATTGTCCTCTGGCTGAGGCAGACCTAAGCTGCTCGTGGACGGTCCTTTGACTGGATTAGAGTAGCCGGTAGGTGTTCGTTGGCACCCGTGGCACCCCCCTGGCTATTCTTCTTTCAAATCTAACCAAATAAAATGTAACAATACCTTAAGGTTTCAGTAACAAAATTGCGTTCGTCTTGATCGTTGATGTAAAGAACGTGACTGTTTCTTCCATCACAGAAGTCTTTTGCCTCTTCATGAGAAACGATTCTGTAATCAATGTAGTAACACGATCTTCCTTTGCTGTTGACGTAGTTAAGCCAACCTGTCGGGCACTTGTCACCTAAAAATAAAGCTAAACATGTGGTCGAAGTAGTGCATGCTATGCGTACTGTTGACAAAGAGTACGACACAATGGACTGCGTAGGGACTTTTACAATGTATGGTGCTGAGCACCAAAAGCTGGTCTCTTTATCATACAATACTTTTAGAAAGTTCGAGTTAACTTTGATGGGTGCAGATTTCTTAGAGAACTTCTAATTCGAACTTAATTTTATATTCAAAAGAACAGGTTTTAGATAATCATTTCCACCCACACATTTGGATCTTACTGGCGTGGTATCTCGGCGGGGTTTCCAGTAGAAAAATAACTACTGACATAAAAATGGTTTAAGTAGGATATTAGCCAAAAACAGCTCCCTTTATAAACAATTGCTAGCTAATGAGTATAAAAACGTACTGGAATCGTATTAAAATTACATTATTTGAGAGAAAAGTGGTTTTCTGAGATCAGCCCCTGGCGGTCGAAGCCTGGAACCCGCTGTGACATGCACTTGCCACTGACGCATCTTGGGCGACTACGTATATGCCAGAACAGAACCTTTGCGGTCGGACTGAGTCGAGGTCGAACGCTCTGGTGACGTAACTTAAATCCACTCGATCTATGGTATTTTAATTTTAAAGCGGAATTAATTTCGCCCTGTTTATCTCTCTAAAAACGAAAATCGATTTGGGTATTTTAGTCTTATAAAAATCGATCTGATAATAGCCCATTTTCATTACATCATATGCAACATGCGTACAAAGTGCGCCACGTTCAAATTTGCAAGTTTAGGGTTGGCCAACCCAATAAAATCTAAACCGTTTTCTCGGGTTGCTGATGGTTTTGCTGTTCTTGTTAGTAACCAAAATAGAGTCCTATGACCGTAAAGAATTCCATGAGAATAACTTTATGATAGCAAAAGGTCTAACTCAGTTTTGGCTATTAACCAACTAAAATGCTTAAATTTATGCGACTTTCAGGGAGACAAGGGCGGAAATTGGCGATTTGTAATAATGTCGCAAAACCCAAAAGATTTTATTGTTTTATAGCTCTAGCATAAGTGGATTTAAGGTGGGAGGACAGCCCCCCCCCTCTCCCTTGGTGGCCGTAAAAAATAAAGCAGCAAGAGCGTGAGGACATAGTGAGTTTATGAATTAACCCCATTATACGGTGGGAACNCAGACCCGTTCAGACAACTGGCGGTAACTATTGGCTATAATTTAAAATGTCGCTATCGGTCGATAAACGCATGATATCCCAAGCGACAGGCAGTGGCGAAGCTGAGAGACAATGACGAAGAAATAGAAGCTGCTGGTAAGATGTAAATTTTTATGGAAGCCACAGTGAATCACCCAGAAACTCACAATTCTCTCTTTGTCATACATTAAAATTAAGACGATTTTCAAAGGAAGCACGTGGTTAAAGGCAACGGCAACCCTTTTTCATGTCTTTTGTAGCAAAAATAAGGTTCGTTGGTTATCCCAGACATATTTTCCACTTAATTACTGCTTTTCGTAATTTAATTAATTATTCGTTCTCTACTCCGGAAGTGACGTTTTGAGAGGCAAGCATTTCGCGCGAGGCAGATTTAGGGGGGCCCAGGGGGCCCGCCCCCCCCCCGTTGGCTACCACAAGAAAAGTGAAACAGCAACAGCTCGAAGCGTGAGGAGCTAGGACCGCTAGCGGACGAGGAGAGGGGCTCAGGCGCGGAAACGCGTTTTTTTTTAGTCCACCGATAGATATTCTGAACAGAAGGTCCACATCCTCGCCCCCCGCATCTTTCGGGCCGCCTGTGCCCATACAATCGCGCTTTGCCCAATTCCCCGAGGATGTTGGGCCCCCCTTATGGTATCCTAGATCCGCCACTGTGTCTCAACACCTATCGTTAGTTTTATTCCTTTTCAACGCGTGGGTCAGGACCACCCAGTTGCAATACTAACCTATTGTGCATCCAAATTCAATGTGTACACTGCTCGTTTGATACCGAAGTGGAATGCCACCTTTCTCGCGTTTTGTCGTGCAAGTCGATGTCTGCTTGTCAAAGTCGACTGAGAAACAAGTGTCCAACTTTAGACATTTCTTAATGCATTTCCTTTTGTTGTCAACGTTAGCAATGATGTCATCAGTGAACCCAACACCCTCTCGATGCTTGAAAGAAACCATCTGAAGTTGTTCACCGCTATTCAAATCACAGTAAGCACGATCTGGAAAAAAGACGTGTGAGAATGTGCACCATTCATGAATGATGAAGGTTATGAGGGACTCCTTGCTACTTGGCCATATGCTGGAATGACGCTAAGCGCTAAAACACCTCGTTCACAAACCGGCTACATAACCTTGGCGTTTTCGCTGCTAGCGTGCACTTGAGCGATTACAGTCGCTTTTGCCTTTGACGCTACCTCAAAACCACTGGCGTTTTTGCACAGTGTTGCTTACTTTACAGGACACATAAGCACAGAGTAAGAAAAACACACTTGATGGCTGTTTTTCGAGGGAGTCTAATACCTTTTGACTATAGTCTACAGATTTCATAGCCTGTTTGAGGCTAAGCCTAGGTCATGACCATAGACTATAGGGTGTAGATGATATGGCTACAACTCGAAATCAAAAGGCACAAATCCTGATAACGTGCTCTGGAACAGACCATAAGCCAAAAGACAAACAAAATCAATTTTTGACTCTAGACTCTTCGAGAAACAAGCTCCAAGTCTCAAGGATTCCACGGAGCAAGTTTCACGTCTTGCGAGAAAATCGAAATCAAAAACATATCATCGAGAGATATCGCCATGCATTACAAACTGAGTCAACTAACTTTGCCTACTAGTGTCTGATAAGTTTGCAGGTCAATATTAGGGTATTATTATGAGCCTTATGAGAAAACAAAGAAAAATACATATAAATGTTTTAGGTCAGCTAAGTAGGGCTAAGCATACTTTCAAATTATGTATTTCAACCAATCTTGAGGGTCTTTAGAGGAGACAACTTACCTGGTATATACTGTATGCGCTCCGGTGACGGGCAGTAACAGTAATAAATCTCCTCACACGTCGTTTTAAAGTCGGCACAGGCCACTGTGCGTTTTCGTTTGCCGCACGTCACACATGGTTGATCCCAATCACCTGGAACTGACGCTCCAGTTACTGCATGACATGTAAATCGAGTTACGCAATACACTTCATCAATGAAATAGCTGCGAGGTGCGATACACAAACCAGGAATTAAACTGGAGGGAATGAGCTTGATAGGGACCTGTGGAAAGGGCGGCACTTAATCGGTACTTGGAGGGTAAAATTAGGTAAAATTACACTTTCCTAAATTTCATCATGCCGTTTCCGTTTTATGTAACTTTTGATTTTATTCATGATAATCGCAAAAACCCTCTTTTTGATAGACCTGAGGCTAAAGTCCAACAATATCAATTTCTAAATGCATTCTCTTAGTAGAAATGCATATAGCATGATACCTGAAAGTTTCATTTGAATCCGATCTGCCAGTTTAATTAGCAATATTTGGACTATTTCTGGGACCCCTCCAGCTAGTGGCCTTTTCATTATTTGTGTTTTTATCCGCCTCCATATCCACCAAACTGCTTGCATCAATATGGCTACTTCACACACAAATATATCTTATCTTTCGTATTCAACTTGTGTAGACAAAAAGGTAGCGTTAGAGACTCGATTTTAAGGCAGGTTTAAAATTGTGTTTTCTCGACGCTCTTTTGTTACTAATTGGTAATTTTTGGGGAAAAGTGTCATTGGGCGCTTTTCGGAAAATTCTTGTTGTCGTTTTAGCCCGTGTTCATTTAATTCAGCGGATTGGTTAGACATTCCACAGGTACATCAGCGATACTTACAAACACCCGCCAACCACGACACTATTACAATACAAAGACATGTCCGCGTCCTCGAAAAAGAGTCTTGCCTTGAACTAGTGAGCCATTGAAATGAGATCTACCAGCTCCGTGTTTGAACTTATCAAACAATTTTTGATATCGATTTTACACAGTGTTTACATAGAAAATGGTTCTCAGAAAATTCCAGCACAAATTGGTTTTCGCAGATCGAATGGTGATTGTCATCGGTGTCGGATCACTGCTCAAACCTTTTTCACTATCGATCCCCTTTCCGAAGCCTTTTGTTTGTCAAAGAACAACTTTGCACCTTTACTAGATAACTGTTTATTTCATCTTAAAGAATTGAACAGATAGTAGTAGGACTGCAATTACTGTCCACAAATCAAAAACATAATTTGCAGGCAGATTAATAATTTTAATAACAATAAATATAAAAACAAATCAAAAACATAATTTGCAGGCAGATTAATAATTTTAATAACAATAAATATAAAAGGATGTTTACTGGCAGATATCAAAATTACAAGAGACAATTCCTCTGGTGCAACAACGTAATACGATCTAGTTACAAAAACACAAAAACACCGAAAGCCTACATCAATGAGGATGTTAAGTAATTAATTTTTGAATTTGCTATTATGAATGAAAATGGGTACAATTATTACAATATCTATTAGAAAAATATTCAGATCTAAGTTAAGTTGATGCGAACCTTAAAGTAAAAATGAAGCATGTTGATTATTAGGTAGTGTGTGGTAAATGGAGGTGACATCAATATTTGAATCAAGGGCATGGCAGAGATGGACACCATCTACTTAATGGACAGGAGATTTAATAAAAATGATAAATACTATTCACGGAGCCACATTTATAAACATTTGATTCGCCTTCAAAATAATTTTGAAATTCAATGATTGATTAAGTATTTCAAGTTCAGATTTTAACCTTTTCAGTGCAAAAATACATTATTTCATCTTTTAAAAACACGAAAGGTGTAACATGTTCACTTGTTGCACCTTTTATATTACAATTAAGAAGATCCCTTGTCACCAACCACGAACGAGTGTAAACTTAATATAAGTGGCGCCTTTTGCTCAGTCTCAAATGATCAACTTTCATAAACTGAAAGGTGATGCAAGCTCGCACGGTGAAATATTTCTATTCGCTCTTCAGTTACACCCTCCTTTTTATAAACCTGTAACTCTAAAATGCAAATAATGAGCAAGAATTACAACCAACATGAGTAGAGCGTCTCCAAACAAATCTCACGAACTATTGGTCATTCTGGCCAAAACGTTTCCCTGCAAGTGATGAATAACAAATGAGACGTATATCTCATGCATGTCCGGTAAGAGGGCCGTTTTGTAAAGAAAACACCTCTCCGCGACATGCAAAATAAGCACGAAAATTGTTCTTGGAACCTGTGACACTAAAAAGATTGAAATATGAGAGAAATTGCAACTGTATTACGTGTCTCAAACAGGATACATCTCCGTGACATGCGCAATGAGCCAGACTGAAATCGACAATAAAATCCATAATCCAAGGTTTTTATTGTTAAACATGGGACATGAAAGATAAGAAAAATATTAGTATTCTTAAAAGCTAAAAGATTCATTTTAAAAAATGTAACATTATGGAAAATATTGACAACATTCTTTCGTACTCATTGTGTGTTCTGTGTCTCCTCTTTGCGCCGGTTGACAATGAGCGACAATGTGGATGATGAAAATTACGACAATGTCATAATGAAAGTGGGTAATTCAGTGCAGAAACATTGGAAATTTAATATAACCATAGTTTGATTTAGATATCAAGTCTTTACTAAGAAGCTCCAAATAGTTAAAAATATTGCTATCAAGTCGTTACCTAGAAGCTCAGAATAGTTAAAAATATTGATCCTTTGATATGAGCTCAGGGAATATAATAGTGTGTTTTTCGGACAACAAATATATATTTATAATAAATATTTATTTTTTCGACTATCATCCCCAAAAATAAAACGTCAATTTTAGTCTGCGTTCCTAGTAACAGCGTCAGCAACGTACTAAAAGTGCTGTCTGCCCCTATGGAATGTTTTAAATGCCGAAATATTCAATGTTTACTCAGGGTCGTCATATCAATATCATGGACACAGAGGCACAACATTTCACTGGGGCTCTTGTAATACCAACAAAATATTTAGCAATAGCGTAAATTGAGTACTAACAAGAACATGTAGACATCGATAGGCCTAGACCTCACGGTACGCAAACAGCAGAGAATATCAATAATTAACGAATACAGATATAAGTTTCCTACCTTTTGATTGTTAAATTTCCTTAATTAACTTGCATTTTGAAAAGCACTTCGATAATTAATACTGAACGAACACAATTATAAGTTTTTTCGCCTTTTGACTGTCATTTCCTCAGTTAACTAAATAAGGATTTTGAAACGCATTTCGTTAATTTATACTTTTCGAACATGCAGCGAATGCGATTGTTTGAACAGTATTAAAAGTAAGTAATGAAGCGCTTTTCCAAACACAAGTTAATCAAGGAAATGACAATCAAACGGTAGGACTCGAGATAAAAAGGAGTACAGGCGTTGGATAATTTCGAAATATTCAACTGTCTCTGCTTTCAGTTTCATCAAGTTCAGACTGTGACAGGTTCATTAGACATGGATGGCACGTTTATTTGGCGAATCCGAGCTCATAGTCCCGTATAGCGTCTAGACATATTTGAAGCGGTGTCAGACCACGTGGGGTAGAATATACGCTTATCTAATAAAATTTCGATTCATATATTTATTCTGGAATAACAAGGAAAACTTGTTAGTCCATTAACTCAATGAATTACTCACAAACAGTTACCGACAAATACGTGTTACCTTTTCCAGAATTTTTATAAGTTTTAGATTCTTCCAAAAGTGGTCACATTCATTCAGCAGTTCCTTGTATGACACCTTAATATTTCCATAATTATTACCGCAAAATGGTGGCAAGAAATCGAATCACAGAAAACACATGTATCAAAAACGTATGTCAACACTCTTGCTCTGAACGATGATTCTCGAGAAGCAAGGTATCAATTCTTGAAGATTTTTGGGATGACACAGTCATTGAATCCTGGGGTGGTAAAGAGGAATTCCGTCTTGGACAAAAAGCGACAAATAAATCACATCGCCTGCGCATGCGCTAAATTTTCCCATCGGCACTCCATATAACTCTAGCCCTGCCTCCCGTTCAGTAACGCTAGGACCTCGCTAAAAGCAAGACTTCGCGAGATTTCCTGAGACATTGCTGTGTATTTTGAGAATGCGTGACTTTGGCTAGATTTTAGCTAGGTTCTAGCTTAGGCCCTAGCGTTACTGAACGCAAGCTTGGAGTACCCCCAACTCCCGCACGTTGCAACCCCGAGACTAGACAATGACCATCGTCTCTATCCATTTAGCCGCGAGAGATTTCACTGAGAATTTCTAGCTGTCTGCTCTACTGAATTTTAATAGAGTTATAGTTATCAAATGAAGCCTATTTTCATTGCTTCATTTTCATTTTCTGATTATTGTTCATTAAGCAAGACTCTTGATATGGTTTCATTCAATCAGTGATTTCTCGCCAAAATTAGTCAACAAACCCGAAAGTTGTACTGGAAATTCTAAGCACCGACCTGTGGCCCTGGGTGGATAACGCCCAGGGAGTTACTTGGCCACTGATATCTTTGCAGGACCAGTCGTATAACCACTTTTTTACAACCTGTCGTACTACATGTGAGAAGTTCTTCAACAAGACATTTTGGGTGTTAAAATCATGGCCGTATGTTATGGAAAGAAGTTATTTTTGGTCTCAAGGAAAAGTTTAGGCCCTAAAAATATGTGTGTGTGTTTTCGTAACTTTCGAAGAATTACTCTTGATTCTACTTAGCTAAGTGTGCGGGTGCGGATGTGAGTGCGTGTATGCGTGGTGACATCGTAAAGTGTATTTGTCAATTGCCCCGCTCTTGGCGGACTGTCCCACTTTTTGAATTTCTCCCGCCAACCCGGCACACCATTAAAACGCGACATAACCATATTTTCCCCCGAGCATTTTATCTTTGAGTTTTGGCTTAGACCCAGATGTCCAGCTTTTCGATCCAATTGTTCCGTTTTTCATATTTGTATTTTGACCCTGAAAACTGAGCAACAGGCGTTCAAAATAACATTGTTTCTTTTGAAACACAATTTCTTTAGTAACATAACAATCGTAACAATGTGTTCCAGTGTCTCTTTTTACGACAACACACACTACATGTAACAGGATCACTAATTTTTAGTTTCTGAAGAAAAGAGCTTATTTCTAAACTTTTATGGAAAGTCCTGCACTGTAACCATTGTGATAAGCAATTTACAGTACCTTTCAAA
>NMRA01000003.1:2726985-2782878 GCA_002633005.1 Phoronis australis | reverse complement strand
ACCCCCCCCCCCCCCCCCCCCCTCCTTGGCAATTGCAAAAAGTAAAACAACAAAAGCATAAAGGTAAACTACTCCTGCAAAGTAATGCCACTCCTGGTCGAATTACGTGGGATATCCCAGGGGACCGGCAGTGACGCTGCGCACTACCACTCCGATTCTGTCGTCTGCTCCTCTATGCAATGAAGAAAATTACTTCATATTTTCAAAGAAAACAGACTGGAAGCTGGGTGATGGTGAAAAACAGAAGCTGTTCATGGGAGGTGCAGCACTGAAAAAAGTGGGGCTATAGCCCCCAGCCCCCTGTGGTGCAACACCCATAGACCATGGGCGGTCAGTGGCGGATTTAGTGGGGGGTGGGCAAGAGGGCCATGGCCCCCTAAAATTCTACCAGATATCGTTTGGCAGTTCGGGTGCAAATTTGCTGACTAGCACATGCGCGCAACTTCCAGGGGGCTCGAGGATGAATAAAAAATGCATAGGCCCTGAACAAACCCCGTTTTTTTAGTCAAAAGGTAAGCAAACCCGAAAATTCGAGATCCCTGCATCCCTACATCTTAGGCTGGGCGCGCGCATCTGCATAAATTCTGGCTGTGTCCTGCCCCCCGCCCCTAATTCAAAATCCTGGATCCGCCCCTGGCGGTGCAGCACTGAAAAAGTGGGGGCTATAGCCCCCAGCCCCCTATGGTGCGCTGCCCATGTGTTGGTAAGATGAAAATTTTAATCAAAGCCTAAGTGAATCACTTAGAAACTCAAAATTCTCTTTTTGGGCAAAAAGGTCAGTCTCAGAGAAGCAAAAACTCCGAGAAAACGAGGCACTAAAGTCCACTACAAAGATGCCGACGCACAGTGTACCCCGTTATTTTCTTTTTAGTCCTGCCGATATTTTGTCAGCAAAAGGTCCACACCGACAGAAGAGTTTGAGCCCCCCATATTGAAGACTGGGTGCGCGCATGTCGTACGGGGTCATTTTTTCATGGGTAGCAAATTCTTTACAATAAATTTAAAGTCCGTGAAAAAAGCTAACCGGGGTCAGTTTTTCACGGTGTCATTTAATGCTACATCGTCTTCAGGGTTGTTTGTCACCGATTCATATTAGGTACCACTACACCGCTGTCAAAGACCCAACCTCAATCTCTGTTCTGTTGTGCTACGATACCAACCGCTAGGATCGTTGAGATCAACACGGAAGTGCGAACCGGAAACAGTCTTTAAACCAAATGTTGTGGATGTCTATGCCTCCACTCAATCTCTGTGAAACCGATATAGCGATAATGATGAAGCAATGGAACTAACAAACAGCGTTATAAAAGGTATTATAAATTCAGAATTATGCACTAATGCGGACCCAGCTATTGGTAAACAGATAAAACAAGGGGCAACACTGCCCGCTGGCACTGGTCGGCACTCACTGACACTGGCACTGGCACTGGCACTGGCACTGGCACTGGCACTAGTCTAGTTCTAGTTGACTAGTAGCTACTTTCTAATTTCTAATCTTGGGTATGGCATGGTTACACTTCCTGTCTAGCCCTATCGTCGGCCAGGGTAACCCGCCTCCCGTTCAGTAATGTAGTAAATGTCGACGTCAGTCTCGGCTGTGGCGTCTATGTTGTGATGTCCTTTTCGTGACAATGTTGGTCTTGGCCTGGTGCGACATCTAACGCCAGAAGAGCCCAGCCGAGGTCACACTCCTATCACGTGACGAGTCACCCATGAAGACCTCGTGACAAGATCGTCTGGGCCTTCTGGAGTTCGCTGCCGTCCTGTGCGGACGCAATGTGAGTATTCTCCAGACTTTGCTCTTGCACCGTGTTAATAGGCCCGAACTTGTGTGTCCTCTTGGCCAACCGACTCCCCATTATTACAACATTTGGCGTAGTCGGCACCTATTTCCCGGTGTTGGAGCGGCGTGCGTGTCTTTCGGTGGTGGCGGGNACTCACCAGTTAAAACACAGCTATTCAAGCTTCAGGTAAAACCCAATCCAGGTGCCCATCCCTGACATCCTGATTGCTTGCTGAAAGACTGCCAGCAGGGTTCCCGCCAGCAGTTTAAATAAAACAAGCATCCGGGGAACCATAAAACTGACAAATCACAAGACACCACAGAAAGATAAAGGACGAATGATGTTGACGATTACAACAAAAGCAAGATTTTGCGAGATTACCTGAGAAATTGCTGTGTATTTTAAATGAGAACACGTGACTTTGACTAGGTTTTAGCTAGGTCCTAGCGTCAACTGAACACACGCCCTATATAAGCGTTGGAAATCATCACTGGTAACTTGTCAACGGTAACTGGTTATAACTTTTGAGTGAAAATACTGAAAACCACAAAGCTACCAGTCCAGATCACTTGCCTCCCAGTCCCAGTCAGTAAAGTATTGTCCTTATTGACCTTATTGGTGTTCCTGGGTCCTCGACTCTTGATAAGTTAAATTCATATAACCCACTTGGGTAGTTTACTTGTTGCTGTAGATGTGCTTCTGGTGAATCATATGAGCCTCTGTTAGCTACTCGCTAACGGGCAATTGCCTATTAGCTGAATGGTTAGCACGCTTGCTGGTTTTATGGGGGTCGTTGGTTCGATCCCCGGGTTGGGTAATCTCGGCTATTACTACATTGTGAAAGATCACTCGTTCTCAACCATGTTTTCTTAATAACGACCAAGGTTACATTTTTTGAAAGGGAGTTTTTGTGGGGCGTTTATATCCAATTTATTATTCATAGGTAACTGTTTCCATCGGTATTATTGGCTATACATTATTTTATCAGTCAAAAAGAAAATCAGTTTAGCCGTTTCATCTGGATCATCACCTGTATCGTGTTACTAGCTAACGCAGGTTCTCATGCGCTCTTACCTTTACTCATTGCCGACTTGAAAGTCGCAGAGCGTCACAAGAGCATTGAATTAAGTCCTGAATGAGTAAAGGTAAGTCTACATGAAAATCTGTGTTACTAGTAGCGGGTAACGCAATACCTGTATACCTACAGCATCCACAGGCAATGTATAATCCTCTACAGGGGTCCTGCATTTTGAGAACCAGTTTTCTCCTCTGAATAATGGGCGTCAAACTGGTTCTCAAAATGTAGGTTCCCTGTGAGTGACTATTGCCGCCTAATTTATATTAGGAACTTTTATTTTTAGCACATTTTCATGCATATCCAGGTATCCAGCATGGCTTTGCAAATTAGGCCAATAACAATACTGTAAGTTGCTTACAAGGATGCTTATGGAAGATATATGACACTTGAGGCTGAGGTTAGCAATCTTGTCGATTGGTGTGGAGTGCGTAACCTACCTGTCCATGTTTTATGTTACTCATTAGAGCAAGCACCGAATATGGGGAGTTAGGCATTTATTAACTCTAGGTTCAGGGAAGGTTAGAATGTCCCCTGTGTTGGCAATTGGAGATCAATGGTGCTTAGCGTTGCCTGTATGAAGTATTTTTTTAAAATGTATACCGGTTAATTTATATTTCATTGTTTGTGGACCTCACGAGCTAGTAAACTCAACCTTTACTCTGCCATCAGTACAACTTGTGATATTTTTTTATTTATTCAACTTGTTCATTCTTGAACTTTAGACCAGAGACTTAAGTCTTGGGCTTGTTATACAAACCAAAATTTAGAAATCCAGTTTTCACTGAGTCTGGTTTTGTTATGTGTGGCATGTAGTATGTTTACAATGTGAATTGTAGTTTACAGATAATACAAATCTGATATTTTCTAATGCTAAGTGCCATACGTTTACATTGCAGATATTGGTGAAATATACAGCCGTTTATTTGATCACAGACCAGTACTTCATGGGGAAATAGCCTACTTTGTGAGAGAGTTTGAGGTAATACTTTAAACTTTGTCTTCTCTACTTTTTTTAGAATTTAAATATAAAAAGTAATGCTTGAACGTGAAGGACACAAAATGTCCATGGTGCCATCTGAAGGACTTCAGGGACCAGAAACTGAGGCACTGCTAGTACTGACTTAAGGGCCTTTAAACCAATTTCAGTGGATTAGTCCATCAATAAAGCGAAATGTCTTGAATCGTTAGGCAGCTGTTTCCATAAACACCATCAGTATTGAAATCGTATGGCGAACATAAAGGAGGAATGCCACTGTTTTAGTGTTAATTGTAGTTAAATTATGATGTTCTGGTTATCCTTTAGAGATAAGTTTTCAAGTTGATTGAATTTTTCCAGGCTTTAATTAATTATTCACGCATCATTTCGAAGATGACGTTTGTGAACGGAATCATTCCCTGCCAGCTTTCCTTGTGTAAAAATTCATTGTGGTCTTTTGTTGGTGCTATTTTCTAAGAAATGCAGTAATTACTTGGCTTTGATGAGTATTCTCAGACAATCCTAGAGCAACCTAGACCTCATTTGAGTGGGATTTATCCATTGTTTTATCTGCAGTGGATGGGAAATGGCTGGAGTCGGCGACCACAAAATGCAATTCACTTACCTATATAGCTGTAGTGAATGCTAGTTGTTGGCCTTGGATACTGCGGTGACTGTTCACACACACGGGTGACAACAGCTTTGTAGCCTTCAATCACTACAGTGCGTGCAAGTTTTCATGTTTCAAACGTGGCTGGATTTAGGGTATCCCCTACAGACATGATCAAATATGAAACGCCGTGTTTGGAATTTATACAGTCTTGCCTACAATTGTGGTTGAGCCGCTCTTCCAACATCCTGGATCTACATACGGTGTTAGGCGGCCCTTTTAGATAACAATTAAATGTAAATGAACATGTCAATCTCAATATGGCGTGGAAAAGGTCACGTGATATGGCTACCAGATGACGTAATGGCCTGACTTAGATGTTTGCAACAATTGAATGCATATGGTGCTCTCAAAGTCATCATTCTGCTGTTATTCCCTAACAAAAGAAGGTGGTTCCCACATTAGACATGTGCTCTTCAAATTCCAACCATTAAGGATTATAGTTCTGAGTCAGTAGTTTAGAAAAAAAAGATTGTAGTGGATGCTAATTTATACTACCAGAAAATAATAATAAAAAAGTTGTTGAAGGAAAGTTCATTGTATTCAAATTAAATCTGGTATGCTGGGCTACTCAGAAAATAAACTCCTAGCACCTCCAGGACACAGGTCATGAATTCAACAATGACAATGTCAAGATCCTGCATAGAGAAACAAACTGGTTTCAGAGAGATGTCCAGGGGACTTTAATCATCAAATCACTCAATCCCTCCCTTAATAAAAAAAGAAGGTGGAGCTTGGTTCAAATTGCCGTGTGCTTGGGATGAGAGTTTGCATGAGGTTGCAAATCAGACGAGATCTTGTGAGAAAGTAAGAGACACCAGTTCCCCACTGATCTTCAATACCGTCTTCCCTTTGAAGGAGATGTGAATCCTCCTTATTGTTAGGAGTTTAATTTTGTGACTATTCCAACAGACAAGATTTAATTTGAATACAATAAAAAACAAAGGGTACCACCCCAAACTTGGAATAAAAACAATCTAACATGGCGCTGCATGGAGCTTTCATATTTCACCCCAATGTTATCTTGTGAAACAATTGCTCAACTGTTTACTCACTTTTCTTTTGATTTAGGAGAAACGAAAGTACAGAGAAGAAGCACGTCTCAATAAGATTCTCGAGCATCAACAGGAAATTATTGATAAAAGTTTACCGAGGTCAAAGGAAGGATTGGGTGAACAACTTTTGAGCTTATCAGCCAAAGGTTCGTTATGTACATATATCTTTATAGTTGGAATTTGGGGAAATATTTCACTTTTTAATTATTTTGAATATTTTTATCCATATCTTCAACATTTCTATTTGTTATCCTACAGTTGCATCTCTTAAATCATGTGCTGGATCTTTGCCAAGGGTTTCAGTTATGTTTCTGTCCAGATGACAGATGATCATAACTTTTGGATGGAGTCAACTACTACTGTGCCCCCTAGCTGCAATTTTACCTTTTGCCTGCCTCTGTATCCATTAAGTTCCTTGGCGTTTTTTCCACAAAGCTCAGAATGTCAGATATACATTTTGTTTGTATTAAGTTGAAGACATCTGTCAATTTTCAGATGAATTAGACATGTTCCACAATCCCTTAGCATCTTCCTGTCTGTTGAACTGCTTGAGAGACTTTTATGAAGTTTGGAATGTTGAACTGCTTGAGAGACTTTCATGGAGTTTGGAGTGTGTGGCTTTTGAAGAGATCATAACTGATGATTTTTTGATGGATCCGACTAGTGTTGTCTCCCCCTAGTGGCAGTGCCTACCCTGTGAAGTCCCTTGATGAATCTAAGTGAAATTTGGCAACTGTGTTATTTTGGGAGTGAGAGCAGCACATGTCCATTGTTAAACTTACAATTCTGTCTTCATGGCAATTACGTTAGTGGTGTATGTTATTTTGTGTCTGCCTATTTCTGAAGTCTCTTTCAGGATCACCATGAAATTAAGATTTAATACACAGTTCAAGAGAGCACGGAATACGTTAATTATCATATGCATCCGAAGACCATTGTTCCCTGGTGACGATTCTAGTTTTCTTAGTGTCTACACAAATAGCAATCTTATCAGACTCCTGATGGTTCGTCGTGAAATTTGACAGATATGATATTTTCAAGGATTGTATGTCACTTCCTTATTTTTGAACAGTTCAGATTAACGAATCATATATTTGTGTCCGACTCTCCTTCCATCTACAAGAACTCGTAATGAAACTCATCTTGTATGTGTGAACTGGGCATACTACAACACCCGTCAATGTTTGGATTGCTTTGTGTGGTGCTGTCTTGAAACATCAAAGTCTGTTTTGTTACCCACAATGCTGCACATGAATCAGGCAAATATGTTGCAACTTCAAAATGTTGTTTACAACTACTGTGCTGGTCATCATATTAACATTTTATTATTCAATGCAAACCATGTGTAATTCTGAGTTGCATATGGAAAGCACCGAAGGATTGTGTGTTCTAAAAGTTTCAAGATGTTTTGTACTTCAGTGCTACTGACTTCACCTTGGCCAGCATTGTTAGTCTTGCTGCACGCAGACAAATACTGAAATGTCACTCATGTTGAATTTTAATTATTTCAGTGACTGTTGCTACCGAAATGTGTGGAAGAATAATTGAAAATGAGGAAGCAAGACTTAAAGTACGTATCAATATCCATTTCATCAAAAAAGTGTCCTTGAGATCAGTCAGGCCTTGTTTACAACCCCAAGTCAAATTTTTCGTTATCATGTTCTCTGTTGTGTAATAATGGGCAAATAGTCCTTTAACTTTGTTTCGAGCACCAGGCCAAATGACGCAATAAACGTGAATCTGCGAGAGATGTAAACCAAGGGTCACAGGCAGGAGTAGCTGTAACTGCCACTCTTGCCAACAGGTGTGGAGATATTTTCCTATGCAAGCAGATGCTCTAGCACTACACAGAACCAAAGTAAACAATGTCCCTGTAATTGCGCTCGTACTATGATGTCTTGCGTGCTCGTGTCGAATTTTTTGTGCATCTGAGCTAGTGCACTTGAACCAAAAGCAACACTGTATTCCAAAAATGTATGTTTGAATTCGTCTCATAAGCTAAGCAAGTCCCTTCGCCAACAAGACAAGTGTCCGTTCCTAGCTTTTAAATTATCGCCTTGATTGAAACAAAACTGGAATCAAATTAGTCATTTTTGTATACAAGCACAAAACTCTTGTGTGAGGAATTGACTTTTTTGGATGTAAGCAATTGCATTTACACAGGTTTGCATATGACACTGTTAACTGTGTTCCAGGTTGATCAGCTGGCTGAACAGAGACAACAGAGAGTGACGGAATGGTCGAGGTTTATGACTGAAATGTATGAGAAGAGTGCTAAAGTAGATGAAGACTTTGAGCACGACTTGGACGCACTGAAGAAGCAATATGAAGAACTGGAGAATAATCTACGCATCACACCAATAACACCATAATACGGGATAGTGCAGAGTTTGACCAAGGCGGGCTGCTTTAAATGGACTAGATTTGTTGGACAAAATTGTTACAAGTTAAGATTTTGAGATTAAATTTCACCCGTTGGATAAATAAACTATTTTTCTAATATTGTGATTGTCTTGTTTTAGATTTAAAACTAATGTTGAACTGTGAGATTTTATTCGAGTAAGACGAAATATGAAGAGCTAAGTGGACATATTTTACTGAGTGTACAACAGTAAAAACAGTATGGACTATTGAAAATCACAACTTGCGAAAGAATGGCGAGTGTATTGAATCAATAACAACATGTGTATGTCAACAAATGTACATTAAAATTTCCAACAGGTATAGTAACAACATTTGGTTATACGGTAAAACATTTAAAATGCTGAATCCTTAATTTCAGAATGGTCTTGTACGACATTTTGTATTCATAAACAAGGATACAACAAAAGTAAACCAAGAATCAATTGCAAATCTTTAAAAAGCAGTCGCAACATCCATGAATCAAAAACGAGTAATTAGTAAACAACAAACAACAGCTCACTTAAAATTGCTATAAATTGGTGTTTTGTTAAAGAAACAAACCTTTTAATAGAACACTTACTGTTATGAAACTGATCTGAATTTCTGGGCTTGCAAAAAAAGCTATAAATTGAGACTGTACTTGGGGCACATAATGATCCCGTGGTGACAAACCGATTTTTTAAGCCTGGTCTTGTGTAATGATAAAATGTCCGTTCTCTCCAAGCCTAGAGATAACTTCCAATTTGACTATGGAACAAGTTCGGACCACTTACACTACTGTAAATGCTATAAATAAACAACATCTGGAGCTGAGACCTCATTTAGATTTCTTGTTTCCATCGTCGCCATCATCAGAACTATCAGAGCCATCTATTGCCTGCTGTTCTTCACCCTTTACTACTGAGTGCAGTTGTGTTAACACGTAGATGCCAAGACCAACACATATTATGTAAGGAAGTCTGTAGACGGATTCCATGGCATATAGTAGTGCCCCCAAACATAGAAAATGCATTACTCGACGAGACCACAGGTTACCATAACTACAACAGAACAAAGTTCGTAATCCTGTCGGTGTTTTTCCTAAATTTAGTTGAGCATGATGCTGAAACATTAGACAAAAATATTATTTTTTCAGCAAGAATTTCTAAAAACGAGCAAAAGAGAGCTCATCACAAATGGCAAAGACACATTTTTTATGCGCCCACATATTTATATGTGGACGCATTAGGCTGGCATCTCCGTCCGTCCGGGCGGCGTCCATCCCGCGTCCGGTGCTCTATCTCCAAAACCCTTTGACATGCATTCATGAAATTTGGCACATATGTTCCATTCATGAATGGGACGGCATGAGCGAACTTTCGGACGGAATCGACTACCGGTGTGCCCCCTAGTGGCAATTTTAGTTTTTTACACTTACCTTTGTACCTTCAAAAGTCCTGAACGGATTTTCATGAAATTTGGTATGTAGTCACCTATTAGTGAGATGACGCTATCCTCCCATTTTCGGATGGATTCGATGTAGTTTACGCACCTAGTGGTCATTTTTACTGTTTTTGAGTCCGTTTTTTTGCGTCCACCCCTCTATCAACCAAACCGCTCAAAGGATGATTGTGAAAATTGGCAGGTATGTGCTTACTATAAAGAGGACAGTTGACGATGATTTTCCAATGATTTCGACAACTGTGTCGTCGCCTAGTGGCAGTTTTGTTTTTGTTGCGCCTATGGCTGTATCTCCTAAATCGTTCTTTACTTAATTTAGCAAGTGTATTTATATGATGTTGACTACGGATGACGACGACTTTCGGACAGATCTGACTACTGCTGTGCCCCCTAGTGGCAATTTTAGTTTTTTTACGTTTAACTCCTCAACAGATTTTCAGATAAAATTTTAAATATAGGCATCTATTGGTATGATGACGCTATCTTTCTGTTTTTGGATGGAATCGAGATATTTTGCACCACCTAGTGGCCATTTTTGCTGTTTTCCAATCTTGTTTTTTGTGTCCACCCCTGTATCAACCAAATCATTTGAAAATTGACATATATGTTCTCAGTGTGAAGACGACCTTTGATGATGGTGACTTACTACTGTTGCGCCTCCTAGTGGTAGTTTAGTTTTGCGCCCATAGTTGTATCTCCTAAACCCACTGATCTTTACTAAATTTAGTAGGTGTATTTGTATGAAGATAACAACAGACGACGACGACTTTAAGGACACTGTGCCCACTAGTGGCAATTTCATTTTATTCTGTTTTCCTTCGTTTCTCTGAAGTTCCTTGACAGATTTTTATGAAATATGGCATTTTCCTGTTTTTGGATGGGTTGTATGTTATTGTGCCATCTAGGCCATTTTTATGATACAAATAAATAACCCTAAAAGCACACCATTTGCAATGCATTCGTGGGCACATTTCAACGCTCCGCGTTGCTCTTGTTTACATCTTCAAGTAAAGAGTGTGCAACTCCAGTGAACATAGTACATACATAGTATCAAGTCTACGAGAGCAATGCTAATAATTTGAACATCAACACGATGCAATTGTGGTACTATTGCAGCAAAGAAAACTAAAACTACCACAAGAGGGCATTGCAGCAGTTGCATACATCCATTAATTGACACCTGTTATGCTCACCTTAACAGAAATTTATTTGGCAACATCTGATGATTTTTCAAGGGGTTTGGCAGGTAGAATGGTGGATACCAAGCGAGCATAGTGAACTGATAAAATTGTGGGCACAGCACAAGTCTTTTGAGGGCCCTTTTGGAAAGCAGTGCTATCACTGAAGAGGCCACCCTCATTTTAAATATCACAATAATAAATAAATAAATAAAGTCTAAACTGACTATATGTGGACAAATGCTGTTCTCTAAGGGATATTAAAAAATTAACTGCAAATTTCACCAAGACCCTTCATCAACTTGGTAGATATTGAGGCAAATACAAAAATTGCCACTAGGAGGCGTAGCAATAATCAAAGCAGCTAAAGACATGTTGCCGCTAATACAAACAACATGACTCAGATTTTGAAACCATTTGGCAGATAGGAAAGTGGGTCCCAAAAACGGACACTAAAATACTGAAAGTACTGCTGGGGGGCACAAAGATTGGAGAACAGGGCAATCATAGGCAGGTGCCACCTTTTTGTTTTTAGAAACACATCTGTCAATTTACATGAAGCTCCAGCTAAGGAAATTGATACTTGCACACAGGCAGGCGCAAAAAGTAAAGCTGCCACAAGGGGGAACATACAAGGGGGATCCACAAGTTGGATTCATACAAAAATCAACATTAGTTGAGCAAGACAAATGGACGCAAGGTGGATGGGTGAACGCAATATGGCTGCACACAGGACAGAGATGACGGCACCATTCCAATTAACTAGTGTCAGAGCCCAATACAGGAAGACAGCACAGAAATAATTTATTCAAAAAGTTACCTGAATCAAAATGCAACATCAGCAAGTAAAGCATGGCATAATATTTAACATATGGCAAAATGTCTGAACAAATATGCCATTCACAGTTTCACACCAACAGACCTCATAAAGGTACACACGCTATTGTATGAAGTTATCTTACCTGTTAACATGGTGAGGTAGTAGACTGGAGACTAGCATAAGGGTGCAGCATATAAGTGATGGAAGTTTAGATGGGTCTGTCTTCAGAGAGGTAGAGAACCTGAGGAAAAGGAGCAACAAGGTGTGTTTTAGCTGGCAAATAAAGGCATAAGATTCACACAGTAGATCTTGTCTTAATTGACATCAGATGCTCAACTGCAAGTGAATCAATAGCGCTGTATAGTTGATTTAGATATCACAGAAATCTGGTATTTCAAAATCTGTCAGATCATTAGGTGAACATGGCGAATTTGAAAACCAGCCCAGCGGACATACAGTAGCCCTGTACATGGCAATTTTACGCAGTTTTCTGTTGTGAAAGTGGCGACATCATCATGCTGAGCGGGTACTTTCGCTCTCGGTTTGGTTTGCTCATGTTACAAATCAATATAGCCTGGCTCCACTATTTGATGATGGCTCGTATTTAAACGCACTAGAAGTTTCAATAATTTGTCTAAAATCTTCAACATTAATCCTAAAATTTCGGAAGCTAATATTAAATTTGATTAAACAGGAAGACTCAATTTTGAAATTTTTGTCGTTACTACCCAAAACAAAAATTTAATACTTCAAAAAATTACTGAAGCACACTTTTAAATAACACATTCTACTGCCCTTTGCCTTATGTACATTCTACGTGGAAATTCTGCTAACAAGACTCACCTGAAGTTCTTTAACCAAACAATACATGATGGTCCGTTTAGAATGAGTAACCATAGTAACAGCAACAACAAAGTAAGCTGGATGTGTCTGCTGGGCGATTGTCTTGTAAATGCAGCCACGGCCTGAAGCAAAGTACAACAGCCATTACATAGCTGACGTCGATTAAGCAAATTTGTGTCACTTACGCCTCTAGTTTAGACACAATTTATCATGTAGCTGATGACTGAAGTGAATGCTCGTATAGTTTACAGCCATCTTCTTGGGGTAAATTTCAGGAATAGGCAAATCTGACTTCCTTGTTCACATAGAATCAGAACCCTTTAATTTCTAGTAAAGAGGTTTTACCTTGAGCAAGGCCAGGATAAGGACCACAAGAAGGGCAGCAGCACCACAATAGAACAGGGCCAGATATAAGGCGCCTAGCAACACAGTTGACTGCAGTGTAACCAACAGTGTTGCAGCAAAGGATGAACTAGGACTGAAATAGAAGAGAAGATTAAAGACTACACACGGGGGACTGGTGCCAGCGTAAAGATACAGCGATATTAAAAATTAACGCTCACTTAACATTTATATTCTCAACTTTCTGAACACTAGCACAGCATAGAATTGAAAGTATGTTGCATCTAACAAACAAGCTACATTTGGTAACTTCACCTTAAGATGACCAGCAGAGAGTTGGATGTCAATAACTGGCTTGATGGACCATGAACCTGTGATGCAATTTGTCTTAACAACAAAATTAAATTATTACCACAAGTTTTTAAACTGACTGTAAACCTGCCTTCCATCACAAAAGACAAATTTTGCTTTAGACCACCTACTGTCATGGAAACGGTTTCAAATCGGTTTCTATAAGTTTGCTTCTCAATGCGTGTCATTACATGTGCCCAGCATGGTATTATGGCTTCATAAACTTGTCACTTTTGGCAAACCCAGAAATTACTTCCCAGTGGAGTAAGGAACAAGCCAAGACCAATCTTGTGGTAAGAGGTTACCATAAAAGGTTTGCCTGTTGGACAGATCGACGGTGTAAAGCTACTTAAAGGATCAGCTGCTAAATATATCGAAAGTCATTCGTGTACAATACGAGGGAGTCAGTTGATAGGTTTACACTTCTATCAACACATACATCACTTACCAAACACAATACAGTCTGAAGACCGTCCCAACAGAGCTGACCACTACCTCAATGCCAGCAGCATGTATCTTTACCAATACATAACTGACCAGTCTACACATATAACACTTACCAACCACAATACAGTCTGATGACCGTCCCAATAGAGCTGACCACTACCTCAACACCAACAGTATGTATCCTGACCAATACATAACCAATCAAATATAGCAGAATGACCATTAAGCCGAATGAGATCCTTTTGTGGCCAAGGCTGACTAAGTCATCATCAGGGATACCGCTATGAGCAAGAAACCAATGAACCACATCTCTCCTGTAATAATAACAACTGACTCTCTTTAACACGAAATAGTTTTAAAATTTAAGAAAAAAACCTTATTACAAAATTATCTTCATACTAGCGATACATTTTTTTTGTTCCAAGTAGCATAAAGACTTGACAAAATTTATTTTTAGTTTTGTTTTTCAGCCAAAAGATGGCGCTGCCACTCCAGTAAAAGCAGAACAAAACTGAGGCAGATAGAAAGAGTGAGACTGCAATTAACATATTAATGAAATTGGCAGTTTCAATGTTTTATCCGGTAAGGCTATCAACAGTTTTGGAATGATATTTTTCAGAACACCATCAATAAAAAGCATTAATTTCAGGTACGGGATAACGATTTAGTTTTCGTTCTTCCATCCAGAACTATACCATACAACCTACATTGCACATCCACACAGACCCAACAACACACTAAATATGGCAAAACTAGATGATAAAAAATACTGTGTAATACTTTGACCAGCAACTGATTCCATAAGCTAGAGATCAGAATTATTGAAGAATACAAATATCCTGTTCAGCGGTTTTTCAATTCAATATCCCCGGCTGTTTTAAAATACTTACTTCAGGATATAGGAGATCAAGGATACCCAGGGTACAAGACGCCAGTTATCAGCATAAGATTGATGGGAGTCGGCAAATGACTTGATAGCATCTAAAGAGCACGACCACACCACATTACGTTACGAAATAGTTCACAAACCATACATAACTAAAATTTTTTAAGGACAAGTGAAAAATAAACATTCATGAGCAATGTAGAGTGCTGCTATGTGTCCAGCATATGCCTTGAAAACCATAAATACTTTAGGAGGCTCATTTTTCAAATATTTCCACAGAACTGGGATCCCAAAAAATCAATATCAGATGTGTTCTCCTAATTTGGAACACAAAAGTTAAATTTGATGACGATTCATCAAAGAACTTGGCAGCCATTAGGGCAGGGGCAAATGACAATTTGGGGGACACCATAGTGGTCACATTGAGGACGCAATGTGTACCAGTGGGATAAGTGTCTGTTTCCTTTACTCGAGGTCAATGGCTCCAGTGACTCCAGTCTTACTCTGGGGCACACAGCTAGACCCGTGAGTCAGGACTCTATCTCTTCGGCTCACTTATAGCTAGGTAGTAACATAAGATAATTAAATGGTTCCAGGTGATCAGTGCCGTGAGCCCACCTGAGTGACCTGTGCACATCTGGTATGTGTACCAGATCGCCTGCGATTAATTTTTTAGTTGTTACATCGGTGCAAAACTTAACACTAGCCATGGTTTGAAACTTGTCATAATCCGTTGTCAGCTCCATAGAAACGCATCAGCCATATTTCATCAATATCTTGTGAAGGGTTAGTGAAATATAGCCGCGGGCGCAAAAAACAAAATTGCCACTAGGGGACTCCACAGGAGTAGAACCTGTCTAAAAATAAACGTCAGCTGTAGCCTTTTAATCAGGAACACATCTGCCAATTTTCATGTTTTTTAAAGTAGTAATTGGTGGATAGTGAGGCAGATGCCAAAACAGACGACTCAGATTTTAAAAATTGCCACAAAGTGGCAGAGAATATAGTAGGCACACGGTCAGACATTTGCCAAATTTCATAAAAATCCACAAAAAGTAAATGAAGTATACAAAACACATTTTACCTGGCTCGCACAGCTGCTGACCAAGGGTCATCAAGAGATTGACCACTATGAACACAGGTAACAGGCTTCCACAGAAACGACCCACCTGAAAACATAATGAGAGCCACGTGAATGCCCACAACAATACATGACTTTTTTATCACAACATAGAACCGACAATTTTTTGAACATCAGTGTAGAATCAATGTAATACTTTTACGATGATGGCTTAAAATCAATCCCATATCACAGCAATTGTGAAGCTGAAAGTACAACTAACTGTACACTATCGTTCGTTCAGTAAAACAGATCCCAGGACATGTTGGCCATTCACGGGAGTAAATTGTTAGTAAAATAAAGACCAATCAGAAGACTCCTATCCATTTCAAATTCTTAATCACGATAATGCAATGAATGACAAAATGTCACCACAGAACCAGACTTCCCAAACTGGTTGCTTTCCCTACTACAAGACCATCCAAATTGTCATCTACTGTAAAGCCACAACTAATTAGGTCAAACTTATAAAACTTCAAACTGGATTATGTCAAGCTGAAGCAATCAATTAACTCCATTCTGTCCAAGATTTTATCACTTGTTTCATTAATTATAATAAACAAGAGCAACGCGGAGCGTTGAAATGCGCCAACAAATGCACTGCAAACAGTATGCTTCTAGGGTGTTTATTTGTATCATAAAAATGGCCACCAGATAGTGCAAAATATTTTGAATCCATCAAAAAAATGAAAAATTCACAGTTTTTCTAACTAACTATTTACCACACTTCATGAAAATCCGTCAAGAAATTTCAGTAAAACAGAAAAAAATGAAATTGCCACTAGGGAACAGAGGTTCATCGGATCCGTATGAAAGTTGCTGTCTTCCGTTGTCAATGTCATATAAATACATTAGTTAAATTTAATAAACATTCTGCAGAGGACTTAGGAGATGCAGCTAAGGGCGCAAAAAAACTGCCACAGTAATTGAAGCCGGAAAATCATCGTCAACCGTCCTCTTCACACTAATAGTATATAAGCCAATTTTCACAATCATCCTAAGATTGGTTTGGTTGACAGAGGGCGGACGGCAAAAACAGACTAGAAAACAGAAAAAAATGGCCACTAGATGGTGCAAAGTATGTCGAATCCATCTGAAAACCGGAAAATGTCACCGTTTCTCTATAAGAAAACTTTTTAACAAATTTCATGAAATTTCGTCAAGGAACTTCAGAGAAACAGAGGAAAACAGAAAAAATTATATTGCCACTAGAGGGCAGTCTTAGTCAGACCCGTCAGAAAGTCATTGCCTTCCGTTATCAACTTTATAAAAACACATTTGCTACATTTAATAAAGATCTTGTAGAGCGTTTAGAAGATACAGCCATGGACGCAAAAACAAACAAAACTGCCCCTAGGAGGTGCCATAGTAGTCAAAGTCATCGGAAAATCATCGTCAACCGTCCTCTTCATAGTAAGAACATGCATGCCAATTTTCACAATCATCCTTAGAGTGGTTCGGTTGATGGAGGGATGGACGCCAAAAAAAACAAATTCCAAAACAGTAAAAATGGCCACTAGGTGGCGCAAAATACCTCGAATCCATCCGAAAATGAGAGGATACCGTCACCTCATTAAAAGATGCCAATGTGCCAAATTTCATGAAAATCGGTTGAGGACCATTGAAGATCCAGAGGCAAACGTAAAAAACTAAAATTGCCACTAGGGGGCACAGCGGTATTCGGGTCGGTCCAAAACTCGTTGCCCTCTGTCGTCAACACCATAGGAACACACCTGCCAAATTTCAATAAGATCCTGTAAGGGGTTTAGGAGATACAGCCTCGGACGCCCACACGCCCAGACAGAGATGACGGCTGCACCCACATATAAATATGTGGGCGCATAAGAACACTGCGGGTGGCCTGATGTCATTTGCGGTGCAGGCCTCATGGTTGGGCCCATTGCACCAAACACCTGACCTAAGCACGAGAGCCCAGTAATGGTTCTTCGTGACGGAATTTTTCAAGTCTGCCTGTCTCCTTTAAGAAAACGGACAGACGTTGTCATTTGTTGCCATGCACTATACGTTCTGGGCATTTAACAGTGCCATCCAGCAGATTCCTAAGGCGACGTATCTATTTAAAAATCACAACAAAGGTTTCCCCCTCAAAACAAGAACCAAAGATTGCATAACATGGTATATTTAAAAATTCTCATTTTGAAATTTATTTCAAGTTAAATTTTTTTGCTCACTTTTTTCATACAGTAGTGCTTGCTCAAGTTCACAACTGCTGTCCATAACAGCCCAGCGTAAGCTAGGGACCAAGACGCATCTCCAACATACAACATTATTATATGCCAAACAAAGCTCTTAGACTACTGGAATTTTCAACAACAAACAAAAACACTTTTTGTTAAGACGGTACCTCTCCACTCTGTGTGAACAGGCAAATAATATCTAATTACATAGAAGTAGCTTAATCCTGGCAACCCTACTTACTGTATTTAATTGTTTGTCGCAATAGAGAAGCTAATTAATTGTTCAGGTCTCTACTTGCAAACCTTTGACTGGCTATAAAGGTATTGGACATTCAAGTATTTTGAGCCAATTGCCAATGGCTTGTAAATGAATAAAAATTGTATTATAACTGAAACTAAGGATTAGGAGAACGAGCTGAGCCTAGTTATTAACCAATAGCCAGGGGCGGTAAAGAAAGAATCCTCTTCATAAACCAAGTTGCATCTTCATGAGGGGATAATGGTCTGGCAGCACAGCTTATAATGGTATCAATCATTCTATTGAGAAGTACAAAATGTTATCAACGCCCTTTGGAGGTGACAGACCTCAATGCAAGCCATTGACAGATTTAAAGACTGTTGGTAAGTACTTAGGTACAGTTGTAACATGTACTTTGAACCTCCATTGGCAACAGCAAATAGACCAGACGTTAATCACACGGGGCAAGTAAGCAAACTTGACTAAACTGACACGTTCATATATTGTTGTTTACTGTGTTGAATTAAGATTAGAAAACTGAAATAAATTAAATACTGTTTTATCACAAGCTAAGGTGGCAAAGATTAAAATGGTGAGAAATGTCTGAAGTTGGCACTGTCACTCGTTGAACAGTGGCTCTATCGTGCACATGGTACATATCTAATGATAGTCAAGTATTCCAGGATCTTATCACGAGGATTATTAACACGTTTTCATAGTATTAAAGAATTTAATCTGTCAGGCAAAAGTTATTAACCCATGCAGAATATTAGAACGTAGCTCAGTTGTGACCTCACTTTCTGGTGAATAAGTCATATGTAAGTCCAGTTCTGCATGTAAATTAATGGCAAATAGGCTTGAAAAAAGCTGTCCTGCTACAATTTACAAAGTCAGTTGCACAAAAGCACATTACTATGGGCTTCTTTATTCTTGGATTTGTTTTTGTTCACCGAGAAGTTGAACAAAACATTAAGCATAAACAACTGTGACTTCAAATATCAGGGATCAAGTCATACCAAGTAACAGTTCAAAGAGGCCAGTAGTGTCTACATAAGGTTATGCAGGGCCCTAGAAAAATGTAACCACTGTCCTCCAAAAACTGTATGAATTGTTTTGCAAAATGTTCCATGACTGTATGAGAGGCTATAAAAACACAACTTAATGATTTTTATGAAAAAAATGAAAACTTGCATAAAACGAAAACAAAAAATAATTCAGAAAGGTGTAACAACTTTGTTAACGAAGTGTAATTACCGCTAGACGATTTTTGAGAATCCTTTATAAAAAGTGCAGGTGTGGTCCTTTAGCCCACACAAACTCAGGATGGTTCTCTCTCAATATCCATTAAAAGGATGGCATGGGACCTACACTACTGGACCCAAGCTGATTAACTCTTTCGGTAAACAGTCCAAAATATTCAAACTGGGCAAATCCTTGTTTTACTATGGAGCAACATTGTTTGTTCTCAGTGTTTGATAAACAAAAATGTTGACTTAGGAGATGCACTCTGATGGCTTTAATCCAAATTCATCAAACAGTAAAAGCTTTGAACAAGTATGCATTGAATAGATTGTACAGTACTGTACCTAGTATTTGCTGTAGATAGTATAAGTCTACAGAGAACACACAGCTAAACTAAATGAAAAGATGAACAATAAATTTTGTGTTTCGATGCTAGACAGAATTCTACTGAAAAAAGAATTTAACAGAAGGGCAAGAAATTTGTAAACTAAAATAATTCATTAAGTGAGATATAACCACCACACAAACTGGTAAATTGCAAGATAGGCCACATCATGTTAAACGTGAAGAGCCAAGTGATGTATACTAAACAGGAAGACCTAAGTAATCTATAAACTAAATGGCTTCAAAATCTTCATATGATGCACATTAAGATTGTTTATATAACATTACAATATTTTCTGTTTTTCCAATTGACCAAAAACCATTAGCACATGCAGGGACACCTAAACATACAACCTAATGACAAATCGCAAAGCAGGCGAAACCAATTATAAAAGATGTTGGTTATTTCCTAGGACAAATGGTGACAGTTGACTGAACAATGACTGTGATGTTAAGAGCACAACCTCAAATGACCATGAAGCATACAGTAAATTTTGATGCAATTAGGGACAGGAATAGTGAGTAAACAGGTGTATGACCAGCATATCATAGTCCATTTCAGATAGATCGACAGGAGTAAATACGGACCTATAAAGGAGTATGGAGTAGGCTTTGTGACAGAGTCAATATTTACCCCAAACTCTCCTGTCAGGTGGCCTCATGAATACTAATATGGAGCAGAGGTGAATACACCCAGACATTTTTATTACTTACTCCAAAGTCATAGAATACGAAATTAAAATCTCATGGGCTCACATTTCAATACATTAAGAAGCATAAATGTTATACAAATGACCGAGGCTTATAAAATATGATACAGGAAAATATGATACGTCACATAACAGAACGTGCCGTTTGAAATTCTAGAATGGTTATCTATTGACATTAGTATTGACTGACATTAGCACAAGCTCAACATCCCCCCTAGATACTGACAGTGGAGACATGAGAGAGAGGAAGGAAAGGCACGCTCCGTCTTCTACACAGACCAAAGGTATACACAGACTGACACAGTGGGCATTAACACTTCACAACTGTATAACGACTTCTACAATAAATGGATTACAGCCATAGATTCACAGATTAACACCATCTTATGGTGGCGACACAGGTATGTTATCGTCAAGGTAAACTGGCTTGTTAGTCACATGAAAATGTGGTAAAAAAGTTAACTTCATTAACATGTGAATGACTTAAAACAAATCATACGACAAGGCGACTTTGTAGATAACAGGCGAGAGAATCAAACAGTTGACCACGTTTATACTGTGAATGACGATACAGAAACTGTTCAGAGTAAGTACATGTACCTCATATTTTAAACCTTTATTGATTTGATGTAAGATAGAATGTGATTTTTAATGAAAACACTTGACAAGCATCTAAATGGGCAATGAAAACAGCAAAACTGGAGAGGAACTAGGATGAAAGATATGTCAGAGCCACCATGGACAGAGAGTTACGAGATGAGCTGAAATTTACGTCATGTCATTCGTTATCCGCGTACAGCGAGGTTAAATGCTCACTGACCTTTGAACTACCTTCATACTAATCACAGTAATTGTAGTGTACATTGGTTACAATAAAACAGCCAGATTTGTTGTCAGGTTAAGCAAAAACTAGTTTTCAGTGGCTCTCATACTGTCATTTACGCTTGCATCAGGTGAAAGAGAGTCAATGACTGAGCATTCGCAGCATGTTTTTTTAGTGGAGACATGAGATATAAGCTGAGCTTATTTGCGTTCATTAGAAACTCGACTTGTTTCACAGCACCTAGTAGGTAGTTAATGGATTTGTACAAGAACTTCTGATCTCATCAACTGTCCTTATCATGAACACTGATCTGAGTTCCTTTTGTGTGGAGCAGACCACATTCCACATTAGCAATGACTTTACAACAAAAAACCATTAGCTTATAGTAAATTGCAATATTGTACACTGAAACGTACAACTTTCAACTGTCTGGCTCTAGAAATAGAATTACTTGTGAAAAGTTACATTGGGATCATTTTCCCCAAAGAAATGCAACATCAGAATTAGCCAAAAAATGTAACTGAATTCCTTCAAGTATTCATCATGATGGTAGATAATTTGGGTGCAGTTTGTGATGTGGACAAAAGATTGCACGAATGTTTAACAATGGATAAGATTGATATCACGATTTGGAAATCATTTGTCTGAAATTGAAACTAAATAAGAGATACATGTGCACAGATCTCCATTTTGACTTGGCCCCAAGTCAGTTATGTCAGAGCAGAGTCCCACTGACTAACCAATTATTTAGTATTGGCTGAAAGCTGTTACAGACATTGCATAAACACAATAAATGTTACTGTAATCACTTACAAAAAATTGAAGTTTTTAACAAAAGGTGCACATGTTTTGATTGGTTATTAGCAGTCCTGGGTATTAACAAAATACTGCACAAGCCTCTTTTGGTAAACAAGTGACATCATTAGACATAACTTAAGAACAACAAAGTTAAAGTTCAATTTCCATGTACCATCAACAAGCTTTTTATGCAAAATAAAAATGAAAATTTAAAATAACGTTGCCACTTTTTAGTTCTATAACAGTTTTAACATTTATCTAATTCATGACAAAATTGTGAAATGCAGAACCTCACCAAAGGACACCTAATTGGACATCCTTACTAGTTGAAACAACAAAGAATAATACCCAAATCAATCAATTTACGTATTGATTGGTAATATCTATAGTTTACTGTTGTGCTTCTTAAAACAACAAACACCTCCGTCTGAAGTAGCACCCATTAATCGATTCCTTGTTAGCACAGACGGAGCAGAATGACCTTATTGTTGAGTAAACAGTTAATTAGAATAAAGGATATTGTACACTTGTTGTCATGACATCATCTAGTCTTATTCTGACATCAGGATTGTTGGGTAGACATCACATAACATTAGAAGCAATCAGTTAGAACTGATACACATCGGTAAGATGTATCATAGCTAAGAGTTCACAAAGAAGTTGCTACATGACATCATAGCCTTAGGTGATTTGTGAGATAAGACCATACTCGAATAATATGCCATACCTTCCCTTCATCCCCTTGATGTGTTCAACATCATGCTCCAGTGCTTGTTTTAACATTTAAAAATGCCTTCATTAAGAGGAACTTGATGTTCAACTGTTAGAATGCTTAAAATTTGCCACCAAAACAATTCAATAAATAGCACATCATAATGCCAGTCTGAGCTATACTCAATACCATTGCTTGGGTTATAAAAGGAATATAGAATTTTGACGAACATAAAAACCACAACAGGAACAAATTTAACTGAATGACTTATAATTTTCCTTTCAGATAGGATGAAGCAAGGAATGTTAGACATGAACATACAAACTTTAGCTAGTCTTGAGACTAGCATCAATCCACGAAGTCTAGTCAACTCTGGTAGTACCTTGCACCGCCAGCAGGTGGAGCGTCATAAGCACCTAAGTGAATGGGACCAAAGCTACAAAGATAGACTATTGGAGTACTACATTCAAGAAGAAGATAAGAAACGCAGCTTGTCTCCTTCGCGGCAAGTTGAAATTGAGGCTTGGCGTGAGAATATCACACCCCGTTCTGATGCATCGTGGGCACACAAGAAATCACAAAGACATAGTGCACCGCCTAAGAAAACTCGGCAAAATATTCGTGTGATGAGCAGTCGGAGTGACTCCCAGACAGTGATAAACAAAAAAACTTATCTCACTGACACAGGCAAGTTTGTTGAGAAAGATGAAGACTTTGACAGCCTCATGGCACATATCAACCAGATGAGTCTACACTATGAGGCGCAGAGAAAGGCAATCCACGATCGAATTTTGAAAGGAAAGAAGACAGAGACTGCTAGCCCACAACCATCAGCAGGAAGTAGAAACGGTTGGGATAAAAAACCTGGAACTGAGTCAACAAGCAGTTCACGCCACTCCGCAGGAAGTGAACGGACGGCCACATCCTCCAAGTACGATGGGGACATATCCTCCGTCAGTGAGGTGGACCAGTTTAAACTTAACACTAAGAGCCCTTCAAATAACTTGCTTAACTGCGTAACAATTGACGACAGTGTTAGTTCGCAAAGACAGATGTACCCCCTAACAGACTTCACTATTGACAGTGATGAAGAAATAATCAACCTGAGGCATAGTTTACCTTCACGTCGGTCAACGCGACAGTCTTCAGCTCAAACAGTACAGACATTAAATAACTCTAACATCTTTTCGAACAGCGCCGTCTCAAGAGCATTCGATGCTTTACTTAATTACAAAGATGTGCAAGAGAATACCGCTGTAAGTGGTTTGTATAAGTTTCGTAATATCAGGACACGACCTGTAAGTTTTGGTACCGAATCTGAAAACTTTAAGAAACGCAAAGCACTATTACGGGAACAGGTTTCCAGGAAAAGTTTAGAAAAATTTCGACGACCCGAAAGTCAGCAACGATCATTAGCAGGTTCTGTTCAACAGCAAACAGAGCATCTCAGTTTAGCAAATGAACAGAGACATTCGAGAAACAGTAGAGCAGGTGAAAACAAGGCAAGCTTTCTGAAGGTGATAATGGATGACATGGAAGAGGACGAGGATAGTGCTGACAGGACACCTGGTGTTCACCAATAACACTACAATGAATAGACAACATGACTAAAAACAGACTATGTAAACTTAAAAGGATACTAAACCGCATTTTGACAATTTTACTCAAAATTGCTTCCATCGTCTGCTATTGGGTAGTTACTACTTCCCAAGAAAGATGGAAGTATTTCTCAGCCAAAAGCATGCTCTTACTGTGTAATACAATTAATTTGGTAGTTCAAGGCATGCAAACTCTCCAATGTTTTCTTAAGTTGGACTTGAATCAAACTTTAAAGGGTTGGTGAAGGTCTACAGAAAATTATTTTGTTCCAAGGATTTAAACGTTACCTTGACTTCAATCTCAGTTAAGGTTAAATCTCAGAAATGACAGATCAGATTTATGTGAAACTTTCCCATTCTATGCCTCATGCACAATGCTCCCCCATGCTTTTAGGAATTGTAGATAAAATATTTCAATTTGCATGAGGTGCTACCCAAAAAATAGGACTTTTATGATTTTTCTGAAAGAATCAAGCTGCATAAACCGAGAAGGAAATAGTAATTTAATAAACAGCAGGTTTTTGAGATTTTATCTTGAACATTTATACCAAATGCCATTTTGGCAGGTTAAGATCACCATTGTTCTGATAACAATGTATCTTTTAAGGTCACGTGATACGATTAATGGGAGATTGGTATAAATTTAAAAAATTGAAATTCTACTGGTTTCTGTCAGAAAACGTATACTTTTATGGAGTTAAAACCTATAGTTTTGTAGATACGGTATTTGGCAAAATACACAGTGAGGTCCTACATAATGTTAATAAGGCAAGTTTCAGGTTTAGTATCCTATTAAGAATTCAGTTATTGTATTTTATTGCTTTGGTGCTGACTTACATGTTCCTACTGCCTGTGACTTGACAGCAAATTCTCATGTTTCACACACAGTCGATAAGCAATCATTATACTTAGTCACTGTGCAAAATGAAATGACAATTCAATATCATTTTTTAATACACTCAGACTTCAAGTGAGCTTTTTAAAACTGAGGTAAACAATTTGTTATTTGGCAGACCGATGACTACCTACACCCCACTCAACACTGCCACAGATGATCTACTCAAGACAACAGCAAATCCATACAAAACAAAATAGTTAATAGTTGAAGTTGACCTGCTGCTAGGCAAATTTTAACTGCCAATGGCAGTACCTCAACTACCAGTGAGAAAGTACAGTCGTGCGTATCAGTCACAAATGTTTGGCTTCAGACTGAAATACACAGCAGAATCAAGGTCTTTAATAAAGATGCAAAGCATAAACTTGATTTTCTCTGAAATTTAGCAACTGGCCAATTGTCAACACAAGAATGAATTTTTTCCATGCCACATAGGATGCAAAGTCACAGCAGTTACATTATTATTTATTTGCAATTGAAATAATTAATACAACAATGATTTAGTATGTAATGCTATATTAGCACGGACATATTAAAGTCTAAAAAATTATTGTTTGACTGGTGTTAAAAGAGAGTGCGAAACTGATTGTAAATGCCAGACACTATACACACATCATTCAGCACAAGACAAATAGTGCTTGAAGGGCAAGTAAGATAAACACCTTAGTGTCCATGTGAAACAGTAAAATTACACTGAATCATGAACATGGTCATAATAAAAAAAAACTGCAGCTGGGAATTAATCACAACTAATGAAGCATGAGCAATTAATGGTGAATTATTAATTAGCGTGAGCCAGCTGTTCAACATTTGAGATAATCAATGTAGTTGAATACATAATAAAAATAATTATGCCATTTCAACGATAGACAATGTGTGCCATTACGCAACCACGAGGCAGCATTAATTAAGAGTTAAAACTGACTGCGAAAGGAAATGATGTATTGGGAATCGATAGCAAATGATTCCCTGAAGACAATAAATGTAAAGATATTAATTGAAATATTAAGCAGTGAGTTAGCAACACAGTATTAAGATGATCGGGGATTTTATTCACAAACATGATGATAGCTGTTTAGTAACAAGCCACACTCCTGAGTATGGTAAATAAAATTCAATTTGGGATACTAAATGGCAAACAGGTGAAATTTCATTTCGTCAAATTTCTCAAGAATGGAAATACCCTTTCATGAAAATTTGCTATGCTTTTAGCACGGTTTGAATGGCATAGCTATTAGCGAACAACTTTAGGTAAAATTTTGAGCATTTGCAAGAATGTAGTACAAGTCTGAAAAATAGAAATAGGACAATCTTGGCAATCAGTTTTGTCCCAAATTGAAGAACTTTTGTGGAAGTTCATTTACGCTTTGTAGTTGAATTATGAATTCATTGTTTCATTTAATTGCACAAACCTCTACATGAGATTTTTCACAATGTGTCAATTGGAAATTACTCCGACCATCATCGGACCAAAACATGGTGAAAATATGGGGTATTTCAGTATAATTGTACTTAGCCAGTGACCATGACATTGTCAGCTCAAGCACCTGTCCCAGAGTTTCCTGAAAGCTTCCCGCCATCGACACACTGTAGGTACAGGATGGGTTGAGAAGTAGCAACACAGACGGATCGTCAGAGAAATCGACTGGTTTAGCCATCATTAGCTTCGCTGAGATTAGGTTGTCAGTCTCGTTAGAACTGCAAGACAACAACACTTCTTGTAAAACACTAACATATCACAAAATCCATGTCTCACATTCAACTCTCTTCTTTGTTAGAAGCATTAAAACATGCTGCATGACAGATCCGACTTTCGAAAAGTTAGCTCACTAACAGTTAACACACTTAATAAGGGCCTGGATCTCGTCTTTGTACTCGAAATTGAACTCAAAATCATTTTTGACATTTTCTGTTGTACTGTTAAACTCAAGATAAGTATTTATTATTCTGAGCAATGGTATGGAATGGTTTACCTGGATGACTGTCTAGCCTTAGTTTGTACTTGCTGATCCTAATACTTTAAAGATATAAGTTCGAGTCAGGATTCAAAATTCAAGTGTGAACTTGGACTAGAAACTCATCTGTGTAAACCATAATGTACTCAGGCACAGGAAAAAATCTACAAATCTTGACCTTGTATTAAAGTAGAAATAATATGGAAATTGTCATATTAGCAATAATTCAAGTTTGAAGTTTGGAGGATAGCCCCGGGCCCTGCGCAGAGATTGACAACTAAAAAACAATGTAGTCCACCCCATTCTGAAGTAGTCTGTCTAATTTTTGATACAGGACTGCAATTCAATGCAGAGAAAATGTCGCAGAACTTATTGAAATTAGAAAGGTGAAAGATCAACTAATTTTGATGTAAAATAACCATAAGCAGGAGCTAGATAATAGTCCTAAAATGAGCAAAATTGTGGGTGAATACCAAAGAATCAGAGTGACATCATAGTATTTCAGAATGTGGCTATAAGACTTCAAAATCTGAAAACTAGAGTTTTAGAAATAAACTCACAGGAGCTTACCAAGTAGTTGATGCATTCTCATTATCATTGGATGAAACAAATTGTCCAATTTTTATAATAATGAAAACAATATGTAACTCAACCACACTGGGTGCCTGTGACACAAGGAGTCGAGTAATGCACTAATTAGACCCTAAAACATTATAATGTCCCATTGCTTGGTATCATGATTTTAAGTACAACAAGATTAGGTTTGTCAAAACACCATAAATCTTCCAGATGAACTAACAGATGTTTATAAAAGTACCCACAGGTGGCGGTCTGGGCAGCATTCCATAGGCACAAGACACTCGCCAGTAAAGCTAGTGTAATCACATGCTTCACTAGTAATGCATGGTAACATCTCACAAAGACTTGTGTCATCTTGCATCTTTGCAAGTTTCTTGCATCCAAGGAACACAGCCCAGATCAGTGCTAAGGAAACAATGACCTCTTTTGTGAATACCTTGAGTAAGATGTAACATCCTCCATATTCCAAGGAACTGACAAGGTCATCAGACTGCCATCTACCACATCTGTAATGACACATGATGTATGTACGAAAGAGATCAATTGATGGTGATATACTTGTTAAACTTGCTGTTTTGTGGCAAAAATCACTTAATTAAAAGGATACCAAGCCCGGTTTTGGCCTATTAACAGACACTAAAAGCGACTGTCCCATCCAGTTCTCTGAAACAAAATAGTGCTCTGTAGCCCATGACAACTCTCAAAAGTTAGGAGGAAAAATTGAAAACTCCTTACAAAGTGCAGTAAACGGCCGTGCAAGCATGACCTACACATTTAGCAAATTACACAACAAGAAGCCACCCACCAAGGACCCAATATTCAATTTGTCAGATAGGGAGTATTTAGTTGATTCCTTTGAAGATTGATGTCAATGATGCATTAACAAGTAACAGAACCAGGATTGGTTGAAATCATCACAACAGGGATTAGTATCCTTTAAACAAAAGTATTAGCAATGAATAAAGGAAACTGCAATGTTTCTGGGAGTCAAAAACTATAAACGTTCCTTACTCAATCGAGTGTCCTGGCTACACTCTGTTGACACTAGTCTAGCTTGAATGGCTTGCCAGATATTGCCTAAGCCCGCAACAGTTATATTGTAGAACATGGCCCCTGGTTGGGTGACAGGAATAACATGACCCGGAGAGATGAGGCTGACTGGACCAGCAAACACACTGCTCCAGAACCCTGGCGCGTGGAAAGTCACGGTACGCTCAGTCATGTTGAACAACTCGGCTGATATTTCCACCTGAGGAACAGAAACAAAGAATTCAAGAAATTTTCAACACAATATTTCACAAATAATTATCAAATGATACATTCTAAACATGCATTCTATTCAGGGGCACACATGAACAAAATGTTTTTCTAGTTTAAAGAAAATGACACAGGTCATTCTACAACAAGGCGTGGCCTTGTGCCATATAACATTGCATCTTTAACATTTCTCAGATGTGTACCAGAACACTTACCTTTGTACGAGACACTGGTACTGAAATCAACAGGTGGGTGAAGTCTAGGAGGTCTTCTTCGTTTAAAACAATCATCTGGAGTTAGTAACAACCAACATAAATACCACATGACCAGTGCATAACACAATTAGCAAAATAATTAAGAAAGAAACCCAAGACTGAATCATACTTAACCAATACCAATCCAGTGCTCGTTAAGTTTACAAAAAATTACAATCAAGTGATATTACATCCTGTGATGAAAGTAAATTGCCACACTGCAGGAAAAATGTTAGCTTATTATAATTTCTGTTATAAACATTACATATTAAATAATTTTAGATCATAGTCAAAGTCACCGCAGCAGTGAGTATCAGAACAGCTGGCAGACACCCTGGCAGACAGAAGCAGTAGACTTACCTTTCGGCCCAGTTTGGCAGGAGCAATAAGCCTGGTTATCGGTGATAAGTTTACACCTTCAGAACTGGGAGGATCAGAACACATCATGTAAAACAGACATTGGTATTGATACAAGCACTAAAATTACAAACAATGTGGCTGACGTTATTTTCATTACACACATATTAGTGAACACGTCACCAGTTATTATTTCATCACTGGAAGCATCTCGTAACAGCCTCACATTTCCCTAAATGTAGTTTATTATATTTATGATTGACAAGTCCCAATAAAATCAAGTTTATGATAAAATCAACAGTTCATTGTCGAATGAAAAGTGGCCATACAGTGCGTCTTGGATGAAAATGATAGCTTGTTTTTATAGGTTCACGCAACCTAATGATGACAACTTAAGCCTTGTAACATGAGGCAAAAAATGCTGGTCATGAAAACCATAAATCAAATAAAATTCATCAAGAGTTATACCATTGTTGAATATTTTCACCATCAATACAGCCAACTATCCAAGTATCTCCAGGAATGGTTGTCACAGCAACAAAGCTCAAGCCTTGAACGACAGGAACTACCAAGTATCTTGTTTTCTTAATCTAGAAATACCAGTAACACAACATATTGCAGAATTATGTAAAACAGATCTAACGATTCATAAAGTTAAATATCAGTATAGTTGGGTAGCAGTCCTTCATTGACAAAAACTTGGTAGAAGGCGCGACTGTAGACCTACTTTTTGTTGGACAGTTTAATTAATATATACTCGCTCGTAGTCTCCATACAATCTCCTGTCTACGTGCAGTTACGAGGCGAAACACAAAGAGACATAACGGACAAACAAGTCAAAATAGTTGCTGTATTTCGAGACCACATGTCTCATCATCAAGCAATAGGTGAAAGCGAAATTAACAGTGAAATAAACAGTGACAGCAGGTCGAAGGGCATGCAAGCAGGGAGTGTGAATGTATCACATGGTAGAGAGCCCAAGAGCCTAACGGAATAGGGCTAATGTGCAGTACACACCTGTGAGATGCTTATTCAGCACAGGTTCTTCATGACTGATCAACAGAGACTACAAAATCTTAAATGTTAAATGTGCAATAAACTTTTGCCTTCTTTCAAATGACAACATGTGATTGAAGCCACTTATCACGAATTATAAAACTCATTTTCCATACTGAGATAAGAGCTTGAAAAGAACTGCTTTCAGTTGGAGACGGATCACCAAATTACTTGTCAGGTGCTGAAGCAATATGGACAATAGGGGGAGCTGCAGACATTTTATTTTTGATTTTAAAATCAAACAAATGATAATAGACAACGATGATGTGGAAGAACACCTCCTGTGACGATAGTTCTTAGTGACTCAACAACATGGTTTATAGTGGTTTCAAAATATTTGATCACGACAGATAATCTCCTTCGCATCTTTCTCACTCCTGTTACCTCGTCTCTTGTGAAGCTCCATTGTAACTGGTCCTTAACTTCCCATTTAATGCTCTTCAGACCAACACTACTGGGTGGATCAAAAGTGAATGCGTAGCCCGGATTGTGGTGGAAATGATGTTGGAACACGCGCACCCTGTACTCGGGGTCCGTAGTAATCTGTCCAGTTTTGACATCAATTAGGTCAAACATGGCTCTCTTGGTGGCCAACACAAACTCATTACACCTGAAGAGAACAGAAGAGTAATGTGAGAGCTGTATATGATGTGAGAAGAATAGAATAGTTGTGACGGTTACAAGCAGTAAAAAAAAACTTTGCAGGCTGTCCGATACCTGAATAGCAACAGACGTGCACAGGCCACATGTCAAGCCCAATGCAAGCAGTAAGTGTAATCTAAGATTCACAGCGGGTGAGTATAGTGAGAGGTGAATAACTGTTTAAAATTGCTGTACACAGTTCAAGATGGCGGTACACAGGTCAAGATGATTGCACACACTTCAAGATGGAGGTAAACAGTTCAAGATTATTTACACAGGTCAAGATAGCTGTACACAGTTCAGGATGGTTGCTTACAATGCATAAATATCTGTGTGAACCAAACACGATTCTGAAAGTAGCAGGAGTGCTTTTCAAAATTTACATAAAACTTTCATAGCCTTTGGATTTCGAATTGACTCAAAGAACACAATAGTAGACCATTTAAATACATATTTGCATGCTCCTAACAATGTTAATGTATAGCAAGAACTAACCGACAATGCTATTTTACCACAGTCTATGTTAAACAAAGTGCAGTTGTAAATGTGAAAACAAAAAAATCTGCAAATAGGTGATCTTTGCACTAATGATGTACCTCGCGGGCTCACATAGCCCGCAACATGCCGTGTTATTCCACAGCATCACATCACGATACTTCACTAGACACGGTTCAGTGATTAGCGGCAGATCATTTTCACCACAAAACTCATTCTTAAAAACATTTGGCAATTTTCAACCTACTTCATATTCACATCTCATCTTATGTTGTTCTAACTAATTTGGCCAAAAATCACAGAGATAAGGAATTAGCGTGCAAGTTTCACTTGAAGAAAAAACAGGGTTAAGGTGCAACTAATGTCTTACACTGTCGATGTGATAAATGCGCCCAGGGAAGTCACTCCATTTTGCTGTACGTCAGTCCCTCTGGGAGGCCATTAACATATAGTAATGGGCCAGGAGTACACCAGATGCTCTGCTTAAGTTTTAGTACCAGAGTGCAGGAACATAAGATGTAATTATCACTTTAGTCTGAGGTCATGTGAAACAATTCTCATTGAAACTCTAAACTAAGGTATATATGAGAAGAGTAAACAAAAACATCAAGTTGTTTTGCAGCGGACTGCCAAGAGGACTCACCATACAATGCACAGATGGTCAGCGGAGACCCACGCTCTTGGAATAGACATAGTGACTGAAGACACAGACCTGTTGTCAGCAACAATCTGCAACAAAAACAGCAGGTATTAAGGAACATGCTTTGAATTACTGCCTTTGTCCACAGTTACATGTACCAGCTGTGCATGCACAGCACTTGTGTACTCGAATGTGGGAGAACTAGGCAGAGTAAACAAGCCGATTGTGTTCTATAAGAACTGGACAAAATGTTGATTTCTCTTAAAACAGCAAGTAAAAGGTGAAAACAGATCTTGATAACAAATTAATGCCATGTTTAACTGGATTTCTGTAATCAGGCAGTGGACTTGATAGTTCAGTGGACTAAAGCCTACCCGATAAGTATGCCGAATAAATGCCTATGGGCTTTTTTGGTGTTACAACTTCTAATGTCAAAGTGTCCAGATAGTGAGGAAGTCTACTCAGCATCAACTTTTAGCCACAAATTCAGTTTAACCATTTATGAAAGTGCACAAAGTGTTAGCGAACTATGTATTTATTAACTTAAAATTAAAAAGCACAGTTTTATGCACATAATCGCTGATATTTTCATATCAGCTGAGGCTATGACTGTCTGTTTACACGCTCCCCCTTTCCAAATAAACGCCCGGGCATTTATTTGGTGTTACTGAAATGCCTGAAACTTTTCATTTTCCGAATACACCCCCACGGGCTTATCTATGGAAAGTCCCGATAGAAAATCACAAACTGTCACAAAGATCCCGCAAGTGGATAAGGAGAAACAGTTGTAACTGCAAAAAACAAAACTGCAAACAATGGGATGGCACAGTGGCCACACCTGTCCAATGTCAGCAGACGTCTTCTCACCAGGAACACGTCTGCTCATTTTTATAATGATCCTTCGAGCAGCTTGGCAGAGGAGAGGTGGATGCAAAAACAGACTCGAAAATAATAAAAATGGTCAAAAGCTAGTGTAGAATAGGTCAACTCCAACAAACCTATTTGTTAAATTTCATGAAAATCCAACAAGGAACTCCAAAGATACAGAGGCAAACGTAAAATATTAAAATTGCCACTAGGGGTTACATCAGAAGTCAGATCCATCTAAACCTCAATGCCATGCGTCGCCATATCCATAGAAACACATCCACTAATTTTCATAAAGATCCTCTAATGGGTTTTGGAGATACAACACCGGGCGCCAGATATCCCAACAGAAATGACGGCAATATGTATCCACATATCAACAGGCTAGCAGATAAAAAGTTAAGGGAATCAAAACTAAGAAAACTTTATTCTGAAAGTACTCCTTTGTCCCAACTCTCAAGTCTTGGGACAGGTTAATGTGCAAATGGAAAGGACACAATTTCACAGACTACACGTTTGTTATGGCNCGTCATCACACTAATAGGTGCCTACATACGAAATTTCATGAAAATCCGTTAAGGACTTGTGAAGATACAGAGGTAAACGTAAAAAAATAAAATTGCCACTAGGGGGCACACTGGTAGGCGGATCCGTCCAAAAATCGTCACCGTCTGTTGTTAACATCATATAAATACACTTATTAAATTTCATAAAGATCCTGCGAACGGTTTAGGAGATACAGCCATAGGCACAAAAAAAAAACTGCCACTAGGAGGCGTCACAGTAGTCCAAATCGTCTGAAAATCATTGTCAGCTGTCCTCTATATAGTAAGCACATATACGCCAATTTTCACAATCATCCTTTGAGCGGTTTGGTTGATAAAGGGGTGGACGCAAAAATACAGGCTCATCATCGTCAACTGTCCTCTACGTAGTAAGCATATACATGCCAATTTTCACAATCATCCTTTGAGCGGTTTGGTTGATAGAGGGGTGGACGCACAAAAACAGACTCGAAAACACTAAAAATGGCCACTAGGTGGCGCAAACTATGTTGAATCCATCCGAAAACAGGAGGATAGCGTCATCTCACTAATAGGTGCCTACATACCAAATTTCATGAAAATCCGTTCAGGACTTTTGAAGATACAAAGGTAAGCGTAAAAAAATTAAAATTGCCACTAGGGGGCACACCGGTAGTTGGATCCGTCCAAAGGTCATCATCTTCCGTTATTAACATCATATAAATATACTTACACAATTTCGTAAAGATCCTGCGAACGGTTTAGGAGATACAGCCATAGGCGCAAAATAACAAAACTGCCACTAGGAGGCGCCACAGTAGTTGAAATCGTCGGAAAATCATCGTCAACTGTCCTCTACGTAGTAAGCATATACATGCCAATTTTCACAATCATCCTTTGAGCGGTTTGGTTGATAAAGGGGTGGACGCACAAAAACAGACTTGAAAACACTAAAAATGGCCACTAGGTGGCGCAAATTATGTCAAATCCATCTGAAAACGGGAGGATAGCGTCATCTCACTAATAGGTGCCTACATACAAAATTTCATGAAAATCCGTTCAGGACTTGAAGATACAAAGGTAAGCGTAAAAAACTAAAATTCCCACTAGGGGGCACACCGGTAGTCGGATCCGTCCGAAAGATTGCACATGCCGTCCCATTCATGAATGGAACATATGTGCCAAATTTCATGAACGTATGTCAAAGGGTTTTGGAGATAGAGCAGCGGACGCCGGACGGACGCCGCCCAGACGGACGGACGGACGGACAGACGGATGGAGATGACGGCACAATGCGTCCACATATAAATATGTGGGCGCATAAAAAGGTAGTGTAGAATAGGTTAACTCCACCAAACCTATTTGCCAAATTTCATGAAAATCCAACAAGGAACTCCAAAGATACAGACTGAGGCAAACGTAAAATATTAAAATTGCCATTAGGGGTTACATCAGAAGTCAGATCCATCTAAACGTCACTGCCATGCATCGTCATATCCATAGAAACACATCCACCAACTTTCATAAAGATCCTCTCATGGGTTTTGGAGATACAACAGTGGGCGCCAGACGTCCCAACAGAAATGACGGCAATATGTATCCACATATCTACAGACTAGCAGATAAAAACTTAAGGGAATCAAAACTAAGAAAACTTAATGGCATTCCGAAAGTCCTCCTTTGTCCCAACTCTGAAGTCTTGGGACAGGTTAATGTGCAAATGAAAAGGACACAATTTCACAGACTACACGTTTGTTATGGCACCATGGTAACTTACCTGTTGCACTGATGTAAGCCCAGACCTCACCAGGAGGTCCCTGTAGCCACCTCCAGTGGAGAACACAGTCACATGATTGAGAGTTGTGGTCCCATTCTCCATCCAGTGTGCGTTCACACGACTGTAGTAGTCATTAATGCTGTAGTCCAGAGGGATCACTGTGATACAGACATAAAGAATAAAATAACAGAGGATGTCTCAAGGAATAGTGCACATTCATTGGGTAAACATGGCAGAAATTACCTCAGAGTCTTCTTAAAGGGCTACTAAACTCTGATTTGGCAATTTCAACCAATCCTTGTTCTGTCTGTCGCTAAAACACCTTCACCTGAGTGATACAAATATAATTCAACTAAAAGTGCATACTCACTGTGTAACAGACAGAATATTATGATTCTTGCTGGGTGACCTTTTCCTACGATTGTCATGTAACTCGCCTAACGTGTGACCCACACTTGCCCGTTAAACTGACTTAGGAAGGTTACAGACAGAGCATTATTTGTTTTAGATGACTGCTTGGGAATGTTGCTGTGAATCTCTGTTTATAAGCCAAAACCAGGTTTGATATCCTTTTAGAAGTTGTTATTTCACAATACATACACCTCAAACATGAAAATGCCATGACCAACACAAACAAGAAATTGTAACGCAAGCAAAGATGACCCTTTGACCTGCCAAACTCACAACTCCTTATAAAGGGAGTATAGAAAATCTTATTTTCACAAACTTCATCAACCATCGAAATATTTATCAACAATAATAATTCTGATGAATGAATTAAATGTGGAACCTCCAGCTGGGCTCAAGTTACAAAAGCTACCAAAATTGACCGATCGCCAGGACTTTGAGTGACGGCTTAAGTGACCAATCAGAACGCAGCATTCTTGACACATCTTGGTTTCCAAGCCGCCATTTTACACGTTGCCAGGTAAAACCTATTGTTTGTTTGTCGACATTTCGCAAGGGGGCGGAGCTTGCGAAAGGTCAATTGTTGAGACAAACATTACCAGAATCACAGAATCATGAAAACATTCATTTCCACTGTCTGCATGTTAGTAATGAATAAATACTACAGACTTGACCCCTGACCTACCTGGTGATTGGTGAGGTGTGGCCTGAGTGATGATGGTGTGAACCAGCTGGGGGTCAAAGTCAGCCAGCGTGAACAGGCCTCGGGCAATCACACCCCCCTGAGAAAACAAATTAAAGTAGAATCAAGTGCAGATGTGAGCCACAGCTAGTCTTGTGCTCAAAATGTCAAACTTAATATAGATTGAAGTTTGCTGGCACATCTGAAAGAAGATTTGAGTAATGATCAATTAACAATTTAACTTGTACATTGACTTAATGCTTACGTTGGCTTGAGACACTATTTTATCCTTGAAATAAGATAACTGACAAGTTCTGTATTTACTAATGAAGATGATGTGACTCACCATAGAATGACCGACAATGACGACACTAGAGGGAGGGCTTCTGACTTTCTTGTAAAGCGTCAAAATGTGTTTGACACATTCGTGGACAAATTCTAGAACAAGGATTTGACAAAACATAGACTGAAACTCCAGAAGAACATCACATGACAGTCGCATGCATCCGACAGAGCTCTTACTGCCTGCTTCATGTCGATGAAAAAAAAAATGAATTTCTGACACAGTATCTAGGCCAACCTCGGACAAGCCCATTCCACGCAGTAGGCAAAAACCATCACCCAGGTGACAGTAGGTGTCATCTACACTATGGGTCAAGTCTTCATTATATTACAAAAGTTATCCAACACATACATTGTGCCATACTCCATGACATCATCAAACAATGACCACTGTACCTGTTTGTTCCTGCAGGACTCCACCAAACAAACCTGACAGTTCCTGTAAAATGACAGTTGAGTATATGAGTGCACACATGAACATGTTCCACCAATGCTGACATTGTGAGGCTATATTTGTCAAGTTGAAAATGACTAAACTCATTACCAACCCATTTTAAAACAAAAATAACCAATAATCCCAGTATCAAACAAAGGTAAATTGCATGGTTCATGACAATATTTATATGTGTAGCCAATAAGCAACCATGTTCAACATGACCTCTTGACCTAAAGGGTAGCCAATAGAAAACCATGTTCTACATGACCTCTTGACCTATCTTACTAAAAGGATGAGTTACCTCATTTAAGTCCACAGCAAAATAGTTAAAGTGGAGGCCTTGTCTGAATGTTTCAGCTTTCCTCAGAGCAACAGAGCCAAGAGACCTCACTACACAAAGGAAATAATACACAAATTGATGTAAAAGAAAGTACAGCCATTCAAGTTGCTTTCTGACTTCAAAGCAGACTATGAGATCAATCGTGAAAAAAATACTTAAAGACGTTAAAAGTAACGAAAGATCTTTTGAAAAGAAATATGGACTGAAAATATGTTGTTATGAAAACCTAAGTTCCTGAACTGTTTATGTAAAGACCATAAAGTGATGAGCAGCCAGGGCTCTCAAAGAGTGAAATGTCGACATGTAGCAAGGGAGAGACTATGTTAAATGCTACAGCCTGACAAGGGTAGACTTGTAGACTTACCTTGCTTATAACTGCCAGCATTTCCAGGTATGAACAAGACAGGTATTCCTGAGAGATGGAAGTTGCTGAAATAATTGTTTTGAATATGTAAGGTTTGTCACATTTCTTGATTTTCAGATTTTTAGACTATCATATATTATGCAGTTAGTTTGCACTGATGTGGGTAAAAAACTGGCCAAATAAAAATTGACACAAAATTATTGTCCTTAAAAATTACTCTCTTCCTTGATTAAACTAAATTATTTATCAGTGATGCAAAAATTGGCGTTCGTTTTACTGTCACTGTCATGCCAAGTTGCGGAGCGATATTCAGGGTCGGCCTTCAGTGCCATGAAAGATTGTGCCACCAATTGGCCAGTTTCTTTTTCGTTGATTCTTCAATCAATTGTTCTTCCACGAGGTTGCATACATATCACAACAAATTACTGGAACTGGTTTCACTTCATTACAAGTTTTTAGTAGCTCAATGCCGGCAAACTGAATTTCAGAACAAATGTTGCTGCTGTAAAGCTGTCATCATCTCCTGAGACGGCTGTAACGCGCAAGGTGAGTCAGTCGTTAGCTCTACATGTTGATATAAGTTCTACGACGAGTTGTTGAGCACCACTACTCAGGCAGTGCAAAAGTTCAGGGTCTATTGGAGCTCAACACACAGTGGTACATAGCTGTATTTTGATGATAGTCTTCATACAGCTAGCTGGCTTCTAACATGCAGTATGTTACTTCATACCTTTGATTAAGATAATTCTCAATTCGCCACAGATTAAATAGGTTAGAACATTTTTCGATGAATGTTTGTCAGACTTTGCTACCATGACACATAATGCGCCCCCATATAAGTATGCGGGCGCATAAAAATGGATAAAACCCGTGCATTTTATTAATATTTGGTCATATTTAAGAGATCTTCATAATAGATAAATGCAACTTCACGAAAGCAATAACATAGAATGAAAACATATGATTCAACATGCACTTGAATCGTAGTACAAAGAATAAAATACAGTGATTTTGGCAATACTCACCTAATTCTTTCTGCATAAGCCCTGAAAAAATATTAAGAAATTTTAAAAGCATACTACAACTGCAGGACGTAACATGGTTTTTCATAAAGATTCATTTAATGAATAGTCATTTTTTGATATAGTTGCCTCAAAATGAAGTATGACATGTCACTGGATGGCAGTAGAGTAGGGAGTGGACAGAATCCAGAACTCTTGTAGGGTAGTTTAATGCACGACAGTGCCAAATGACTTCCCATTGCTTTTTGTCAATTCTCTACGGCCATCATGCTGTCAAATTGCTGACTATTGTTGTTGTTTGGTGGGATAATCAAAGAATTCACACAAAAATGTCCATGCATGAATGTACAAGTAGGTCTCTTAATTCTTTATCTCCTATTGTTTGATGAACTATAACGAACCAATATTTTGTAAAAACTCTGATTTAGATCAACAAATGTTTTAACATAGGTCATACATCATTTCTTACACAGAAATTATCTCTAGACGTGGGATCAGATCGTGATGGCTTACAAGTTGTTTTTAACGACAAGCCTTATCAAACAGGGCTTGGAATGACCAATGACAAAAAAGAGGAATTTTTTCCAGGTGATGTATCGCTCCACAAATAAATAGGCTTATGTGATGGAAATATTTTTGTGTTGTAAAATTTAACTGAAATAAACGTTTTTGCATGAATAAAGTCAAAATAATGATGAAAAAGAGACGAAAAAAGAGGAAACTCGAAATCAAATAGAGGAAATTGAAACCAAAAAAGAAGAAAATCTCTTAAAAGAAAAAATTCCAAGTCCTGTTCAAGCAATAGTAAATTCTTAGTTTTTAAAAAGCTATGGAATCACTAAATTTTAACCCAATTAGTGGTAACAATGAAAGTTACATATAGAGTGCAGGTAAGCGTAACAGCTTAATGACAATATGACTGTCCATACCCCTCGCCGTACAGATACAATCCATAACGTGGAAATCTCTGTTGCACAGACTGCTTTAATTTGGCTGGCTGGAAAGTAAAAGAAAGAGGGTTTATAATTCAACACGCTGTTTAGAAGACTGTTCTCATTTACTGCTGTTCCTGCATTGGTTCAGAGCGTCACCGGGGTTCACAGTGCTTTGCATTCAGCTCTATAGTCTATTTGCATATGCGTTTGCATGTGACCTACACTTGAATAGCTATGCCTTGTAAGTGTGGCAGAGCTTTGATATCATACTATACTCTAAGGTTTTTCAACGTGAAGATGTACAGAGCAAGAATGAGAATTTACAAGTTCTTTGTATTTTTGAGATCTTCAGACAAGTTGTAGTTAAGTTAGTTGGCAATTCGTCTCTGGTTTTCATTAACTGTTTCATTTTTAAGTGTACTTTGTAAACTCTTTAAGCTTTCATTTTTTACTAGGTAAGATATGACATCATGTCTCCTAGCACAAGCAATGTAAAAATGGCCAGTTGCTGATTTCAGCAACTGAAAGGACTGTTTGAAAAAAGTTTGATTGTAGGAGTATTTGTTTGAGCTGGAAAGAGTTAAAGACATCAACTGCCTCCTTAAGTCTCCCTATACTAAAGCAATATAGCTTTGATAGTTTAAGCAGTGCGAAGCATACTTCGCAAAAAAGCTTCAGGTGTATGAAGGACCTATAGGATGTCCCACATCTCTACTGGGGCCAGTTGACACTGTTTGAGACGGTGGTACTGTCTACTCCCAAAATAAACCGTGACTACTGTCTCTAGCTAGCCCCAGTAGAGACGGTGAAGCTCCTACAGGAGCTTCTGACAAATGAACCTCGTATAGGAACAGGCCATACAGTAGCGATAGTACATCCCAATAAAAAGTTACTCATCTCAAAATAAAGCAAATAAAATCGAATGAAACATGCATGTATGCACATGGAGTTATAATTAGCACATACCACGACTCAGATACAATTTAGTCAACATAACTTGAAAATATCCATGAAAATCTGTTTCGGTTTGCTCAAGCTTCCCTCATCGGGTGCCCTTTTGAGGAAATTACGTGAAATCTGGCCAGCTGACGAACAAAAAGTCCAAGGGACACAAATTTTACAAAGACCACCTGATGTATTCCCATGCTATTTTGCAAGTGTCACGTGCCACGTCACGCGCTTCACCCAGTCTCACGCTAATCCTTGCCTAACTCACACGATGTCAGTAGAAATACATTATGGTTACCGCGTGCAGTGAAAAAGTTTAAGGCAACTAAAAAAGTGGGGTTGGAATTCTTCGCCAAAGTCATCTTAATTCCCGTACATGCTTCATTGAAGATATGTATGGAAGAAGATAGGATTGTTGAAGAAAGTAAGTGCTTTTTAAGTGATAACTTTAATAGTAAAATGTATTTTTGACAATGTGAAAACCTCTTAGACGGTGAGCGAATTTTGCCTGCCCCTTGTTTAAGTGCACATGACGAAATTAGTACAGAAAGTGATTGGAAGTATAAGCCTATAGCCCCATCCAGCCAACCGAGATGCTACGTGTTGCCTAGTACAGGAGCTTTACGCACCAAAAGCTTTTCGGTGAATTATGCCTCACACTGATTAAAAGTTCCATTGTTATAAGTACCTTTTGCACAGCCATAGAGTAGAGCCAGCAGGACACCTTAGGAGGCCGTCGATGTATTTAATTCCTTCCAACTCAAACAAATACTGACACCCGTAATCAAACTTTTTATTCGAGCACTCCTTCGTTCAGTTGCCCATTTTTAACACTGCATGCATTACTAAGTTTGATTATAGGAGTGTTTGTTCGAGTTAGAAGGAAATAACGGCAACAACGGCCTTCTAAAGAGTAGTTTTTAATAGTGTCCCTCGGCTCTAATCTCTATGCGCAAAATGGGAAAGGTACTAATAACAACGTGACTTTGATGTTTCAAGCAGTGTGAGACATAATGCACTTCCGGATTCTGTCTCTATTGGAGCCAGTCAGAGACGGTGGACCCTGTTTACTCCCAAAATTGACCCGGCGCCGGCGGAACAGACGACAACCGAACACCCACACCGGCACCGCCCAGGGTAAACAGCTTGAGCCGCGCGTTACTACTTTCAATAATTGGTCATTGCCGATAACACTTACTATATAAGAAGGATATTCATACATCCAGGTCATCTGACAATTGTTTTCTTCGAAGTTAGTCAACACGTCGTATACGGAAATGACAACGATTGACAAAACTACCGTGAAAAACACAACTTTTGCGGGCGCCGCCATATTGAAATCACAGGCATACCAAAGGCTAAAGTTTTGTAGTAGACTTCAAAGATAACCATATTTCTTAAATAAGTGGTTAGTTTTCACAATTTCTTGTGAATAAATGTAATTTCATAATGCATGAATTATCTTATTTTTCGGACATATTTTTTTTTTAATACGAATATTAAGACTTTTCAGTTTGCCTGTGATTAAAGCAGACCGCAAAATGACGAATGCTGCTGAGAAGTACGACACTGCCTTTCTAGGTATTTTACAAAATGAAGGAAACATCAAGGGGTTTCTCCATGCTGTCTTTGGATTCCTTTACCGGAGGTGAAGCTGTTGTACATGCAACGTGTCATGGCACAGTATAGGCCCACTCTCTTCTTTACTTATCGATAGTCTTCATACAGCTAACTGGCTGGCTAGCGGCTGATGAGAGTGCTATGGGTAGTGGAACACCAGTCCTGCACTACCAACCATGGTTGCCAATTGTGATCTATTAGAACATCTAATACCTGTTCTGCCTGGTATACACCATTTAAGTTAAGAAGGGAGTGGGCCTATACTGTGCCATGACACAGTAGTAGGCGTACTGTGCTTGTGCTAGTAGTAGTCTATCAAGGTTCATTGTCTCGCTCCGTATGCGTGATGTACATGTTGATCGGAAACAAATCTCGATTGCATGGACATTAGGCGTCCCTCTAATATTCAAAAAATACTACATATAGGACGTGACTTATTTGGTGGTTTAGTGCAGTGGGATACATGATTTGCTGAACAGTTTTCTCCAAAGTTAGTCTCACAGGCTAGCCAACAACTGGAATCATTTCTGGTGTGAGACCGTATGTCCCTGTAAGTGGAGGACACACTTCTAAAGTCCTGTTATACAAGGGAGGACAATTTTTGTCCCACGATGGGAGATGAGCACCTATTGTCCCTATGAACAGTGGGCAACGTGTCTTTTGGTGAAATTGTGAGTTGCTTTCGTTCTAATTTGTAGTTGAATGAAAGGTTAGCTGTTGTAGTTATCAAGAGGTGCTCTGCATTTTGACTTAATCTAAAGCAAACTTTTATTCTGTTGTTGCCAGTTATACTTATTACTTACCTTGAATGATTAATAGCTCCTCAGTGTGATAAGTGAATGGATTTTTCTTACAGGACGGACTTCTACAGGTACCTGTCAAAAGATGGAAAACTGGGATTTCCACCTAAAGTTGCTGAACAAATGACCTATGGGGTATGAATAGTCAGTTATTTTGTTAATATATAGTACGTATTCCAGACTACTGACACATGAACATTTGTTTATAAGTTTATGTACTTATACTATAACACATTGTTGTATTGTGAATAATAAAGTACATAGCTATAGCAATGCCAGTCGTATGTAAAAATGTAAGTTCTGTGCAATAAATGTAGGACTTAGTATTTCTTGTAGGCTTTTAAAGAGTTTGAGCTGAAGGCACGTGAAGATGACAAGAGAGCTGAAGAAACTGTCCGTAAAAAGGAAGCTACAGCAGCAAAGAAAAGTAAAAAGTCAAATTTTTATTTTGAAAACAATTTAATTGTGATCACGTAAGGTTATGGAGCACCTCATTGACTACTTTGTGTCTTTAGCCAAACTATAGACTTTAACTCGAACAGTAAATAGAAAGCCTGTAGAATTTGATCTTTGACTTTTTACTAAATGTGCCGTTAATTGGGTCATGAGACCATGGCTTTTTAGTGCATTGATAGCAAAACAATGGCAATAATAACATGACCAAACTTCATTCGATATATGTGCTCATGAAACCTCTAAAATACTGTTACAGTTTTCTAAATTATTTTGTTTTTGTTTTATGCAACTTTTGAATTTTATGAAAATCATAGCCCCTCATGCAAAAGTGGAACATTTTAAAAACAGTTTGTGAACAGGTTTTGGAGATCAGTGTATAAAATATTGATAAGATCTCAGTTTCGTATAAGATTTTTCAGATTTTTTTGAGTCCTGTGTATTGTACTGTTGGTTTGCATGTAACAGCTGATGCCAATTCACATTGCTGGGATGAATATATCAATGGTCCTAGCTTAGTCTCACTTCTATGCAATTTTTACTGGCTCACAATCAGCTCATGTTTAATGTACTGTGCTTGTAAAAACGCAGCACTGTATTCAGAACCATGTTAGCCACGTCTTAGCAAATGTCCCTTGATAAAATGGGTCTCAGATATCTATGGCATACATTTACCATTACTACAAGAAGTGAAAATACACATCTGTGTCAGTTATGATGATGTCATTAAGGCAGAACATATTGATTTATATTGATAAGCATACTATGTTAAAGTTTGGTTCTGATTTCAAGCGTTTTTCTAATAATATACTGTTCAGAGGAAGCTGTAGACACGGTCCCATTGGCAGGCACGACAGACAATAAATCGGAGTCCAACGTAACGAGCAGTGCCACTCCTGAAGGAGCCAGCAAACTGCAGATACCAGAAGAAGCCACAGGTCAACAGAGCTTAGCTGTTGAGTCATCAAGGCCACCCAAAGAATGTAGTGATGTTGATGAAGATGAACTGACTAGGTAATTATGGATCCAGTTATAAGAATTCTATAACTTGGTCTAATTTTGTGTTGTTTGAAATCCAATAAAACAAACCTTATACATCCCTGAAGTTTTTGTGCAGTTTGAGTTTTTAGTTTCCACCGATTAATATGGTCAATGTCTCGGGAAGGTCACGATTCATTGTTTTATGCAGTTGATCTAGAAATTATTCACAGATGATTTTATGTCCATATTAAGCCAGTTTGGGTAGCTGTCATTAAGGAACACTTGTCAGTTGATTTCTGTTTACAGTGTTGTAGTCCAACTGAACAATTGAACAGGATAATTTTAATAGTTTATTTTATTTTTTTGTGGGAAATAATTGAAGAATCATTTGGGATACATGGTTTCTGTTACCTGTCTAGAAGCAATCACAGTTTGTTTTGGATTTGGCTTTACAATTCACTTGTTGTAGTAGAAGAAGCATGCAGTTTACGATTTCAGAATAAAAAGAGTCTCCTAATTCAATTTGTATTACTACTGAAGGCAACAGAAAGTGTTCCAGTCCAATCCAGACAGTTATAATGGTGCTATCAGGGACAAGTACTGCTGGTCTCAGTCTATCTCCGACGTGGATATTAAAGTGCAGGTTAGACCCCGCAAATATTAACTCGTACTTTTGTTTGGAGAATGTATTTTTGTGTTGACAAACTCCAGTGCGTACATGTTTCTATGCTCAATACTGTAAAGACTTTCATCTGTCACTAAGAGTGGTTGGTTCACACTTGGGTTGCTTAGCTCACTTGGTTTAACTCACCTTCTTGTACCTGGAGTACTCTCCAGTTCGTGTAGCTTGCAGAAGGCCAGGGGGGGGGGTGATGGGGCAACTCAATCACTGTGAATAATCTTTCTGAAATTGTGACTGATCTGTAGTTAAATTGAATAAAGTTTCATCTTTTTTATTTAATATTAGGGTCCATGCAGTATCCAATAAAAAAGACACACCGGGCATCACCAAAGCTCTGCACACCGTTGTCTCCAATGAATCACGGGAAGAGAAATTGGTATCATTTAGCAAACTCTGTTGTTATCTGACAAAATGCAAAACGTATGCTTTTTGTGTAGCTTTGGTTGTCTTAACATCAGATTTTGTTTCAGATACCAAAGTATTTAAAAAAGGGGAAGGATGTCAAAGTGGAAATTAAGCGAAAACATCTGAAAGTGAATTACAATAATGACACAGGCCAGTGGGTAAATTGGTTAGACGATAACTTGACATGGGAAGTAAATCCTGAGGAATCTATGTGGAGTTTAGTGCCAGGTGAAAGTATTCAGGTGAGACAGGTGCTTCCTTATTGTATGGAAATTTAACTATGGCAGGAGTGGCATTTTGAAGGCAATACACTTTACATACTCTATATGCAGAATAAGTGCAGTATGCAGTCATGCCCATGTGGCTGTCCAGCCAGCCGGTTGGCATCCATTGGTGTATCTACAAAGTCCGTAAAAGATGTTTTTGAATATTTGCAGACATATTCCCATCATGAGAGGGACAGCAAAAATGATTTTTTACTACCGCTGTGCCACCTAGTGGCAATTATAAGCTGTTTGCGTTTGCTGCTGTATCTTCAGAGTTCCTTGACATACTTTCACGAAGTGAATGCACTAATTTCATGAAATAAATGGAACAAACTTTGAAACGAATTTTGGGGAAATTATTGTCTGACTGAAATTGTTTCTCTCTGTGATGACTTCGTGGTGACATGGTATTTTTCCCCATGTCTCTAAACACAATCTGAAGTCACATTGTCGACCTCCAGCACAGAATCCCATAATCACCAAGTATTACGGCAAGCTGAGTACACACAACACAATTTCTGTCAATTTTTATTACTTCTAATGTAATAACGAATATTTTTTACAGAACTGACATTTTGTTGCAGATCAACCTTGAAAAGGTGCAGGAACGGTGGTGGGAAGGTGTGTTAGAGAGTGAGCCAAAAATAAGTGTGCAGAAAATACACCCTGAGCGTCCGATAACTGACCTTGACGAGGAGTCTCAGGCCAAAATTCAGCAACTCATGTACGACGATCATCAGAAGAAACTGGGCAAACCTACTTCAGAGCAACAGGTGAGTGCTCACTTTGGACAATGAGATTAGGGAACCCTTCATGACCAAGATTTTGTTTCAGTGAGACACAAAAGAGATGGATCTCTTTATGAAAGCAATGTTTGTGAACTTTGCTGATAACAAATTCTCCTGCGAATGGTAAGTAGGATTTAACAGCTATGCTTTTCAATGCATTTGAATTTTTTTGGTATCTGAAATGTCTTTTTAATAATGTTTGTATCAAGAATGTGAAGACACTAATGAATTTTGGCAATGTTTGAAATTCTGGTTCCAATGTAGCTTCGTTTGTAGCCGTTCGCCATTGTGAAAACACATCAATGCTTTGTAAATATATATTGAAATGTTAAACCAGTGTGGAAAATAATATAGATCACAAACATTTTACGTCTAGTCTGTACGCCACCCGTTGGCCACACCACGTGACCTAATTAAGCTTATCAATGTATAATTACGTAAATCTTAAACCAATGTGTAAATATAGATCACAACCATTTTAAGTCTGGTCTGCACGCCACCTATTGGCCACACCATTTGACCTAATAAACACAAGTCCAGAAAAATTTCTGCCCTCATCCGGATAGCAGAGGGTCCTGGGGGCGGAAATCTTTTCGGACTTGTGTTCATTAGGTCACGTGATGTAGCCAATAGATGGTGTGCAGACCAGACTTTTGTTTGTGATCAATGCTTTGCGTTGGAAAACAGATTACAGGTGATCTAATGGCTAAATTGCATCGGACATGCGCAAACCACATAGGTCAGGCCTATTGCACAAAACACCTGATTTGAAACTCCTGAAAAACGCTCTTATGGATAGATAGTCCTTTGGCTCTTCATGATAGAGGAGAAGTCCTGCATACAACCGTGACTAGATGATTCACAATAACCTGTTGTCAAACCACCAACACACAGTGCTTTGTGTCACTCTTGTTCTGTTTGTTTTCGTAGTGGTGTGCCAACGTTATTACATACCTTTCTATTTTTAGTAATACAGAAGTTACTGTGATTGTCACTCATGAATTGTTTGTAGTGGTTGGATAATTGTGTGCGAAAATTGTTTTTATTGAATGTCCTTACAAATGGCATAGCATGACATACAATTGCATGGTTCTTTTTCAGAAAATGCATGATATGTTGAAGCAAGCGTGGGATGCCGAAGGTTCACCATTCAAAGGACAGCCATTTGATCCATCCAAGTTAAACATTGGACAGAATAATGATGTGAATATACAATAGACAATACAAACACTGGAAAGGCTGCGTATTATACAGAGTATTGTCATTGCAGACCCATTAGTTTCTGCACAGGTTCACTTTTTTTGATTCCCACTTATGCATTGGGGAGAATGTAATTGTTTTGCGCATGTATTGTGCAGTGATGTGTTTTTTAACTTGTAAACCCACATTTAGAGAATGTCATTTTATTTATTCAATGAATAAAATGGTAGTATGGATGTGCAGAAAATAAAAATTTTCAAGAGGGACATGTTTCTATTGACTGTTGTTGTTGTTGTTGTTGATGATGTTGCTGATGTTCTGGCAAGTACATGATGTCAATCAGTCTTCCAGGAGATCAGGTTAAGTGGGGTGTAATTTGTAGACACAACTTATAAGTCATGCTACCCACAATACTCCGGAGCAAACTTCTTGTCATTGAACATCCTGTAAAATGACCTTTGCCTTTGCAAGATCCTTTTAAAATCTGTGAGATGGTCTCCCTTGTACTATTTATCCATTACACCACCGCAGGTTCTGCTAGCTTCACTGCCAAGTTCCATCTGGCTGTATCTTCATAAAGATCCAATTTGCTTAGTGTAGCTGTCATTTTTAAGATATTTCGAGTTCTTAGCTATAGATTTTTGGCCTTCAAGTTAAAAACTTTACTGTCACAATGTAGGAATATCGTTTACAAACCATGTTATACCAAGACTAGGCTAGTCGAGGTGCTTTCATCTCTTAGTCTTCTGGCAACAACAAGGTAGTACGCCCCAGCCAAACAGCAAATCAAGCCCAGTCATTAAGACATGCCAGTTCAGTAACTGGGCATGTAAGTCTTTAGACAGTAGTGAGCCTGTAAATTTCCCACCAGATAAGGTTTATTGCATTGCAAACAAAGGGTATGGGTTTTTTTTTGAAGTAAATACAGTTTATTATTACATAACCGGTGATACATCTGTCCTCTGGTTGACCATTTCTTGACCACTACAAGGATATTTAGACATGCCGTCCAAAACATTTTTAACACAAACAATAAATAATGATATTAATATGTTGCATTTATACCAGTCTTCACCCTCAGTATCTGTTTTTGGTATTGCGCTGTCTGGAGGTGATCTGGGTTGATGGGTGACTTGTGTAATTTTTAAAGGCAACTTATGAGCAATCCGAATTGATGTCAAATGAGTCGGTAGCTGGAAGCAGAATACACAAGCCAGGGGGACAGGGCATTGATACGCTGTAAAATGTAACAATGACGTAAAATGTAAGAACTGTTACATTTTATGACGTAAAATGTAACAACTGTTACATTTATGTCATTGTTACATTTTACGTTGCTAAGCCTCTCCTAAAATGTAACAAGTTCTTACGTTTTACAGTGTTACATTTCACGTCGAATGCACTTGCGAGAAATGTACCATTGTTGCATTTTACTGACAAAACCGATGTCATTTTGCAAAGAAAATGACCAAAATCACAAACAAGTGGATCTGCCACGACAGGAGGGCACTGGAGTATTTTTGGACGAGGCGTGCATCTTGAAAAACTTGAATACCTACTCGTTCAGAGAGTGGGCTCGTACAAAAATTTGACCCATTTAGAGACTAATTTGTGTAAAAATTCACATTTTCGCACAGTCCTGTTCCAGAAAATCAGCAAAGGCACCTTATAGATATAATTTTGTCGAAAATGGCACCATTTTGGAAAGTATTTTTTCTGTGAAAAAACACCTTTTTGTGCGGCACTTTTAGTGATACCACTTCTAAAGGGATGCACTGCGGGCTGACACGACATGAATTTGGCTCCTTGTTATCATTTTTATTAGTATTACACTACTATTGCTACTGTTACTACTATTGCTATTATTACTGCTATTACTACCTTAACTACTATCACTACTATTACTCGTTTTCGCTGTCGTTATTATTAACAATATTTTTAAATTTATTTAACAAGGACACAATACATGTTTAGCAAAGTGCTAATACATCATGGTCCTCAAAGATTTTACAATCATCTCATATATGGTTCAATGTTTTCATCAGACTTTCCTTAGTGGACAGCGAGTGCTGTTCCAACAAAAAATTAAAGAGGTTCCTAGTGTTCAGCCTTAACGATGTTGTGAGGAACTGTTTGTAAATATAACTATATCCATCCGTATTTTGCCACGAAGAACAGAATTCAGACCGCAGTATTTTACTCGCGACTTACATCTAAACGTGAGGATACCCACCGGGGATTGTTCCACAATAATGTTTAAGTTCAAAATTGCGTTAAGAACTCTGGAGGCAGACATTTTTCGAGAACTAACCACTAGTTGGCTGTGGTCAGCGTTAGAATGCCTGGTAACGGACACACAAAACAGGTAACGATTTTATGTGGAACAGGCCCCGATATTCTTAGAAAAACACAGTGATTTACAGAGTGGTTTTAACTAAGTTTCATTGAAAGTGGGTTGTACGGAACAAAAAACGGCCAACGTCGAAAATCAGCGATGTTTAATATAAGTTTTTAATGCAATGTATCAAAGTGGTTAATAAACCAAATTCCCTTATCTGCGAGCTGCAACACAAGAAAATGGCGCCTCATGAGACACGTGACTTCACGTCCATTAATAATAGAATGTCCTATCATTGTCTTTATTCATATGTACTTCAAACTAACGAACATTGACAAACTAGCAATTTTGATAGAAAGAGAAAGCGCATGGTTTTGTAGTCCGAAAGACCGACAGTCAGCTTTTTTGGAATATTGCCCTTTTAAACTATTGACCTAGACCAGGTTTGAGCAAAATGATAATGTCATTTCACAGTGCAAAATATTTTCTATTTCCCCAGCTAGGCATCCCATCTTTACGTATACACGTCACGATTTGAACTGTTGTTACCACCACAATTTCAGACAAGTTTGACATCGTATGAACAATGATATTTCTTTCGGCTTTTAAGCTGTATAAAACACGCTACTATGTCGCCACTTTTTTAAACTATGGAGTCGCCCTTCTCAAAGGCGATATTTTGCTATTGATTTGGCAAAATCTGTCAACCTGCCGGCAAATAAATGCGTGCTTTTATTTCCTACCACCACAATGTCTTTAAGAAATTGTCATTCGTAACTAAGGTGGTAGACAGAACCCGTTGGCATCACTAGAAACTGGTTTTGCTTCTTTTACGTGGACCAGGCATTTACTACATTAGCGATGATCATCACTCCAACGCAATAAAACACTGGCTGAAGAAAACCAAACGATCGTGGGATAAAACGGGTGTTTCTTTCTATCAAATTGACTTCCTAAATTGAATTCTCCATGAAAAATTTTGTTATTGTAGTTTGTTTACTGTTATGCCGGATACACAATTGGTTTATAACATGTAAGTGGCAAAAAATGATTGCAAGAACGCTTTAACAATAAAAAAAAATTGTTACCTGATCCTGGAAAATCCTTTCGTGTGGAGTGAAACTGTAAGCTGTATATTTTTACTATACCATAAAACTACTCAGACATGTTAAAAAAGCACGGAAAGCACACAGGGACACATATATAAATTCGACCTGGCACATTTGATAGAATTTCATTCACACAATCTGGAAAGAAGGCGTTATGTGTGTGAATGGTTTTCCTCCGTGTGGCAAATATGATGCAAACTCATGAAATATGACGTGGCTTTCGTAAAATGTAACAATGGTACATTTCTCGCATGTGCATTCGACTAACATTGTCTGATGTCTGCCGAAATTATTTTTATTAGGCTCTTTTTCCCCCACAGTGTCACCTGATGCCAACTCTTTAAAGGTGAGGTGCTGGTTTTCGAAACACCCGGGGTCTAATTTTTTTACTGTAAATAGAACTCAAAATTATTTTTGCTATTCAACCCAAAAAAGGTTTATGACTGTATATTCCCACGTAGGTAGTATCAAAGTATAAAGGAAATTTTTCCACCAATTTATATAATGTCGACATTTCAGTGTAGTTGATTTTTCGACGTCAGGCGGAAAAACCTCCCAGGCCCTAGCAGCACTGAGAATTTCAGCCGAAGTATTACTAATTTTGTCTGGCTTACATGATCGTTAAAAGCACTGCGTGAATTACATGTTTACATTGCTTTGTGTTGGCTCTCTAGTATTAAAAATTTCAAATTTTGTTGTGGATATTTCCCGGCTTCCATAACGCGAACGTGCTTTTGTTTGCATTTCTTCCCCCTACCAATATGGCGGACAGGGTCTAACTTGCGAACAGTGTCGTCGTCTCTTTATGTATTGTTCATTGCAGTGGCGGATCTAGGATATCACAAGGGGGGCCAACATTTTGTCCGGCTGTAAGCATTTGCGCAAACCACCATTGTAGATGCGCATAGCACCGAATGGGGGGAGGTTAGGAGGGGGGCTCCCCTCCCGCCCAGGAAATTTTCTGCATTTTCCTCTAAAAATCAAGCATTTTATTTATTCCTGAAGTATTATCCAAGAAAAAAAAGCAAAAAAACACAGAGAACGTGTCAACACTAAAACTGCACACATTTAAATCTTGTTTCATCCGTATAATTTTAATTACCGGGGTTAATTAATAAACTCAACATTTCCCTACGCTCTTGCTGTTTTATTTTTTTGCGGTAGTCAAGGGGGGGCCGGGCCCTCTGCCCCCCCCCCCCCCCTAAATCCGCCTTTGCATTGGTACCATTAATGTAGCAATGCGTTCCGCGTAATAAAACCACATGAGAGGATTTTTATTTCCTTGACTACCGAATTATGCAATCCAGGTTCGCGTTTCTCGACCTAAATCATCGCAAGTTGTCTGATGTGTCTCCGGTCAGACAACCGAACAAGCACTGACGTGGTCTAAAACGGATCTTTCTTTGCACAAACTTGAGCCCATATAAAGCGATGAGTAAGTATAATTTATGTAAAGTGCTTTAAGATTCTAATTTGCAATTACCTACTCCTATGCGGTATGACATGTACCAGTTGAATGATTTTAACATTTTTTTTTTTTTAACATAATTTTTACTTCCACCCAGGTCAGTATGCCTGTTTCGGTTTTTAGATCTGCGTGTCAGCATGGTCATCGTGCACGCGCTAAATTACGTGCAAATTGGCGCGTATTGAAATTCAGAGAATAGACATTTTAGCCTTGAAAATACAATACCGTGATGGTGGTAACTGCCACGCTTTGATGCAGGTCTGTCATACCTGGTGGTTTATACATTTCACGGTCATTTAAAACAGCTGTGAAGACAGGATCTGGATGCCATTTTTAAGTTTCTACATTACATCGTCCTTTCGTTCAGTAACTTTTCCAGACGTGGGGGGTGCTGAACGTGCGATAATATCTGGCTAACTTAACTTTCATTTTTATCAGCCCACCCCAGTTAGGCTAGATACGATCTGATCGGAGATTAGAGCAATTATCAAACAAAAAAGCGCAGGCCCTCCAACCATCAACGCCAGAATGGAGTTAATTGACTACGGGGGGTAAACTTCCCAACTTCTTGTTGGGTTATACAATCGAACAAGTTGGGAGCAACGGGATGTCGCCGTCATGAGACCATCGAGTTCCATGGTATGCTGGTGACGTAGTGGTAAAAACGAACCCGGGATCGAAAACTGGTGAGATCTACACTACTTAAAAAGTTTTTAACATTAATTTAAATCGTGTTACCATGCCAGCGGCCAATATTGCGATTTATGGAATCCGTAATATTGGTTTATAACTCCACAATCTGGCTAAATCATACAATAACAGTTAGCACAAAATTAAGACAAGTCCGAAAAAAATCGAAAGTGATCGCTACGTCCGCCATTGGCACATATAACATACACACAAGTGAAAACAATTGAAAAGTCTCGCCTTGTAAAAAAATACAAACTTTTGATTTAGGTCAAATTTATAGCCATAAAATTGGTCACATTTGTCACTGCACACATTAAAAGTGGTTTAAAGAGTTCACGCCCTGCACGCCGTAAAAAGTGACGGGTCAACACATAAGTCCGCTCTCGAGCAGTAACAAGTTGTCTCACTTCGTTTCAATATCCCAGAATCTTTTAAAAAAGCAAGGAAGCAGTTCAGGCCTAAAGAACGGTTTTGTGTTTCGTATTGTTCCCTTTACTTCAATCACAAACAGTTTGGTAGTGGACAAAGGGGGCGGTATCAGAGCGGAGGCTTTAGCCCACATTTTTAAAGGACTTCTCTAATTTTCCAAGAACAAAATAAAAATCGACTTGCGGAATACTTTGAGAAAAAAATACGTTTGAAATCTTGTAAAAAATTAACCATATTTATTGACCAATCATGAGTTTAATCAAAGGTAGAACTAATTACACTGAATAAAACTAAAAATGCCGAATTTGTGAAAACTAACCGAACTTTTGACAGAAGGCAAGTTTATAGCAGAGCAACAAACGTAATCATAATTTCTAACTTGTGGCAGTTTGAGCTCAGATGGTACCTAATTTTTCTATCGCATGTTACCTGCATGCAACACAATGAAAGCTTTTAAAAAGCATCCGGTTTAACATTCATCAAAGTTCTCTATATTACCAATGTATTTGTGTATCATTTTTTCTGATAACACTGTCGATGTCTGACGCGATGTCAAGTGGTTACAGGCATGCACATCGATTTGACTTGGTTACTGTAAAAAACTTTTAGGTAAATTAGTAAACCTCTTTATTTATGACCAGGGGTCGATTAGTGTCTACAGGTCCCTAACAAATATTTGAGTTTTGGCAGGTTGCAATCCATCGTCGGCAGCCACGTGTTATTCGCAATTGCAAGCTATCGTTTCACAATGCAGTCATTGATTTGTTTTACTTTCAGAATTACTCCACTTCTTCGTGATTGCATCAACTGCCGTCGTAACCCAAAGCTGTACAGAAAAGACGATTTATCTTCTTGCAACTGCCGCGCCATACGGCTCCGATGCCTATATGTAAGTTATCATTTGCACCCGTTCACAAACTGGTGAAAACAAGCTAGCGTTTTGGTCAGCATTATCGCTAAATGCGAAAACGACAGTAATGTGAACCGTTGCTGTTGTTCCAGTTAAAAATTTATACGTAACGCATATACATGTACATACCACATTCTCTGGTCAAAATTAATAAGTTAAAGAAAACATTTCCCTGAGTCCGTTTCCATTACTCGAGGTCGTGGGTTCAAGTCCCATTGTAGCACACTGCTAGACCTTTAAGTCAGGTCTCTAGCTCCTCACCTCTGTTTTAAGTATATATTAATAAAGCATAAAAATGGTTCCAGGTGATCAGTGCAAGGCCCACGTCTGGTGCAACGTGTACCAGAAAACCTGTAATTGGATTTTATAATAACATGGGCGCATGAGCCCCCCAATTTGGTGAATTGGGCGAAAAGGTCCGCCTCAGCGAAACAAAAACTCCGAGTAAACGAGACAAAAGTCTACAGGAATTCTGCGCGGATGCATTGAATTCGTAGGCCTGAACCTAGTGGCCCGTTTTTTTTTTGTTTTTTTTTTTGTTTTTTTTTTTTGTTTCTTTTCTAGTCTTCGTTGATTTTTGTTCGTAAAAGATACGCATACCGATAAATTCCCCCTATATTTTAGGCTGGGTGCGCGCATGAAAAAGAAGACAATTCCGGTGTGCGCTTTTTCAGCCTTAAAAGGGAACTGTATTTTATTCTGAATAAATTCTGGGTAGTTTTCTATGAATTGTTGATTAATTTCACAAATAATTCAACACCAAAAATTAAACTTATGTTCTCTAACGAAGCTCAAAAAATTACCGGCTTGGAGCGCTGCTTAGTCTCGTGACGTATTTGGCGGGGGCAAGGTCACTGTCCTGTGTTAGCGTGCAATCAAGTAG
>NMRA01000003.1:2661116-2726285 GCA_002633005.1 Phoronis australis | reverse complement strand
TTGATACAATGATAAATTACGATGTAAACTCTTCAAATATGACATAAGCAATGAATGTGCAAAGCAGCCGATACCCCGCCGTTCACGTCACTGACACATCAGCCAATCAGCGATCGCTTTCAGAATTTAGTGTTTTGACCATGAATACGAATTGGCTTTTGTTTGGCACGCAATTCAGGCAAATGTGAGTTTTATTTGTATGTTAGAACCGATTAATTGCAACATTATTTTGACTACAGTCCCCTTTTAAACCCGACTTTAAGTTGTCCTGAGACCTTGCTGATCTGTCTGCTTACCTAGGAAATGCGTGAATTGTGCTAACTGTTAATAACGACTGAGTCACAAAACATTATGTTGCTCAGAAGTCGGGAAGTCGAAGGTCGTCACATAAATAACTCTGACATCTAACTCGGTTGAATAAAAATTGACTTTTCCAGCATTTGTTTCCCTGTATGTGTTGAGTATTACCGTTTGGCAACAATCGAATGAATTAATTCAGAGACTATGCCGCATTTGTCATTTTTGGATAGAGAAGGTAAATGTGTCATCACTCAATTTTGTTCATAAATTCGATGTTTGTCTTGACTTTCAGAGACGACAACGGAACTCTGGCCGGATTTCTCATTGATTTGGCTGACGAAGGTAGGTAAATATATATGCCAGTACTCTCATCTGACATACGATACAATACAATACAATACAACACAATACAATACAACACAACACAATACAATGCAATGCAATAAACCTAAAATATAGCAGAAAGATTAATTTAATATTTCTTTGGCAGTCGACGGGTTAAAATCCAACCTTGGAAGGAAACATGTGAATAAAAGCAGTTGGCCTAAGGCTTGATAACCAATTTGATTCTTTCGCCGACTATCCGTTTTCTTCTTACTCGTGATTTGTAATGAATAGCGTCAGGTAATTTAGCAACGAAAACTGGTCCTCCTGACAGGAGCATTATGGTCACCTCAACAATATAATTGTTCCTTTTTTTAAAAGTGGTACCAGTAAAATGCAAGGCACAGCTGCAATGCCGCTGCGGCAGCCGTAACTACGCACACCACGAGCTTCCCGCGTATAGTATCGGCATACACTTCATTTCATGACCTTAGTTCGTAGCATTTTGTGCAGCAGTGATTCACATCTTGCCTTACGGGCTGTTCACGTGTCTTCGTAAATCCCTGTCAACACACTTCATTGGTACACTTTTCGTAGACGACAAATCACAGTGTATAGAAAAATGTTGCGTCTCGAATTTTTGAGCTATAAATATTCGTATATAACTTGACTGAAACGGATCACGCCAATCGTAATCCGACTGTCGTTCGACTGAGATCGGTGACCATTCACTGACCGTTATTTTTCATTCGAAAGGCAGTGAAATCTGGATGAATGAGACCTCCACAACACATCAACATTCGGGAGCGTAACTTTTGGGCTTATTGTCGGATTTTATTTTTGCGTAAGGTCACCAAAATACAATTAAAGCAGCAAAAATATGTATTAATGACGTGATCACCGTCACCATGATTTAAATCAAAGAATCTGTTTCATCGGTCAATCAAAAACTGAATCATCCTAAAAGATGTTAGAGTCCAGCTTGCTAAAAATTTTATTTAGAAAAGTTTGCTGACAAATTCGCAAAATATTTGACCAAAGTAATCGATTGAGGTAAAAAAATTAGCTCAGCTTAACGATGGGAAATGAATTGTCTTAATAACTTTGTTCGTCTGGCAAAAGGTTGGCTGATACCATGACACAATTTCTGAAGCCAAAACCGATGTTTCTGAGCAGAAAACGTTTTCTCGAAAGACGTCGCTTCGGTTGGCGACCCGGTCGCCAGCCGACTAGAGCGAAATCTTTCGTGAAAATGAGAGCAGAGATTTAAATACGTAAAGCTCGATGCGGTTGCATGTGTATGACGGTAAGTAGCTAAATAGTACCAGAAATTATTCCAAGGTTTGTAATTTTAAGGTACAACGTTGTGAGTTAGTTATGGTTGTTGAGTTGAAATGCCTGTGCTCTTTCAAGATGTTTGGTTGAGTGCCTGTAAGTGGCAATACAAATTTTAGACGTGCTTTTGACTTAATTATTCCATAGAACTTGGATTAACGATCTACCATCGAAAAACATTTAAATAAAATAGTAAGTTGGTGCAAGATGCTATTTTAGCTTAAAATTATTAGTTGTCTTTAAAGTGAGGAGGAGTCATTTGGAACATTTGGCGCTGATTAGTTCAACCGGACTTCCGTCAACGCGAGAATCCTCTGCCGGAGGTTTAACTAGCTATGAAAACCACCCGCTTACATCGGTGCTCTATTCAATAAACTCTTTTACCTGCGGTAGATGTGTACTTCTACCGCAAGTACCTGCGAATGTTCAAGACTGCTGCTATCGGCAGCTCTTGCCGTTTTCAGTCTCGTAGTGACGTAATATGGCGCGAAACGCTTGACATGTCCGGCGTTTTTTTTTTCGTCTAAAACATTTCTAGGACTACCTCGATTAACCAGTACATCTAGAATAACTAACAACCGTTCGAGCGAAGCTTTAAAGACACTCGTTTCTCTTATGAGTTAAAAACGAGTTTCAACGCAAACTTATTTAATCAAAATTTATTTCCTTGTGGTCTGATGCTCCTTCAAATTAGCAAGATTTACATGATTTTCAATTTAAACAGAATTCAATATAGAGTTCTTAAGTTCAGTGTTTTACTTTTTGGTGGTGCACCAGTAGCATGGTGCTACTGTCGAATGACTCTGTAATGGATAGGGAAATTCAAATTAATTCATATAGGGCTATAATTTATGAATTGTTTCTACTCTCACTTTTCCGTTTTAAACTGGCGGAAACAAGGAAAAGAGGGTTAATGAAATGATGAACGGACCTATATCCGTGGATGTATTTAGAACAGGGGAATTTGCAGTCACCGACACCGCGTGCATTACTTTACTTTAAGACTATATCCTGCGTTTTCTCGGCTGCCACCGTCCAACATATATGACCATCTTGGTTAGATACACAACAAATCCTCTAGTTGTTTAGAACAGAAGTTGAAACAAAAAAGGGTGACAGACAACCAATTGATGCAAATTTTATGGGAAATTTTGTAAGTTTCGCTAAGTGAATAGGCTGAAAACGATGGATCGTGACCGTTACTCTTTGTACCACAAATCTGGGCCTACTCAAGTCGCATTAGGAAAAACCATGTCCATTATAAGTGAAGTTAACACTCTACGTATACATATCACCTAGTTACTGGGTAAACGATCAAAAATACCGAAGAAAGTAATTTGATTGTGTTGTTGTGGAGTAAGAAAATTTAGGAAATTTGCGCAAGTACTGGCTCTAGTTTTTTTCTCAATAGTTTGCAGAGCGGCTGGCATCGACTGTAGGTTCGTGAGTACAGCGTGGTGGACCTGTTGGAATTACAGGGAAGGACTTCAGGGAAGCGGAGGCGTGGGACTGTTGGACGGGTGGTTCGACGGGTGTATCGGAGGTCTGCCTACATACCATACAGTTCAAGTATTCAAATTCTCTCAAAGTTTCCACCGTCCCTTCATGAGCTTTTTCTACGTCAGAAGCGACTTCATATTCAAAAAGGACGACCTGAAAACTATAAAGATAGGCAAATATCTCAAATGCTTGTTAGGTTTTAGTCACATTGCAGGTCTCCTACTGTAACAAATAAAAGTTGTTTTGATATTTCTTTCTAAGTTATAGTCATTTTTGTTACATTTTGCAGTGTTCTTTAATTAAGCCCCTTTCTGATATATTGTACAGGATATGTAAGGATATCTTTCAATACTGATCGTTTCTGGTTGCATAACTTCTGAGAATTTATCTCTTTATATTCTCAGCTCGACTTACCCTACAAGTGCCGTTCGTATTTATTTTAGGATTCGTGAAGCGTTATTTGGACGACGAAAAGTGCATTGCGCGAGAGCTTGGCATTGTTGTACCGTTGGACAATGTATTCTACTACAACACCCCCGTTCAACTTGTTAAAGCATTGACAAGTAAAAAGGTTTGTTTCCATGAAAAACTGTTGGACATTTCTGACAAACTCTGTCAGGCCACGCCCATATCTTAGTCGTAATAAGTGACCTATTTACACCAACCTCTGGTCTCCTTTTCATCCCAGGAAACGAGCTGACGACGCATGAATTTTGCCTAATTCAAGTGCTGAACATAAAAAAGTTTGTTTCCTTGGAAAACTTGAATATTTCTGACAAACTCAGTCAGGCCACGCCCACCGTAGTTACTGTTGTCACGGTACCACACAAGCGTAAATCAAACCAATATAGCGGAGGTCCTCTTTACTAGAGGAAAACAGCAACAGATAGTGTGCGTTGTGTTTTTGGTAATTGTGACACCATAGATACCAAACCATAAATAAAAATTAAATGTTTGTGAAAGATTATGAAGCTGACTTTTTTCCATGTGTTCTTAGAATCTTGGTTATCCAGTTGTATTCTCAACGTCTACCATATCTCTTTGTCAGCGATGTTTTCTCGTTCATTCTCCATTTAACCGTGATCTGCATTGCACTTGCTCTTCTTCGTAACCAATGTTAGTGGGAAAAGATGGCGGTGTTAACATGTTCCCGCGCCTTGAAAGGATTAGCTTGATTGACATGTCGGAATCATCCATCGCACAGTACTAAGCTTAACTAAACCCTGGAATGACCACCATCGTTTCCTCCAACTTCTTCCAAAGCGTCGATTATTGTCGTCGTCATCATCATTGTTAAGATAGAACTTAAATGTTTTATATGGAAAATATTTGTCCCAATGGTGTACTGGAGTTGCAAATTACGAATTGTCGCACTTGTTTGTATGAGTGGCTAAAAGGACACTTTCTAACCGTGCATAAGAAACCATGGTGTTGTAATCCATTTAAATATTTTATGCCCACAGATTGATGCCATGCTCGTTTCCGAACACTCACTAAGACAGCCGGGGATCTTCCATTTAGGCGGTACAGCAGTGAAGAAAGTTGAAACATTGTCGCTGTCGTGTGCAGTTCGTGGAGGAGCCCTCATGACAAGTAAAGATTCCGACCTTCCCGAAAAATGGAACGAGGGGTTTTCAAAAATTGTCTCCAGCGGAAGGTTGAAGGAATTGTGCGAAGAATCAAACAAGAAGCATGTGACAGGTACGTATCTATCCTTAGGCCCGACACTGGAGTGGCCATCCTCACGCGCTTTGCACATGTAACACCAAAACAATACCTACCAATCCTTAGGCCCGACACTCAGTGAGTGGCCATCTTTTCGCGCTTTGCACATGTAACACTAAAATAATGAAATACTTAGTTCATTCTGAACGAATAACATTTTCTCTCTTAGCCGCATCTCGGACGAGTGCGGTATAATAAAACTCAGTTGAGTCCAGTAGAGTGCTTCCAAGCTTGAAGTAGTTTTGTTCAAATAGTCATCTGCTTAAAAAAATTTGGTCACGACAAAATGTTATGACTATTGTGTATTGATATGACACTATACATCGTTATATTTCTCATTATCTCATTGATGAGAAGAAGCTTTCTCGAGACCAAGTTTCGTTGGAGTGATGATGTGAGGAGAACAAAGATTGTTCCGTAATGGGCATTTTTCACACGCTGTTGTTTAACAATAATTTCTTCATTTTATTTCACAGATGAACGGCCGCCACCTCTGTGCACCAACCCTGGCATGGTGTAATTGAGTGCTTTTTTCAACAACCAAATTAAAAACCACAGTTCATCCCATCACCGGTGTGAAATGACACTAGCATTGTAACACTGCCAATTGTTGACGGATTGCAGTGATTACATATTAATTCTTCTGCCCCACATGCATAAAAAGGGCTATTCTCGGACCAGGCCGTGAATGGACCAAACCTGTTTGCACCAGATGAGAGCGTCGTTTTCCATTGTGCAGTGGGTATTGATAACCAGGCAGGGTTCATTTTAAGAAAAACATGTCTGTGTGTCAACTGACCTACAGGGTCTCAAATCTATGGATCAATTTTGAGGAGTCTATGGGGTGCATTTGCGAGTTTTTCTTTTAGTGTTTACATGCTTTAACTTTGCTGTTTGGTTGTGTGCAACGTCCTCTTGTAGTGTACAGAGCTACGTGTTTCCTTCGTTTCCTTTATTTTAAAAACCTAATTACTGTCATTTTATTTCTATGTCTTTCTTGAGCAGCCCGTGGTCTGCTAGACTGGTCCCAAGGCCATGGTGAGGTTACGTTTAAAACACAATTCACTAAGGCATTTAAATAAAATGTTTTGTGGGTTTTTTGAATTTACATGTATTAACCAGCCACTGACATGGGCATGTTAGCTTAAAAACAAGTCTAACGATGCCACTGATATTTATAATTAACTTTAAGAAGAAAATATTTATGCGAAAGCTTTCAATGGTACCCGGGCGTGTCGTTTATTTATTTATTTTTTATTGTAATATTTAAACTGATGGTGACCTCTTCATTGACAGCACTGCTTTCCAAGAGGGCCCTCAACAACACATTACAGTAATATAATACAATAAAGTAGTAAAACGATAATCAAATGCATGTAACAAAGATACAATGATACAATTAAAACAGGTTGAGAATTTAATGAATAAATGACTGATGAAAATTTAACTAAGAGGGGTGAAATAAATAAAGAGATGATACTGAATAGTGAGAGTATTTACAATAATCAAAAATGGCATAGTTAAGACGGGTAAGGAGTAAGAATATAAAAGTAAATTACAGCCACTTTTTAATATTAAGTTTGAAAGTACTAATTGAATGGGACCGTTTAATTTCTGGGCTAAAAGAATTCCATATTGCAGTAGCAGCATAAATAAAACATCTCTTGCTGTTCTCGGTTTTAATTTTTTAAAAAGAAACATTACCAGCAACGGAAGAATGTGTAGAGTATACAGCTTGACTGCTACGGAATTTGCGGCTGAGATATGCTGGAGTCAAGCCATTGACACATCTGTACATGCAACAGGCAGAGAGATATTTATTTCTTTGTTTTACTTTCATAAAGCCAAGCTTGATTAACCCCTGCTAAACTAGTAAATGTCACTTAGTAGTCGCCCGTTCCAAAATATACTCCTTTGAACAACACGCCAAGAGAATTTGTTGTCGATTCCCAGTTAGTTTTCTATCCAACCACGATTCGAACATGCGCGCCAGCTTGCGGCAGTCTGTTGTCTCCACCATTAGGCCAAACGAGCAATGCTCCTGAATACTTGATAAAAAGAAGTCTTTATAATACATTTCCTGTCCATGAGAAGCTTTATGGCGAGTCCAAGATTGGCAAATTTCGACTGAGGTCAGTGGACGCCGCAGGCGTTTACAGACTATAGTACACCCCTAAAAAAGTTACTCATTTCAAAATACAGTGAATAACACTGAATGTAACATGCATACGCGTATATACGCATTGAGTTATAATTAACACGCACCTTGGCTCCGCAGACTATGTAGTCGACATGATTCGAACATATCCATGAAAATCTGTCGAGGTTTACAGGAGAATCTAGTCATTTTAATGACTTAAAACTCTTTTTTGTCACATTGGTTTGAATATTTATTTTCACTGTTCGTCAGAACCCCTATCGCTTATATCGAGTTTGCTGTTTATTTTGTACGGTTGTTTTGCAACTGATACGAAAATATTCAAGCGGCAGGACAAACCTGTTTGCTTAATGACCTCACGTGAGTAAATACGTGTTATTGCGTCAATGTAGCGGAACGCGGCCCTAAAAATATCCCCGAAAGCTCTAGAGGTTTCAAGTCTTAGCGTTAAAGGTGTATTTCACTGTGCTAATCTGTCTAACTACAAAAATCGAATTAGGCCTTTTACTATCATAAAATCGATCTTATAAGTTTCATTTATGATTCCATTTTCGTTACCAAAGAGAACATCGCAGCCATCACTACTCAAAGCGCATCAAAGTTTATTGGGGTTGGCAAACCTTACCTTAAATTTAAAAATGCCGCATGTAAATATTGGCTGTGGCTTATAGGTTTGTAACGGAAATCGAATCTAATCACTAAGAATTATTAGGAGAGTGATAGTAGCAAGAGGTATACTTCGATGTTCGTTTTCAAGCCAGTCAAACTGCGTAAGACGCAGCTTTAAAATAGGCTAACTATTTCTTACCACCACATTCAGCGTTCACTTGAAAAAGTTATTCTGAAGAAGGAAACTTGAAAACATTACAGCATAGATAGTAGATAACTACGTTTATTGGTTGAGAGTTGCTATTTGATTATACATATTTCAAGAAGAACACAATCATCAACCCTTCAATTACACCGATACACGTAACTTTAACGAAAAAAGGTGCCGGTTGGATGAGTTCTCGACAAATTATTTATGTGAGTAAACGGTATTCCCTTACGATATCTCGTGAACAATTGGTGTCAACGCGAAAGCGCACCAGGCTGTCAGTGACCTGTCAAAGCAGCCAAGACAACACACCTTCAATCCGACCAAGAAATGCTCTGCGATCCATATTTTGATCTCGGTGAAAACTGAAGTTGAGTGATCAAGTCAAAAGATGGGTAAATATAATTTCTGCACTATGTTAAGTGGTTTACAACTCACTAGTGACAACAAAATATGACAGGATGTGGCAGATTTTACAACATGCATGTAGGACCTTATGGACAAATCTGCATTGATTGAAATACCTAGAAAACTCGGTAAAAGTATTATTTTATGAAGGTACAAAACCTATAGAATTTGATTTTCACTTTTACCAATCTGTTATTAACTGGATTCCATGACCATATGTTTTTAGGAAAAAGTGAAAGGTGCATGGCAAAACAGCGCTATCTATAAGATGATCAAATTTAATTCGATATAAATGTTCAATGGGAGATATCAAAAACGCTATTTCCCACTGGATTCGGGAAAATTACGAACAGTTATTCCGGCAAATTGAGGAAAACTTGGGTAGGGAACATATCCAATGGAAAACTACTGGACAGATTATAAATAAAAAAGTTGTGGTGCGGATCAGCGAGCGAAGATGACTGGGCAGTGAAGTTCTTGGCGACAGGGGATACAATGGGCGACAACTGGCAGACATTGGAAGGAACGGGTGGACTGGGAGGCGGTGGAATGGGGGAACGGCTGGCGATATGAGTCGTGTGTAACACATAGTTTCACAAATAATTATTCAAGTGAGCACGCAACATAGATAAGTTTGAAAAACTAACCAGTAAACAAATTAACTTCGGTATGCAGCAGATCGAAAATTGTGCCATCTAAGCTGGAAACATAAATTCAAATGTTTCGACCTGCTTCATCATATCACAGAATAAGTAATACAATTTTAGGCCTAACGATCGGAAACCAGTCAAAGAAACAATCTGGTTCCGAGAACAGGGAGCTGAGAGCGCTTAGAGACCAAAAAATAAATTAAACAACCACGGTGTTTTTTGAAAATTTTCCTTAAAAGTAGCGATATAGCGAAGCAGAAGTCGGTTCGTCTAATCTATGCCCAGGATTGGAACCAAGCGAACCCTCTCATGAAATATCAGCTCTGGCGTAGTGAGCATTTTCAACAGGCGGGCCAAATTTGGGAGCCGATTAAGTGACCGTCTGATGGGTGATTCCCTCTTTCCACGTTAATATGCAGTTCATCAATTCAATTAAGGTACTTTGTATTACGTGGGCTTAGAGTGGGTAATTAGTCCGCATAGTAGCTTAGAACTTTGCGGTTAGTTGTAAATCATAGGTGCCGTTCACAAACAATAGGGCTTTTGAAACTGACACGCAGGGTCAGTGAAAGCAGTTCTTTGTTAATCCTGCTTTCAGTACTACAATTGTGCCAGGTTGACTGTGTAACCAAACACAGCTTAACAAAGGGTTTATTGTCTTGGATGAGAAGATAAATGTTTTACTACTCTCATGGGTTCTTAAATAGCAGAGCCCAGAATAATTTTTGTCCCTAGAAATCAGTTAACTGAATAACATTTGATACTATTTTTATTTTGTTTTTTATTTCTCAAAATAATGAGTGCATATGCTTAAGACAAAACATCATGTGTACACACATCAGCTCACTTATAAAATTTTAGAACTGGTCTTAAGTTTGTGACATTTTGTTTGTCTTAAAATTTCGGCGCGTGATTGTCTAAGGGCGGTTGTTCGATCTGACTGAGCAAGCGAAATTTCTTCCCAAACAGTACGAAAACATAGCTAGTGGAGACTGAGCTGTCTCGCAGCGTGAAAAATCTTGCCAAAACCACGTAATATAACGAAACTGTGAGTCTTAGTAAAGTGCGTCATTAATAGTCGTAGTAAATGTAGCAGTCGTTATTTTTTGTACGATCTCGAATTCAAATAATTTACACGGTCCATTTGATATCAGCATCACTTTGTCAAAGTTATTTTTAACACCACGTATTAAAAAACCTAACACTTTGAATTAACACTTGACATATTTCAGGGAAGAATCGCTTGAAGATGCTTCGGTATAATTTTTCATTATTCTACTTTTCATCATTAAAGTTATTCTTCTAATAACTTCTACTTCAGATCTGGTTATCTTATATGCCATTAATTAAACGTTGTTTCCATTTCCATCTGTTTAGGGGCTTTTCCTCCCCTACTTGCCGGTTTTCTGACTAGCGAAGAAGCAATGTTGGCGCTTTAATGTTATCTGCTTGAATTGCTGCGTTGACAGGAAATTTGTAGTTCGGAAGTGCACGACTTACGTTTGTTAACTACAAACTACGGTTTCTTTGCTAAATCTGTATTTCAAGCTACGTGTTTTGGTGAGAATTGCTATAGTGTTACATTACATGAAACGGCTGACCCAATTTTCGGGATTCGGATCCTGTGACTGAGTGAAGCCGTGAAAAACACAAACAAGAGGAAGATGATCAGACTCATCCAATAACTTAGCTTTTTGAATTTTGTTTAACTTATCCACTACCACCTGTTGCCAATTACCCAGGGTCGGGTCAAGGCATTCTAGACAATCTGAACAACGACGTAGAAAATTACAAAGAAAAAGGAGACGATAACAGTAGGTTCACTTTGAATCTAGTTCTAGTGTGTCCCATGAAATACCGACAAAGGGTACATTTGATTTTTTAACCCCACTCGTACTTTCTGCTTTCCACTATAACACGACCATGACGAAACTATAAAACATTTTTTTTTTAAATTTGTTAATGATCCACTTTTTGTGACTTTCAATGAATTCCAAATGCTAAAATGAAGGAATACCCAAATCAACTTCTTTTTAGTTTCGTACTGCATTTTAGTTACAAATTACCCACGTCTTTTCATTGCCTCGTAACTACGATCCGTTGAATCAATCAAAGAGAACAGTGGTTAGATGTAGGTACAAATCTAAATGTAATAAAACAAGAAAATTTTTAACGCGCTGCCGAAATCTGTTAATTATCTCTTGGGCACAGTTACTGGAGTGCGTAAGTCGCCAATATTTTAAAATTAACAAATTGTTTTAATTCCGTGAAACGTGATGATCTGCCGACTCCGCCACAGGGAGCACTGCTTAGCTGTGCGTCACCTTATTGTACTACCGAGAACTGTTCACTCTTTTTAAGAAACAGTGATCGGACTTCTTATATTACAAATATTTTAAAGAGACATGGAACGCTCGTCAAAAATATCTTTCAAACAATTAGTGACGAAAGTACCATCTCGCAACGTCTGCTATAGAGTTCTTCACTTTCCTCTGTGAGGGAATTTCCGGAAAAAATCACAAAATTCACTGTTTTTTGAAATACGCACGAAGGAAAAACTCCATAGAGTTTCTAATCTACCTCCCACTTAAATAAATGCGCTCACATTCATTCGACAAACAGTTGACTGACAAGATGGATAACTACGGCAGATTATCAGGTGTCTTGGAACTCCGAATATGAAGTCGACAGCACAGTTTTAGGCAAGCTAATGAAGCAAGCAATTTTCTAAAAAATAATTTCAAATGCGTTTTAGAATATATTTGAATACATTCGATACGTTCGTAACTTATTTTAAACAGTTAAGACTTACACCAATTGCCTCGTAATTGGACTGGCTGCTGCTTAAGTCGCCATTGTTTTGTTTATATCTAAGGTCAAAGATCACATTTCCATATGAAGGGAAGGTGTTACGTCTGTCTTGTCATATCAAGGAGACGTGCTTTGCCTTGTGGTAGAAATCGACCTACTGATGAGCAGCCGATGGATTTATTTTAATTTGAAACTAAAAGAAAAATGCTTTAACGTCAACAGACATTCCAAATCTGTACATCTGGTGAGCAGGCTGAATTCTGTTTCAGTTGTAGAAAACTTTAAATAATGCAATTTAATTCTGTTTTTCGCGTTCCTGGCTTTTTTAAAATTTTTATATAGCCTGTCTTATTGTCCTGCAACTAAGATCTGTTCACTTTGTCAAAGTGAAAAGTGTTAGATGTGTGCGCCAGACTAACACTACTATAACAACCCTTTTTGATATGCCGCCGCCGAGACCTGTCTACTCTTTATGGAGGACAATAACCAGAGTACATAAATCACAAATATTTTAAAACATTATCTCGTTTTATTGTGTAACTACTATCTGTTGACTATCAAAGGGAAAGGTGTTAGATGTACATGCAACACTGTAACTTTTTAAGAATATTTTTAATCTGCCCAGCAGATCTGTTTACTCTTTCTAGGGAACAGCTCAACCTCTTTTAGTCCCAGTGGTGGATTTCAGGGTGCCGGGCAGGGGCCCTGCCGCTCCAGCGTCGCCGTCGACAAAAACATAATTTTGATTCCGAGAGATTTGTGTGTCTGCATGCATACGATCGTTGAGAATAAATGCCCCGAATCCGAGTCGCCGAGACGGTCTGTGACTGTTTCGATCTCGTGCTCACTGCGCGCTTTAACCACCGATTCGATTTCTATTATCCGCTTCGTAGTTGGTTTCTTGATATCAGTCTCCACGGCGCGTGATGTGAACTGTTGACCTGCTTACTGCTGGCTGCACCTTTGGCCTAGTTTGACTAGAGGCACATGGAACTCCATGTACCAAATTAAAACGTTTTTGTGATGATGCAATTACGCCCTGCAAATTCAGTTGACATTGCTAGTGAATGTTGAAATCATAACGAACATAGTTAAGGCATGTATAGCTTACATTGACCAAAAACAATAATTTAAAAACGTAAAGCGTCAGATTTTCAAGTCTTGCAACGCTTTTCGCTTTTTCTAGGCTTCGGCAAAATCTTCTTGATCTGGTAGGAACACGAGTTCTCGAAAACGGCTCCGTGGATTTCACTGAAACTTTCCAATTTTAATATTTGTTTATCGCACTCAAAAACGTTGTTATGATTTTTAAGTTCTAGTTTTATTGTATTGTGCCATAGGTGAATACGATCGCTCTTTTTATAAAAACGCCTAACGTTTTGCGAGTTAATTTGGAGTAGAAACCAAACTAAATTAATCGAAATTTCCTAACAGCATTTTTGAGAGATATGGGCAATTTTTCATTTAAAGAAGCAAACTTTGGTTAAAATCGACCAAAGGGTATCTTTGTTAGAAACGAATTTTTGACTTTAAAATGATGCCCAAGTTATAATAGGCCTAATAACGATGCTAAGTATAAAGAGTATTTTTATAATCCCTGGTCTTTCTTCTGTCAGAAAATTTATACTTTTACTGATTGACACACCCTATTTTTTGTAATTCATTTTAAATTAATATTCCTCAATAAGGTCCTACACAACTTTAAATCTATATTTTTCGACTAGATTGTCAAAAGGTTGCTGAAATACATTACAAAAATATCAAGCGTCATCGACATAAGCTCTTTTTTCTTTCTGCGAACCACCTGTGTTCGGTTCTGCAGCGCACTTAAAAATGCCGATGAGATTTAGTGTTGGCAACGATACACAAGTTTTCACAAAGTGGAGTATTCATACTGTTCGTTAGCCCTCGATACATTGACAAACAAGTGCAAATTGTAGCTATCATCGATCGTCATGGCACTGACTGACCAGCGAGGCCAGATGCAGGGATAAAAACAATTTTCATGAATAGTCCGCAATATTCACTGACTGCTGACTTAGATTTATTATCAAGAGCTGTTTTCACCATTCACTGGCTATTTTTAGAGAAATTTGCATTTTATCGGCGGGTCGCAACGTAAAAATGGGCTTGTTTACCGTCTAACTACGTCGCACTTGATTAAATAATTGAGAAGTGGCCTTTAATCTAAGGTCCTTTCGCGTAGCTGATTTTTCTCAGGAAGCACATACAATTGAGTAAGCTAGAAAAAATGAAGCAGTTTAGAGGGAACCTTTGCCAACAGAAACTTTGGGACAAAAAAGATGATTGGAATCTGAATTGGCATTTTCCTAAGATTACATTTCACATGAGGAAAAAAACAGTGACAGCTAGGGAATTTATTCTTAGGATTGTAGTTACCTGTTGCGGAAGGAAACGATGTCACACTGGTCCTCGTCAGCTGTACCCTCTTCCTGGCTTCGGTTGCAACTAATCGTAATTTCCGTCACCACGGACATAGGCGGATCCAGGGGGGTCAAGAGTCCGGACCCCCTTCTTTCCCTTGATGTTAGTGATATCAAATCTAGAATTTTCAAAATGTTGACTTGGATCCCCCTTTGTAAAAAAATCCTTGATCTGAGCCCCTCTTTTAAAAAATCCCAGCCCCTGACGGAGTCACCGACGGTGTTTTACATCGATATGGAACATTAGCAAAATAGTTGCTTTTTATTGCTGAATACGGTGTGTTTGTGCTAGACATCCTTTTCAGCGGTCCTCCCCTAACCACACCTTCGCTCACCGACTAAAAACGCCCATCAAGCAAGTGGGAGCGTAAAACCAAATTCCTGACCTTAGTCTGACGTCACTTTTCGCGTAGCAGACCCACGGAGACAATGTGTAGTGGTAGTGTAGCAATGAAGAACATGCGCACATATTGAAGCAAGAATATATGTAATCTCTGTCTATGTTAATAATATCCCGAGTCATGTGTTGTCGCTTATTATACAAAACTGTATTCCAAACCAGTTGAAGTGTCATGCGACGAAATGAGGGGTCGCCATTTTGGTATTTTTGTTGAAAAAAAGACCAGACTTTTTTGCTAGTAGTGTCGGAACAGTCTCCTTTCTTCAGGTGTGCAGCTATGTAGTAAAACACCGAGAGACATAACAAACAAACAAATTAAAACACAAGCTATATTTCGAGACTGCATATCTCATCATCAGGCAATAAGTGGAATGAACATATACATAGCGAAATAAACGGTGAAATACACGTGACTGCTTGTATACCCCGGCAAAATTTCCTACGCCTATCCGATGACTGTGCAGGTGGGCTTAAATGACCACGGGGATTATCGGGAACGACGACAAGGTGTCGGCCATCCGTAACAACTCGGGTATTTTCGAGCCTCAAATCTCCCCTCGGGTGTGCAAGTTATTTGAGCATCGGTCGTCAACGGCTAGATGGCCGATCGATTGTCACTTTTAGCTCGGAAACTCAACGGTCGGCGTCGGAAGTTTTAGGTTCACCGCTACTGCTGATCAGATCAAATGAATAACCGGATAGTGCTGGGCATGGGGATGGAACACAATAGGCGGTATCGGTCGAGAAACGCATTGTATGTGACCAGGGTGCTAACTATGAGGTGCATGGTGCCTGTAACTGCAACCACTTTAGATTTTATTTTTAAAAATATTTTATTTTTTAAATGTATTTTACTTTTTGAAAATATTTTATTTTTTAAGAGTAAATACTGTTTTTTTTAATATTCTACAGTATTCTAAAGTATTTTGTGCATTTACTGTTCATCATGAACCAACACTTTTCTTTTTCAGAATTACACCCTTCTGTTGTGTTAATAGTCGCTGCTCTATTTACTAACATTTACGCGGAGAAGCCTATTTACCTTCTTGCTACAACCTCGTCTTGGGGTTCTGATGTCTACATGTAAGCATCTCTCACCACGAACAGTTGATGATTGGCAGTTAGCTGTATTAAGTACAAAACTATGAGAACACTATACAGCTGTGGTTTCTGTCGAAAAGTAAATTTTTACTTAGGTCCGTTGCCGTCATGAAACTTATTTCAATTTGTTTTCTAGTCAAAATAAATGCCATGGTGTGACATGAAAGTTTGTGAACTTGGTTTGGAGAAACAACGAGTCTAGGATTAACTCACAAACTGAGAAAGAAACAATGCAGAACTAAGTCCAATCTTATAACGGCGAGTGACCTAAAACTTTTTATAGAAAGCACTGCTTTAAACGTTTTGTTTTAAAACTGCCGCCGTTGAACCATTTTCATCAATTTATTGTTGCCGTAGTACAACCATTCCATGATCTCACAGAAGTAAACTAATCAAACGTTTGCATTTCCTCATTCAGAGACGAGAATGGAATTCACGCGGGATTTTTCATTGACCTGGTCTATGAAGGTAGGTAGAAAGACTAACATTTCTATCAGATATATTATACAATACAATAGATATAGAACTATGCGAAGCTGCGAAATTTTACACAAAAATTACTTGGCATTTTAACGGTGTCTTTTTTATCAAAAACATGCTCGACAGTTTTCCAAAAAGTCGTAAAACAGGCTTACGACATTGACTAATTTATAAAACATTTGAAAGTGATTTTTTTATCCCAGATTAAACATTATTTATTTTAAAAGCGTTGATTTTACGTTGACTTTTTGATAATTTTGGCGTTTGATAAAAATCCACGGCATCAAATTCAAACATTCGGTAAAACCAAGCGTAGATACAGTGTGACTTAATTCAAACGGCAAATTTGTCTCGAATTTTCCTCTCTACTAAACTTACTTCAGGATCCAAACAACATAATTAAACGTCTACTGAAATCCAGCGATGTAATCGTAATTTTGAAAATGGCGCGATTTTGCGCAGGTCAAATTGTGCGTGACGCTGTTTGACCTAACATAGTTCAAAAACAGTCGGTGATCCCCATTTTTTTCAATTTCGTAGAAAATGCGACGAGCATCAAAACGAAACACAAATTAAGAAAAAAATAGCAGCGTAACTTTGTTTAGAAGCCAAAATGCTAACCTTTGAAGGACACAAAATTCGGGAAAAAAACGTTTACGCCCAATCAATAAATTGGACAAAAAACTGACCGCACTGCACAACGAAATTAACCCGTTTTCAAAAGGATTTCAATCGTTAATTTTAAAGACGAGTCGCCTTTCAGCTACCCATATGAATTTCACGTTTTGGCAGAGAAGCCTTTGTTTTGAAAGCTGTAACGGAAAAACTAATTCTGTGACGCTCACATTTATTGTAGGTTTGTAGTAGACAAAAAAATAATATGAAAATTAAAAAAATTAACGATAAATTAAACTGTGTAGAACCCTCACCTCCCCCCCCCCCACCCCCAAGCTTATGTGGGACATTATCGACAAGTCTGCGTATTTAGAAAAAACGGCTACTAGTACAAAACTATAGATTTTAACTGTGTGAAAGTACAAAGATGGTAGATTTTGATTTTGATTTCCTATCAATCTGCCACGCTCGCTGGTTCCCTGCGTGTCCGAACTACTACCTAGCGGACACGCAGGGAACCAGCGAGTCTGCCATGAATGAGGTCACATGACCAATTGTTTTTAGTAAATTTAGCAAAAAGAAAGGTATGTAGTATAACATTGTATTAATAATATGACCAATTGTCGCTTGATATAAATGTTCAAGATTAAATCTCCCTTAATGATGTTACAGTTTTCTAAATCATCACTTCATTTTCGTTTTGTGCAACTTTCAATTCCATTTCGTAAAAGCCCTTTAGCTCCTATTTTTCAATAGCCCATCATGCAAAAGTGGGACATTTCAAATACAATTTCTAAAAGCATTTTGAAGAACAGCGCATGAAGTATGGTATCTTAAAGTTTCAAAAGAATACGAGCAGCCATTTTTGAGATATGATATTTCGAAGTTAACCAAATTTGACCATTTATCTAGCTAAGGTTACCACTTAACTTTAAAACGTTTTAGTTGCTTATAAACTACGCTAAAACTTTTCTCAGCGAATCAAGAGTGGAAATAACGTTCAACGTGTACCTTACTCACCTTCCGACATTGCGCGACTCGTTGTCTGAATGTGAAAACACGAATAAAAGTAAAGAATTATAACTGACGCATTACCAAACCCTGGAGTTGGCAAAAATTTCATTCTCATTGCAATACATTTTTATTCCAGTTTGTAACGCAGCCGGTATCGACTGTAGAATCGTCCTCACGCCGTGGACGGATTGCTGGGACTTTAGAAGAGGCGAGCACGGCGAAGGCGGTGTGGGGCTGCTGGACGGATGGTTTGATGGATGTATCGGAGCAACAGTCACTCACCTAAACGTACAAGTGTTTAAATTCTCGCAAAGTTTTCATCTCGCATTCAGTGGATATTTCTATGTTAGAAAGGATTATACTTTCAACAAGAAGGATCTGAAAACTATAAAGATAGGTAGGCCACCTCTTGGAGTTTTAGGAAGTATATCTTATTGCACCGTTTACTACATTAATTCGATTTTTTTGACACAACTCCTGATTTCGACCACTTTCTATTACATCGTTCGTCTTGACTTGTTCCGCTCTCAGTTTCAGGAAATGTCTTTGGGAGGAACTGGCGTACAGTTCGTTATTTGTTCAAACCAAGTTCATACAATTTGCGAGCTTAGTCTGAGGAAAGAACAAACTGTTCGTTCTTTTAATTTGCAATTCCAGAAAGTCATATCTGCTGTAGGAACAATTAGGAACAATTTGAGACCTTTCAAAGGGCTTAAAGGAGAATGACACCCGATTTAATTAGTTTTTTTTACCGTCTTAATCGGTCTATATCCACATCGCCTCTTATTCGGTTGACCTCACCTTGCCGAGAGGTGTCGCGTTAACCTATGAGGAAGGTGAGAAACGACGCAGCGACGTCAGTGGTTCGTCTGCAGAGTGAATGCCGTTATATTGCGGTGCATCGTTCTCGTCCGAACTATGAAACTGCGAAGAAAGCGACTATATCGTTTTTTCGACTTCCTCGAGAGACCGAAATGCTTAGGAAGTGGCTCGCGGTAGTGAAGAATGAAAGGTAAGCTGTTAATAGCAAGTATGAGGCCGTGAAACATTTCCGTGTCTGTGACCGGCATTTCGTCGACAGTGATTTCTCCGACGAATTCCGGCTTACCAAAGAAGTACCCATACGTTCCGTTGCCTGTGCATGTTCACGGCGCCTCTCTAGTATTTCTTGATCAGTGTATTCTGGTTCGAACTGATAGCCTATGAAACCTATAATGATCCGACCCGTGAAGTCTTCGTCGGATTAGCTCTTGACTAAGTCGGGATTGGCGCGGGGCGAGTTGCCATGTAGACGTTTATTATTCTGCTTTCTGTTTCAAAATGAATTATTCTCATCCTAACCAATGCTTATGTGAAACTGAAACAAAGTCTGTCTCATTAGATACAATTTGTAATGCCTTTGCAGTATTCGTGAGTGCAAATGTTAAGAAGCCAGCAATGAATAAAGCACTGCGTTACCGGCTTTTGATGACGGCAACAAAGGTAACTGACCGGGCACCGAGGCCGTGTGAGCGCATGCTAATTCAGTGTTTGCTGACAGAAAGCTGTTGTGAAACGATTATTCGATTTTATATGCTATGGTCACATGTTAGGGGAATCTTCATTTAGAAATACAAATACATTATTCAAATCATTGTTAGTGTACATTCTTTGCCCTGACGTTCTGTGGAAGGGGAACCCGACTTCGCGGCCCCCGAGAAGTAAGTAGATTTTCAGTTTCGTGGCTAATTCCCATAAATAATTACGTGCACATTATTTCTTTGCTTCACTATTATAGTCTTTTCGTGACTGGAGGTTTAGTTCCCAACTCAAGGTGGTTTATGTTCGTGCCACTCTCGGCGGCCGCGACGGGCCTGGTCGGGTTCCGAGCCACTGGATGGGATAACAAGCGTTTGTGTATTTGGAACTCAAAAAATCACAAGTATAAACAACACAGATCTAGGTTCTCCTGCCTGTATTTCACGAAAGAATACTTCGAATTGATCTCCGAACAGACCCCAAATTCCTGCTACAGACCTTGGTAAACTGGCCTGCCGAACTTTGTAGGCTACGGTGTATCCAAATACCAATAAATCCGTAACAGCAAATCAAACAACACGTTTTTATAAGAGCTCGGTGTATTTTTAAGGGTTTTACATCGAAGTTTGATGATTTATTTGTGTTAAACGATGAATTCAAGCGATAAGCTGACACCAGTAACCCGTGTTATGAACTGCTGAACAGACTGTGTGTCAAACCAATGACGTCATTGGATAATTTCAACACCTCCGTCTGCCGTCAGGTGTCAGGCAACGCAACCGAACGTGCCGTTGTCGAGTAGAACTGCTCGATCTAAATTAATACAAAATAGGTTGTTTTTTGGATGGCATTCTCCTTTAAATCAAAACTAGACAGAAAGCATTGGTCTAATGTCACTTTAAGAAATTATAGACCAAGCGATTTCTTCGAGTCATTCGGAAGTGAACGTTTTCAGTTGTGGCGGTTCAAAGCGATGTGGTGGGGCAAAGATTCTCACATGTCTGACTTTCCTTGCAGGATGGAAACTGACTGTGACTTATCCTGGTTTTGTTGTAGGATTCGTCACTGGTTATTCCTACACCGACGAAAGGTGTATCGCAGAGGAAACTGGTGTCGTTGTACCCGAAGAAAATGTTATATACTACAACTTTGGGGAAATTATCGAAGCTCTGATTAGTAAAAAGGTTTGTTAACAATTGCGTAAGGAAATGTTAATGGTATCACAACTTTTGATAAAATTATTAATTCTTTTACGTAATATAAATAAAACGACTTAACTTTTCATGATAACATTCACATACACACACACACAAGCACACACACTCACGCACACACCGGCGCACGCACGCACACACGCACACGCACTCCCACATACACACACGTACAGGCACGCACGCACACACATACACACACTGTCAGGCGTTTAGCTGAACTTCAGTCAAGCATCATGAGTGACTGTAATACCAGTACATGTCTCCACAGCAAACTATCTCACTGCTAAAACTCACACAACATGCAATCACATTCTGTTATGTGAACAGATTTGCCTAGAAGTGTTATGGCCAAAATAGCATTTGATTGCTGACCCTGGATTTTGCTGTGAGGTGGCTAAAAATTAGGCCTTGTACTTTTATAAAAAGGGTCTCATAATATCCTTTCCCTTACCAACTCGAATCACAGGCAATGGGTAGGCCTACATGCGCCATTTTCAAATTCGCAAGATTAGGGTTGACCAACCCCAATAAATTTTGAAGCGTTTTATTAGGTCGATGACTGATTTTTATGTTCTTGTTGGTTACAGAAATGGGATTTTAGGCCTGGTTCGATTTTCTTTTTCTTGCCAGCTAAATAGTTCAAAGCTCAAAAAATCTTGTTGATTTGGCATAATAAATGCTTATTTAGTTGGATTTTATTGTATTCATTTCATATTAGAAAACTAAAACTTCAAAATTTAAAAAATGTGTAGTGGGAACGCTTTAACAGGCACCCACTATACTGACTCGAAAAAAAAAACAAAAGAGTGAGCGAATTCTGAACTAAGCGTGACTGAACTGTTGCTTCCATCGTTTATTTCACTTAATTTCCCTTCTGCAGATTGACGCTATATTTTATTATGATCATCCCTTGAGGCGAATCCTCGATGTGGCTGGTTCAAAAGTGAAGAAAGTTGAAGACATGCCATTGTCGTGTGCGATCCAGGGAGGGTCCATTATGACAAGGAAAGATTCCGACCTGCCTGAAATATGGAACGAGGGATTCTCAAAAATTGTCTCTAGTGGAAGGTACCGTGAACTGTGTGAGGAGTCCAACAAGAAGCATGCGACAGGTATGAATTTGTCGCAGGTCGGTGGCCACTTTCCACTTTCAACGACAAATTATTTGACTATTGACTTTGGTGTCCGTTCTAATTTTCTCGTTGAGAAGGTGACAGGATTCTGATATCAGAGCACTTAGGCGTCCTTGGCCGCGCACGCTACTCCACTCTTGCGGACGCATACTCCCCTCAAAGACCATTTTCGGCGTTCCGCGGACATCTTTCTTTGCTCGCACATTGACCATCCGTGCTGCCCGCGATGCCACTTCCCCTCGTCCGTCGAGCTGCTGGACAATGTTCGTGTTGACCTCTCACGGTTGCTTTTCTATACTTTTCAATTAATCATTTACATATGTTATTTGTTTCTCCGATTACACATTGGGAGTGTTATCCAGTTTATCAAATTTTCGTCACAAAAATTAAAGATATTTTATCAGAGATGGTGCTCTCGGGATCACAGCGTGGGGGACAACCGAAATTGCTTAGCGTAAAGTGAGTTCAAAAGCATTTTCGCTGCAATGTCAATATGAACATTTGATCGTTTGAAAAATCGTTTGAATGATTCCACTATGTGAAACTTGCTAAATTTTCAAAAACATAGTTAATTTCAAAAAATACCGGTTATGTAGCTGAATAATAATTGCGTTTTGTGTTTATTCGCTCCGTGCGATTTAACAATGTGTCTTTTGTTTTAGGAGGACGACCACAACCTCTGTGCATGTTTTTGGGAGTCGACAAGTGATCGTGTTCATTCGTGTTACATGGATTTTCGAAATGGCTTGCTGAGGGAATATTTTAACTGGGCAATTCGCCGCTGTTTAGCTGGCAATGTTGTTATGTAAGACCCTAGGAAAATATCCAACTTTGGCTGACTTGAGAATATCATATCTCAGAAACAGCTGATTGTATCTATATGAAACTTTCAAATACTGTGATTTATTTAAACATTGTTCTTTATACCTGTTTTAGGAATTTTTTTAAGCTCTTCCACTTTTGCAGGAAGGTCTATAAAATAGGACTTTTATGATTGACATGAAAGAAACTAAAGTTGCATAAAGCGAAAGGATATTTTAGATTACTGTACAGCGTTTTTGAGACCTATCTTGAACGTTCACATCAAACGAAATATGATCGTGTTATTGACACCGTTATTTTGCTATCAATGTTCCTTTCTTTTAGTGCTAATTTTTTCTAAAAAGACATGTTCACGTGACCCAATAAATGACAGATTGGTAAAAAGTCAGTCTTTGTGCTTTAAAAAAATATAAACTTTCATCAATTTAAAGTCTATAGAGTTTTAGGCGTTTGTCTAAAAGCTCATCCGATCTTGAATTGTTGCTGAATGAGCCAAGTTCGTTCGATACAAAGTTCGTCCGTTCCCGTCCGTTTCCGTGTGACGTTACCAATGAGATAAATTAAGCATAAAAACAGGAACAAAATACAAATGATACACAGGGTGTCCCAAAAATGTACTCACACTTCAGCACAAATTCAGTTCCGGTGGATCAGATTCTGCGCCCCAGCCAACACCTTTTATTTAGCTCACACAAGTATAGAAAATACAAGAAAAAATGAAAATAAACAAAAGTGCAAGTGGGAAACACCAACAGCACAATAAGTCATGAACATATTTCCACTGATGTCCGATAATTGATTAAATGAATGAAAACATATATAAAAACAGGCACAAAATACAAAAACTTAAGTGCAAAATCATGAATAAAGATGAAAGACTTAAACAACAAAAGTTGATTACACAATATAGAAAATAAAAAGTAAAAATCAACAATAGACATAATGTTAATCTCGAGGAGGCAGTGTGGCCTAGTGGGATAAGTGTCCGTTACCTTTACTCAAGGTCGGCGTAAGTTCGAGTTCCACTGGGGCATACCTATAGACCCTTGAGTCAGGTCTCTAGCTCCGGGTGGTCAGTGCAAAGGGCTCAACTGAGCGGCCTGCGTACGTCTGATACAACGTGTTCCAGATCGCCTGCAATTATTTTATTTAATGTTAGCCTCGGCATTAGAAATTAATTAAACAAAAACGTGGTAGTTAGACTTTAAGAAGAAGGAAGGGCTTCTTTAATTTCATTAGGAATTTCATTACAGGCTCGAGTATCTCTGTAATGAAATTTGTTTTGAAAACGAATACGTGAGCCATCACGTCCTCTGTATGCATAGGGTTTGGGTGTCCCCCCAAGAACGCTTATTTTAGTTCATTCCATAGATAGCTATTGCGGTTTGTGAGTTAAACTCGAACCCCACTGATCGATGAACTCTTTGTTTATGATTGCCATGCATGTACAGTACAGGGGCGGATCCAGGATTTTGAGTTGGGGGGAGGGCCAGGGCAGAGTATTAGCCAGGATTTTGCCCGTCTGACATTCGCACCCCCGAACTGCCAAAGATAAGTTTAGGGGGGCATGACCCCCTTGCCACCCCCCTCCCCTAAATCCGCCACTGCGGTAATATGTATACCTTAATCAGTTACACATGTACGCATCAAAAGATCGTACAGCCGACAGTCTGTTCAACACCTGCCAGTTTCTTACAATCAACTAGTAACGATCTTCTAAAGAAATATTATTCTTACGACACTGTCAATTCCATCTTGTTACCATTCAAGAAGTTTCCTTCCTTGACATAGAGGTTCAGTGGCTGATCTAGGACATCATAAGGGGGGAGGCCCAACATGTTGTCTCAGACAATTGCGCAAAGCACGATTGTATGACCGCACCCAGCCTAAACGATAAGGGCTCGAATTTCTGAGGGTGTGGACATTCTACTAAAAAAAGCAAAAAANCGGTCAGCCCCCCCCCCCATCCCTCCCCCAAATCCGCCTATGAGGTTATACCGGTTTCACAAAAAAAGGAAAATAGGGGCAGTCGATTCCATCATCGGCATCCCCTGAACAACTTCCCCATAGAAAAAGAGAATTGTGGCCGCAATGATGCCATCAATGAGTGGGCCCCTAAATATGAACGTATGATTTAAAAAAACAGGGAAAGGAACAGCAGAATTTCTATTTTAAGAGCTCAGCAAGTAACTCCATTATCCTCGCCAGAGAGGGGTCCTTGGAGAATAGTTTTGCATTCCCTAAAATTGTCAGTTCTTAAATTTAAAATTCCGGTGAATTCACATGCTCTGCCGAAGGACAATATTTGACAATTTTCGCGCTTTTTCGAAATATATGTATGGATGAATAAGTGCACTTTTAAACGATAAATGCTGAAAACTTGGGCCCCCTATCAACAACGTCCTGGCCATGACCCTCAAAGGTCAAATCAAGCAGTGGTAGTTGACAACTATTCACTTGAATTTTGTCTTTTCTCCATGTTTTGCAGTCTTTCTTTTCTCCAGTGTTTCCGTCTACCCATATGACGGGTTCCACGGTTTAATCCGGAAGCTTGCAAATTAGTGGGAGCGCGTGTTAGTAGCGAGAAATTTTGAAACAGCACCAAAGATGGTGTATCAGGGACCAGGAACCTCACCCTTTAAAAATACACTTTCAAAGTATAACCCTAATGGAATGAGCTTTTCTTAAACTGGGTCATAATAAAATGATTCTTGACCTTAAAAGAGGACCATTGGAGGATCTTTCGGAAATCTTCAAAAAAACGCTCCCAAAGCATCATCAAGTTTCTTTTTCCACGCTTTCTGAAATTCATAACCTCTCTGAAGGAGCGCCAACTCGCTAACAAGATTTTAAAACCTAAAACTGGAGAAGATTTTGCGAAATCGTTATCTGTCGTTATACCGTTTGAATTGTTCTTGAGGATGTGCACGTACGCAGTGAAGAGGGACGGATAACTGCCAGCTAGTTATCACAAAGCCTTGTAAAATTTGAGTCAGCATTCACAACTGTCACAATTCGAACCTCTAGCCTACTGATACCGCCCAAATTGTCACAACAGCAGCTGTACATACAGTTGTGGAGTGTTTCACTTAAGACGCGAATTCGTCGTAGTTGAAAACACCGTTTTGGCTTCATACTATTTTAACAGTTTTAAAAAAAGCCGACAACAATTTACTAAGGACTCTACACTGGAGGGTGCAAGGTTTTGACTTCTGTATTTAATCTGTTTTTACGTCGCAAGTTTACTAATTTTGCGCTATGGACAAATTTGAAGCGCGTTGTCGATGACAATTCTATCGTTGGCCAAAGGCCGGGTTGAACGTTACGCACCTAAACGCCGCAAATAATTACTGTACCCCTTAAAAGTTACTTTACGCCACAAATAACTAGTTTACGCCACAAATAATTACTTTACGTATCTACATAATTACTGTACGTATTTAACAAGAATAAACTTTCGCACGTAATTTACGTGCATAATGTTCACCATTTTGGCAAATGATACAATTTGGGGCTCGCACTCACTACAGGCAAACGTTTTCAGTGGCGGATCTAGGATATCACAAGGGGGGCTCAACATTTTGCCAGAAAACATTTGCGCAGAGCACCGAGTGGGGGGAAAATGTTTCTGTTTTTCCTCTACAAATCAAGCATTTTCCTTGATTCGTGAAGTATTGTCCAAGAAAAAACGCGGAGAACGTGTCAAACATGAAAAACTGCACTAATCACAGACTCGAACTCATAACCTGGCGGCTAGAGCGCGCTTGCTTTACCACTGCACCACCACGACTTCACTCATAATTTGGTAATGCGAGACCTACTTGTTTATGGTCCACAGCGTTTGTGCGAGAAACCTTCTTTATAAAATGCTCATTACATTTTTTATATTTTGTGCAATCAGTTCGTAACAAATTTGTTGTATTTAAAATAGTCTTCAATTGCCCAAGAGACCAAATCCGTTTTTTTTTTTGGTGTTGGCAAAAATGACGCGATTGCTTTGGAAATCGTCTTAAGTTAAGGTTTGACAAAGAGAGAATTATTAGTTTCTGAGTGATTCACTAAGGCTTCGATTAAAATTCACATCTTACCAACAGCTTCTGTTTTTTCATCGTCACTCAGATTCCATTTTCCTTAAAAATGAAGTAATTTTCTTCATTGCGCAGTGAAGCAGACGACGGAAACGGAGTTGGAGTGCGGCGCGCCACTGCCGGTCGCCTGGGATATTGCGGGAGAGCCTATACTTAGCCATAGTTTCGTTACGATTGAGCCGTGTTCCGAATTTGACACTTGAAATTGGATCTGAGCCCCTACCCCCAAACGCACTAAAACTGCACACATTTAAATCTCGTTTCCGCCCTATAATGTTAATTACCGGGGTTAATTAATAAACTCAACATTTCCCTACGCTCTTGCTGTTTTATTTGTTTTGCGGCAGCCAAGGGGGGGGCCTAAATCCGCCTATGGTTGTTGTGCTACTTTGGGCACTAGTCACTCGCAGTGGCCCTCAGAAAACTATAAACGTCAAGTTCATGGTGCAACACCTGGTGCAAGACCACAAAGCTTTTCGGTATCCGCCAACCTGAATTCAGAACCAATTCGAGCCTCTGACTGCTGTAGTCTTGTTCACGAGCGCGACTTGTCGACACGACAGTCCCCGCGCTCAGGCGTAAACATGTACCTGCCCAAAAGAGGGCGCTAACATGTTTACATTACCGAAATGTAGTCCATCGAAGAAAGAGCTCGTTGTGTTGATAGAATATGCTGATTCACAAATACCATTCATTTATGTTTTGTGTTGAGCTTATTTGGTCTTTTGAGCCAAAATTATTTTAATATACTTTGCATCGTATACTTTCGAATCATTACAAAAGCGCGGTCTGTTACGAGATATCCTTACGCGTGACGTTATTTGCCAACAATGGCTTCCATTACCCATTTGTGAACTGTCTTGTGTTTGAAAGAAACAGTGTAACATTTTGGCTTCTACGATCTCCAGTTGGTATCTGAATCCAGGACAGTATATCTTAGAAGTCTCGGAACAGTACCAGTAAGTATATATAAACTAGTCACCTCAGTGGTTACGAATGGGATTTTCCCGTGTTCTAAATTGAACCAGGTGAGACAACCGTGAGGTAACGAACACCGATCACATTGAGACCAGTGGTCATCGCATAACCATGGTCATGGTGGTCGTGTTGTTCGGGCTTCTCACTTTCGATTGCTTTCTGTTCTGAATATCTGTAGTGACTGGCTTCCTTACAAATTTGACCTTTGCTGACCAAACATTTTACGTCTGCCCGTTCTAATGCGACTCCACTTGTAAGTCATGGAGACTGAGGCTGATTGTAGTTCCTACAGGTGTGAACTTCAGTGTTCCAATCACTTGGTGGTCTGTGCTAAGGTTAAATTAAAAAAACTCTCAACACTTTGTCAAACAACTGAAAATAAGACTGTTTGGGAAATCTTGGGCAACGTTTGATTTCATCCTTCGTGTAATTGTTACCTTTATTTATAATTGAGATTGGTATATAATCACCCAGTATGAAACGTGATCATTACGTTAGCAGGATGACTCACACACATACAGTAATGACTGAAGACTCAGGACTTGATAGATTTTACTTCATTACTTTTTGTATTTGAACTTAACCCCAATCGCTGGTGTAGTTGAAAGGTATCCAATTTTAATGTATATTAATGTAACAAGTACTTAATAAGGAATGGTGTTCAATCAACTAGGTTATTATCAGTTCTTTGTCGAAATTTTGCATATATTGGTAACTAAGCTGAGTGTGGAGCCTTCGAACATTGATTCAATTTTTCAATGTTGTTTTGAGGCCTTGAACTGGAATAAATTGCATATGTTTTATCTGTATATGCATCAACATTAACGCTCTTATTGAGGAGAAGAATGTCTGAAGAGGGCGAGGTTTGGTTCAAATTGAGGGCATTGGTGTGTGTGTGTGTGTGTGTTTGTACTGTCAAACTTCATGGTCTTCTGGTTATGTTTACATGTGGTCATTGTTTACTACAGGGGACTATGTCTACTCAAATCATCTTGGATTTGATCTTGATGAACTTGACATACCTTTATCAATAATATTTACTGTCAGTATTGGCTTGAGGTGGTTATAAAATGCAAATCTTCTCAGTGTGACAGTAAACAGTGCCTGATCTTCCACTGTTGCATTTAGCCAGACTTATTTTAACAGCTTGCTTAGAGTACTTGAAAAATTATCAGCGCTAGATGATAGAGTTCACTATTAGGTCTGATGTAACCCAAACCCTAGATTTATGGTATCTTAGCTTTTGTATAGAGTTGATGAGAATTGGTAATAGTGGATGCAGGGCAATAACCTTTAGGGTCTAACATTTTTCTGTTTACTACATTACAGGTATATTGTTGTGACATTTACAGGATATTCTCAAACTGAATTTAGTGCGCTGTTTTGAATAGTTTAGTTTTCTTTAAACTGTAACTGGTGAACTTTTCTCTACGGCTTCTTTTTTCAGTTAAATTGGTGAATTATGAATTTCCACATTTTTAATTGTCAAAGCATCCCTCTGTTCCAAGTGTTTTACGGATATCACTTTGCTTGCCACTTGAATGTAGCTCGCTAATTTTGCCATTTTGCAAAAAATACGATTTCAATAATTAAACTTACTATGGAAATTTTGGTCTAGTGCATTATCTGAAAATTTCAGTTTTATCTCTGAGAAAATTCTTTAATTATCAATGTTGTAATCTCCATCCTGATGAAGTCCACTGACATTTTTAGAAAATTTCAAAAGCGTATACTGGCTGTTATACCTCTCCCCAGCATGCAAAATGAATGATGGTTAATTTTGCACTAGAGCAACCAGTATTGCAAGCTTGCCCTCATCAGTTACAGTTTAGTAACTACTTTCGAAGGTCAGGAACGTACACCGAGTCCCCGGAAATGTGACATAATATATAGGTGAGTGATTTAACCACATGCAGGTAAATGCTCTTCAATTTAGCGCACAATGCGGGGAACAAATTTGTGAAATTTCATTTTGTGGTACATTAAAATGAACCAGTGTTCTCAACAACAGAAAATTCAAACTCGACATGAATTTCAAAACTCAATCATGTACATGTGTTCAAAAGTCCATGTCCCTACTGTGGGAAGTTTGTGTGTTAAGTCTTTGAAAAAATGAATTGAACTGGTATCAAACGTCCAAAATGTCCTAATTTGTTTAAAAAGTTACTAATCTCCCAATATTTCAGACTCGTTGCTTATGCTTAGGTTTTTGAACTGGATGCAAGTGAGCCAAACTTGTCGCGGCAAATTGAAACTTGACGCAGTGATGAGTCAAAATAGGTTGTGGAGAACATTGTGACCATTGATAAACATGCAAATACACCACTTTCTATGTCTGTACTGGCTGGGAGTATAGTCCTACGTACTGGTCAGCTCACACAAAGCAGAAGTACAGCTATGTGTCCCAATACAACCACGAAAAGGGCGTGGGGACGTGTACGCCACCAAATGGTTCATAGAGAGAAGGCACAATAAAAACGAGTAAACTACAGAAAGCTGTAAAAGTATGTTAATGTCAAACATCTCAAACTGAGAATGAAATAAGATTTTTTTGTTGATATCAATTGATTCGAATTACGTAGTTTGTATTTTCAGCATGTCCGTTTTTGTTATATTTCATTTATAATTGACATTAGAAGTCCTTTTTGCTTTAGTTTTGGAATGATCTGTTGTGTATTAGTTTGAGGCAGATTTGCCGTTTTGTTATCAAGAAGTCTTAGTCACCGTAGGTTTACAGTGGTTTACAGGTGCAACTAGTAATTTCCCATAATCCCTCCTGAGATGGTTGAGTGTTCTGTCTGGCTCTTGATCACGCAGTTCGCTGTTTGACTGATTTAATGTTCTGAGCACTTTCTCTGCTTGTAGTATTTGTTCAAGTAGTGTAACCTGGACAATTTACCTTACATTAGTATTCTCCAGTTTGGATTGTGAAAATTGATTGTTTTCTCAAGGTCAGAGCTTGTGTACCAAACTTTAGAAACATTTTTGGATATCCCAACAGACAAAGGATCATTCACCTTAATGTTATGGGATATGGGGACACATTAAAATGTTGCATCAGTCCCTATTTTCAAAGATTTTATGAACTGCCCAGTCTGTGCTCAAACCATTGAAATGAGACAGTGTCTGATATGAGGAATGCTAAAAATGCCCATGCCCAAGTCCCAATCATGGAAATTTAATTTTGGCTTGAATTTTGGTGTCCCAAATTGTTACTGTACTCAGCTAAATGTTTTGTGTGGGACTAACAGAAAGGTATGGTAATTCATTGCTTACTTTGCATAGAAATAATGCAAAAATGCTCTTTTTTCAAAGTCTGGTTACATTGATACAAATTATAAAAACTTGTATGCAGTGCTAACCAAGATATCAGACGGAAATTTTCTTAATGTTAATTTTTGTTGAGAAAGACAAATAAAATTTCACTCGTCTGACATGTTCTTTGTAAAATATGTGCAGGGTTAACTAAATTTCTCTATAAGTATTTTTTTGTCGTCCATGTATTTATTTAAAGCTAGAGCAAAATGACAGGTTTTAGACTGATGCAGTGAAGTAACCCATTATTCAGCCATGACATTTTGTGGTGTCTTTTGTGTCATGGACTAAGAATCTTCTTGTCTTCATGTGCCATGAAATTGGAACAAAATGAATGTTAAGTAATTTATCCAGTGACAAATAATTTGTTATGTCTAAGAGTAAGAACAGGGGTATTTGGAGTGTGTCCTCGAGATTATTAGTTTCTTAAACGACACTTGATGAACTCGATAGCCAAAGTTTTCTTTCAAAAATGTCCAGGTATGTGCTGTATTCTTATTACATGCAGTGTGCTTATTTATTATTTTCTTTTGCCAGAGTAAGAAGCTGTAGACAGTAACCCCATTCAGCCTAGTCTTCTCAACACGTGTACTATAAAATTTCAGACAAAAGTAATTCCTAAAATTACCCCTTTATTGTTTTTCAAATATTTCTAATTTTGTTTTGAATATTCACATTTGTTTCAAAATATTTTAATACAAAAGCTACTGTATAGAATTTTAACCTGAAAAAAGCGTTGGTGCGACATGTCCTTGTATGAAAAAATTAGAAACAAATTTTCACCTGTCAAGTAGGTCTTAAACTGGTGAGATTTTATGGGACTCCTGGTTTCCTGAGCAGCTCACTGGAGCTTGTTGTGGTCAGTGGTTTTTCCCTGTAACATCTATTGGTCAGTTTATTATGTACTGCTTCAGGTATGCTAAATTTTGTTGTGGAGTGGTGACTACCAGCTGGGCAGTTAATCTTTTTGATCTATTTGAAGATCCTTAGTATAATAAATCTAACCACAGGTATTTAATTTGAGTGTCTGGTTCTTTTATGGACCAGTTACTGACTGTGGTGAATCACTTCTCGCCCTTAAGTCATTCAGAATGTGGAAGTCCTGTGATGTCATCTTTTTATTCCATTCTGTTCTGGAACAATGTCTATCTAGATGGTGTTCAGTTCATCTCTAACAAGATCTTTAATCAGATGTCCTTAAACTCAGTCATCTGGTGTTGTCCCCAGGGTGTCTCCACTGTTTGGCATGATGCAAGTCTTACATAAATGTTAATTGTACCATCCATTATATTACCTGTCGCCTTTGCTGTCATGTACCTAGGTCCAATAGCTCTCACCCAACAAAACAAAAGCGATGCTTTCTTAGTCTAAACTCAAGTCTCCTCTCCATTGACTAAGTTTGTTTTTGTTTCTGCTATTCTGACTGACTGCATTCATAAGTAACATGCTATCCAAACATGACAATAGGTATGCATTAGCAACATACAGACAGTCATGTTATCCAGGATTGATTTTATTGAATCTTGTTGCTCTACTGTACTAAATTCAGGTTAGATGCATTTTCGATCTAGATAGACTGCCTGGATTTTACTGGAGCACTGTTGAGGCCTCTAGCTTACATCTTGTAAGGGTATCCTGGGGTAGTGGGCTTACCTGAGGAGGAACTTAACATGTGAATGCGAGGGAATAATATACCATTAAAATGAATTGCAAGTTATTTTTGTAATGTAATGAGTGGAGCATTCACCACATTTGTTGTGTTCTGTTTTGACCACTGGTTAGTGCTGTTGTCTGTGGAATGGCATCAGATATGCTACAGTACATTATACCCTTCAGTAGTTCAGCTTACACTCGTTTTAAAGGTTACTACTCTGTCAGAAATTGCTTTCACGATATGTCTGTGTTGTGAGCCCATATCAAGCTCAGTCCAGAATGAGCATTGTATGGTAGTCCAATGTTCCAACATTCTTCCAGTGGCCAGAATTTGAGCCTAGTACTCACACCTGGTGATCTACATTGTCTGCTTGCCATTTCAGACAAACATATCAAGCAAACAATTCTGACCCATATATGTGAGGAGTTGTTCTTTGTGCCATTCAGCAAGTTACATTGGCCTGGGTAGGGTTCAGTAACTCTAGCAACTACGCTAAGACCTCGCTTTAAAGCAAGACTTCGCGAGATATTGTCGTGTATTTCAAATAAGAACACGTGATTTTAGCTAGATTATTCTAGTGGCGAGACAGCCACTGAAATCTACCCAGTTGTCAACATCCCAAGTAAAAAGTGCTCTCAGTAGGGTAGATTATTTCAGTCAGATCCAGTTTTAAATGTCAGGACTGGTTAAGTACAGGTGTACTCCTAGGAACATGCTAGTGTGGTGTGGTTATCTGTGCTGGTTGGCTTGCCATCACCATCAGCTGGGTTGTCTGGATTAGTGTTTGATTTGATGAGCGGTAAATAGAGAAAACAAGCGGCATTAATTGATTTGGTGTTTAATTAGTGATTGCTCAGTATTCAACACAAGTCTCATCGCTGTATAATACTGGACAAGGTGTCAATCTCGTGATTAATGACTTGATGGTAAAGTTTAGGACTTGGAAACCCCAGTCAGATTGGAGATGTGTTGTAACTTGTGACTGAACTGTTTTTATTATTTTTTCTCTAATAAGTCTCTGTTAGATGCAGAGAAGTTGGGCTGTTTCATGCTTCATTCTTAAAACGCAAGTTGTGCACTCAGAAGTTGGCTGGTGGCCAAGTGTCTTTTAACTGTGGATTTAACGCTGTCTCGTTGACCAACATATTGTAGATTGAAATTTTCAAAAACGAAATATAACCTCACCAGCTGGGACCATTTCATAAAAAGTGGGCATGACTCACATGGCCTGTAGTCTATGGGCCAAAATTGGAAGACCTATGGGGCGTGTTAGTTGTTTTGTCCTTTTCACTTTCAATTTTGATGGGTTTAATGAGTTAAGCAGTCACAGTTGGTCAATGAAATTATTTTTGTGCCTGTGACACAGGGCCTGCATTTAGTGCTTTAAAACTATCTGTATACTGGTAAAATCTCATTTCATGTTTGTAAATTTGTGATAGGTCCAGATTAAAACTTCGTTATTTTCAGTTTCTGTAACCAAGCTACAATTGACCAATGTTTTTGGAAACATTGTGAACATTCATCAGAACGTTAGAAGCCCTTAAAAATGAAAAGGGATCTGTTTCGGCAATCGTTTTTGTCCTTAAAAAACTTTATCTGCAATTCATGACTAGAACCACTGAATAGGTGGAGATAAGTCAATTTACAGATTTATTGAAACTACTTTGCATGACATTTAATGCATGGCTAAGTCCAAAAAGGTGGGAATTTTAATTATTTAGGATAGCTTTATTTGTTATGCTCACAAATCATATCTGATCAGTGCAAAGTGTCTATTAAAGCTCTACTTGAGCTATCAACACCAGTGAAGAACATATCATGTTCTCCTCTAATGTCACTATAATGTTCCAATGTGATTGATGCCTACAAAAAGAGGGACAAAACTAATAGGTGCCCAAAGTGAGAACAAAGAGTTTATCTGGGTGTCTCTAGGCTTTCAACATTAGTCTCACCAAAATGTTACAACTAATGTCTCCCAAATCAATTGAAGGAGATTGCTTCCATGGTAACGCAGTTAGGGAATGGTTTATAGATGTGTTTTTGGATGATGCTGAATTGAGCTCAGGAAGGGAAAAGTATTGAACAGTTTAACTGTATTTTTGTTGCAATAGCACCAGTCTCATTTTTTCCATTTCCATGGGAAGCATGTTGTTTTCGGTTTTCAATTAATCATTTGTGTGTTATTTTGCTGCATTAGTTCATTCAGCCATGAAACTTTCATTGAAGCCATACAGCCAATTAATTCCCTTGGGTAATCCTAAAGAAGCTTCTTTAGTTACTACCTGAGCTAGTTTTATCCTACCTCTAGAGCTAGGATCAATATTATAAAATTTGTGCAGTAGACAGCATTCTGGTTAGATATACTGTTTCACAATAGCCAGGTTGCAGGCTTATGCTCTTGATATAAATTGAACAGTTGGTTGAGTCTGTATATCGTACATATTTTATGTTGAAGGAACTTAGTTGTCTTAGGTTACTTGTTGGGTGAATCTGTCTAGCCAAGCTAACCATTTTTGTGTCTACACAGGTAGCTGAAACATAGAGCTGTAGGCCTAAGTCTGATTTTGGAACTGACAAGCAGCAAGACCAAGTCATCAGTGTTTCTTGTAAACGTTTTTTTCCATTCGTTCTTATGAACAGCAGCTGAAAAAATACAGTTGGGGTTAATTACAGCATGCTAATATTAAACTTGTCGGTAATAAAAAAATGTTCTTCAGGATGTCGAACAGATGAGGAAAGTTTGATGCGTCTTTGTGTTGATTGTTTACACCTGGGGATAACCTGTGGTAGCTGGAACACATGTTATTTTCTCTTGACAAATAGAAGCAAAAACATTACTATTCTTTTGTTGATTAAAACAAACTTCCCTCTGTGCATCGTGCCATTTGCCAGAAAATACGGACATTTGAGTTTGAGACTTGAGTCTTTTACTGGTAGTTTATGACAAAATAAATCTAGCCTTCAGTTTGTGACAGAGGACTAAATTTACCCCCAATGTCTTTTCATTCCCTGTATTGCTGTGTGATGTTGAGTTGCACATCACTGTCTTCCTGCTGTTAGATTTTAATTAAAACTTATGGATTTTCCAAGATTTTGTGACTGTTTAACAAATAAATGCTGGAACAAAAATCACCTTTGCCTTACTATATTGTCTTATTTCTGCACTGTAAAGTGCAGCCTTGCTTGTGAATGTACATTTCTGAAGCAGTGCATTTCACACATTCTTTAGAAGGTTAATGTTGTTTTTGGAATTCAACTTTTTCTTGCCTGAGTTTAAATGTACACTCTGAGGTCAATGAAACTGTTTCTAATCAATTGCTATCACATTGTATGTTTAATCATCTGAGTTATTCCATTCACAAATGACATATTTTCTGTCCCCACAATCATACACAGTTGACCGCTGTGCGCAGTTTCCAGCACTGTCAACCCACGGATTTAAGTGATGATCCCCCCACCAATGCACTTGCCAAATCCTTATCGTGGGCATTTCATTTTATCAACAATTTATCTAAGTGCTACTTATTATTGTGTACCCTCGATGAGGAAACTGTTGGAAAAGCTTCCTTCTTCTTTGGAAACAATTGTTTGGCTTTGTTGAAGCTGTGTTCCACACCTTCTAGAGTTTCTACTACTACTACTGCAATTCAGGTAATCAGTTTGTAACCTTGTTAGTTAGCCATCAACAGCTACACCTGTGGTTAATTACTCATCATTACTGTGTCTTGCATGACAGCCTTGAACAACATCTCAGTCATCTCTATTACACAGTGGTCCAATGACAGCCGGAGTGTCAGCTGACCACCAACTATACCCTAACCAAGACAGGACCAGTCAAGCTGGCCATGATGTAACTCAATCAACTGCCATTGTTAGGGGATTAGGGAAAGCAGTTTTGGCTCCTATCAGAACTTTGACTAGTTCTCATTGAGGGATTATCTTAGCTTTGTGTGACAATGAATACTTATCATAAGAGGGTTAGTGTGATCAGATATCTACCAACACAGATTAGGTTAGCAGATTAAAACCAAGCAATTAAGACAAATGGCTGGGCTCTACCAACTAATCATCTTCAGATATAGTTGCTACAAAACAGCTTCGTGTTGCTAGTTTGGGCAAAAAATGATACAATAGTTACATGAAAAAAGTAGATTGGTGTGAAATTGTATGTGGCTTTTAGACCAGGGCTGTTTTGTGAACCATCCTTTAAATTTTAGTGTTTTGTGAATGGCCATTCATCTGCAACATTCTCTACATTTCATCTATCACAGGTGTGTTTTATTAGGGAGCATGTGTTACCAGACAATTTTGCTATCTGTTTAAATGTTTCAATAAATTTGTTTTGCTCGAATTTCTCAGTGCCCTTTGTCATAGGAGGGGTCTTGCTATTATTTCGTGTGTGTGTTTTGCCTGTAAGTTACTGTCGATCATATTTATGTTAGCTTTCCGATGACTACTGCCACTATCAAGATTTTTCCATTTTGTACAGAGCTTCAAAGACAAAGGTTGCAATATCTCTGCTTCAAGTTCAGTCTTTGGAACCATGGCTTCACAACTTGTACTGTATTTCTGACTTATCTGTATTAGGATGAAGGTTTTAAAGCAGGTTGTGATTGGTCACTATCTTTCTCTGCAAATACTTCTGGCACAGACGTAACTTGAGGCGGGCACGTTGTAAATATGCACTGTCTTTTTAACGTGTATCACATCTGGACTTAAAAAAAATTGAGCAGAAGTTAACTGATACCCTTGTGAAAACCTTAAATATGACAGAATGCTCAAGTTTGTGTAACTTTTAGTTCAGGTGTACAGCGGATATCCATGTGTCGGGGCCCCTCATCATAAATACAGAGTTACAAGACATGCGTGACATATTTTGAGAGTAATTGATTGACAGCACAGGGCCCTGGTGAGAAGCACTGGCATCTGGGTTTCAAACTGTCTCTGCAGCCTTCCAAGTCTTCCAGTTCCAACTTGACCAGGTCCCTGACATCGTAGTTGGGGGTGTGGGACTGGTCTGTGCACTCTGCTTCACTGCAGATGTGGGGGCTGTGATGACATTCTGCAATTGCCTTGTTGGGTGGAGAGCTTCTTTAAGGTTGGCTTGAATCTTGTCATTTATAGTCTTTCGTGTGAAATAAGAAAACGTCTCTGATAGTGAGGAGACTGGGTGGATCAGCCAGCCACCATCATGAGCAGCAACGCAAGTTGTGACTGACTTTTGGACGGAAATTCATAATTGGTCAAGACAATCTGAAATTGGCACCCCGTCAAANTATCTTTCTCTGCAAATACTTCTGGCACAGACGTAACTTGAGGCGGGCACGTTGTAAATATGCACTGTCTTTTTAACGTGTATCACATCTGGACTTAAAAAAATTGAGCAGAAGTTAACTGATACCCTTGTGAAAACCTTAAATATGACAGAATGTTCAAGTTTGTGTAACTTTTAGTTCAGGTGTACAGCGGATATCCATGTGTCGGGGCCCCTCATCACAAATACAGAGTTACAAGACATGCGTGACATATTTTGAGAGTAATTGATTGACAGCACAGGGCCCTGGTGAGAAGCACTGGCATCTGGGTTTCTAACTGTCTCTGCAGCCTTGCAAGTCTTCCAGTTCCAACTTGACCAGGTCCCTGACATCGTAGTTGGGGGTGTGGGACTGAGTCTGTACACTCTGCTTCACTGCAGATGTGGGGGCTGTGATGACATTCTGCAATTGCCTTGTTGGGTGGAGAGCTTCTTTAAGGTTGGCTTGAATCTTGTCATTTGTAGTCTTTCGTGTGAAATAAGAAAACGTCTCTGATAGTGAGGAGACAGGGTGGATCAGCCAGCCACCATCATGAGCAGCAACGCAAGTTGTGACTGACTTTTGGACGGAAATTCATAATTGGTCAAGACAATCTGAAATTGGCACCCCGTCAAAATTTGTGTCAGTGAAGATAACTATGACAACATTTGGTCATTTACATTGATTTCGCTGTGGCTGCTAAAAGCTTGCATCATCTACAACAATAGTTTCATATCATCGTTGAAATGAGCATAAAGCAGGTGTCAGACTGTGTGTACCTTAGGACAACATTCTGTATTAAAGCTTGCAAGGTGGTAAATTTGTATCTTCTCATAATCTGTGCACATGCTAATCTTAAACATTACTAATGCACAATTCAGCTGAAAGGTTTTTTGTCGATGAGTAAATAGTTACCATAACACAAATTTGTTGGCTAGTTCGTCTTAGACTTTACCTTCTAATATATGGCGTCTTATTTAGTTTTTAGTTTTCTTCAAAGTTGCGCTGATTGAATGACATTGTTGAAGTCTGAATGAATACCATAGTATTAGTAACGCAGATGCGATTTTGTTTGGTTAATGAGCTTAGTCAAACCTCTCAAGTTTGCAAATTGTCAGCTGAAAAGCTGTACAATTTGAACATGCTCAACTTCTCCGTCAACCGACACTTGCCACACATGGCGAGACCTTGCGCAGTCAGTCACGCGTAATTTTGGTATTGGTAGAAGTGTTGTCCCTACAACTTTTCTCTGACAGTGCACTCCTCTGGAACAGGCTGTTGGTATCCCCACAATAAAGGAGAGTTTAGCCTTGTTTAGTCTTGACTGTCTCAAATGGTGGAAAACCCCTACTGCTTCTTGACACACACTTCCTGAGTTATCTCTTGGTGTCCTCTTCAACCTGTCACCAAGCTGTTATTCTGAGATTTAGTCTCTGGCCTTGTCAATGTTCACACAGGTCCTGGGTGTAGTTGTTTAGATTAAACTCTTGGATAGTTGACATGCGTTTGACTCTGGTGATGGATGGTATGGTCACTTTTACATGATGCCCAGTGTGGACTGTGGTCAGTTGATGGTTGGTTGTGGAGGTGTGTGCATGGTCTTGTGTGATGTGGATTTAATATGGAGGATGGTAAGGCACTGTGACTTTGTGCAGGGCATGAATGTCTTCAGGCCATTTTTGATTCCTTAAAGTAAGAAACAACTGTTTTCCATTAGTATTGTCAGCATGACACCATTGAGGTATACCACATTGTTCTATTTGCAAACCCTTAAAATCGAAACTGATACCAAAAACCTTTGGCAAGCTTCTCATAGGCAATATGTTTGTCCAATTAAATAATACATTCATGCTGTTGGATGTTTATTTGTTCCACCGCCTGTAACAAAGCTTATTTCCTTAAACCTGGGTTAGACATGACAGTAGACTCAACAGAGAGGTGTTGGGTCATGAGCACATATTTTGTTTGCATTAAGGAGTAAGTTGCTCTATTTTGCACTAAACCCGGATAAGTAGCCCTCCTTGTTTTACTGCTAATGAGTTAGTAATTTAGTTGACTTCAAAAACGTTGATACTAGACAACTAACGTCTTTCTAGTATTTGAAAAGTTGAAATGTGTGTCCTCATTACTGAACCAGGCGTCCGTCCCGCACAGGCTGTACTATTCTAGTTGAAGTTGGGTGGCAACTGGCAGGACTTATTTTAATGACTGAATAGTATTCGTAGCCTAATTGAGAAATGCATTATTGCAAACAAGTCCTGTCTTTTGTTTCAGGTTGTACTGAAGATCTACCTGAAGTTGACGAGTTCCGGATATGTGAAAATGACTTGTACTGAAACAACCTAATTATTTTGCGAAAAGTATCTTGGGTAAGTTTTAACTTGAAATTACAACAGGTACCAGTAGTTCTGAAGCATTTTACTAATTGATACTAAAAGATCCTTTTTCTTGATTCTGTGTTTCTGTGACTACGTTTCTGATCCTGAAGCTTATGAGTGAGTATGACCAATTGATTCACAGCTTACTGAACTCTGCTATGACATCAACATAGAAGTTGTGAAATATTTTTCTGCATTATCATTCTGCCATCTTTTTTCGTAAACGTTTTACGTCAGCATTTGTGCCTGTTTCATGAATCGGAGTGGTTTTTATGTACTTGATGTCTTTTTGCTGCTGTCTATTTCCAACCGGAATGTTCAACCTGCTGTTTGTTCAGTTCTGGCTCAGTGCCAGTATCTCTGAGATCTCTTTTACCTGTCATCTTTTGAAGTATCACTCTATCCTCCTCAGCAAACTGTTCCCCAGTCTGGTCAATCACCTTGAAGCAGTTACAGCCACATTTGATAATAACCTGTCCAGAGTCTGCATGTTGTTTTAGCAGGATGAGTTCTCTCACTTGACATTTTGATTATTTTGACATAGGCATAATGGCCTGCTTGATCTGTTTGGCAACTGTGTAGTCAAAGCAGGTGTATCTATGTCTTTTGCAGTTTCCATCTTGAATTGTAGCGAGTAAGGACAAAGGTGTTCCAAAGAGAACACTACTCACTGGACAGTTGCCATGTGTTCTAGAGCTGTAGTGGTGATTGTACACTTTGCTAAAATATTCAGTTTTCAAAGCACACAAATCTTTTGCGGTGAGGATGTAGTTTCGAGGATGCTTCTAAGCAGCTTCTTGTTGTCAAGTTTGAAGACTGGTTGTAGGAACAATCAAGTTAACACTGCTATGAAACATGCTCTGCTAAAACAATCGGCTTTCTTCAGCCATTTTTGCTATTACAGGACCATCCACGCTGTCCTTATTCTTGGTTCGAATTGAAATTGCCCTGAAATTCCCTTGACAGTCATAATATCTTGGCAATTGAAACTAAATCACCGTGACAATCAATTTTAATGAGTCTTGTCTGCAGAAATAATGGCTGGGTTAGTTCTGCTTCAAAATCATTTCTAATCTGTGAAAGAAACCAAACCAGAACGAGACTGGTTTTAAAATGTCAGTAAGCGGCCTAAATGAAAAAGGAACAAATGAAAGTTGGGCCACGTATTCAAAAACCTTCATTACGCATCTATGCAGTGCTAAGTTAATATTGTCAGAGTAACCAAGAGGAACATAAATTTTGTGTGTTAAGTTCTTCTTATTTGATTTGCTGACCAAGCCCTTTTCGTAGTGCATACACTTCGTAGATGTGTCTAGCTCCATTCTTAGGTTATAACTCTTATTGTAGCTGCTGTCATTGGTAGTAAATAGATCCAGTTTCTGTGTCGTGTTTTCAATTCTTGTCATTTATGTCTAAATGGTCCATTTGGGTTTAGGAAATTGAGAAATTTGTTCATTTTAACGTGCAGTGTGCCATAACTTGAGAAGTTATTAGTGTCTGGCGTGATCATTACCACGGCTTGGATGTTAAACGAGCCGTTTCAAGAACGCAAAGTATTTTATGATGTTTTAAAAGTATAGTTTCATTTAAGTTGGTTGGCAAAGAAGCCTTGTGCATTATTGTTAGGCAAGAGCACTCCTGCAAGATTACCTGGGTGGGAACCATTAAAAATTTTCCTTTGTTTGACCTGTGTACCATGAGTTACTGTGTAGCAAACAGTGACAAATGGCACACAGCTCCTTTGTTGACTTCTCTTGCTTTGTCTCTTCTGTCAATCACGTGACAAGTGTTCATCAATGTTCTCACAAAATTTCTTGGAATTTGATTATTTTGAAATTTTTTAACATGAAAAGGTCGATATCATTCCAAACAGTTCTTTCCTCAACTCCCAAAGTCAACTTGGTGTGATGTCATTGTTCCCCCTGTAATAACTGGGGGTGTCACCTGTGGCTGATAGTTCCCTCCAGTACCCTAATCTTATTAGGTGATCTTTAGAGAAGGTCAAGGAAAACAGGGCCATTAGGTTAGGATGAAAGTACAGTAGGTACACATAAGCACTTCAACTGTCTGTGAAAATATGCCTGAACGTGTCCCTTTGCGGACTGTTGTATTTGTCCGTCGTGTAAGTTTTAATGAAACATTCGAGATTATCTTCTTGTGGAAGGAATGCAAACTGTGATTGCTACAGTCAATTAAAGTTCACAGTAAAGATTTTATTGGTAAATTATTTACTTCCAGCCCAGATTTTAGTTTACACTGGAACCAGAAATTTGTATATGTTCTGCTCAAAAGGCCTCAGTTCAAATAAACTGTGTTGAACTTCTGCACATTTGATCCCATGTTTTGAGCTTGGCTGTATTTATGGTGCCAGTTGATAGTTTATAGAGTAGAGACTGTGTATTTATGTAGACTGAAAAAAACTCATAGTGGGTGAGGACAAAAACAGTGTCCTATGTCCTGACTACTTTGTGTTGTTTGGAGGGCTTCCTCAGCATGTTGTTGCTAGTAGTAAGTTGACTTGCCTAAATTGTGTTGCCTAAGAGGGCTTCTAAGTTCTTGAGAAACTAAATGATTAATTTGTGGATTAGAATTACTTCCAGTGAACTTTTCACTCCATTAACGCCACCAGTAACTAAACTGAAACTTCATCAGTAGATCCTGATGTGTGTTAAGTGAAATGCCTATCGCTGCTGTAATTCATCTGTTTCTTCATTGTTCTTTTAACTATGAATCTCTTACTACCAACATCAAACATGCCTGTGGTTGATGTTTTCTGAGAATACACTCAGTATTGGTCTATATTTCTTGTACCCTCCTTGGTGTCATTTTGTCAACTATCTTGAGTGAGACTAAAGACCAGGGTCATTACAATGGAGGGTTGTTTGTGAAATAAGCCAATAAAGTTAGTAGAAAAACACCATATTGTTATCATAGGGTTCACTGACAGTTGGCCTAAGCACAGCCACATGTGCTGTTTGACCTGTGCTTAGTTTTCAAGGATTAAAATACATGTGCGCCATACACTGGTTGTTTTGTGCAGCTCATTGTTTTACTAAGGAACTTCTAGTTTCCATTGGAGGTGGACATGTTCAGCTCCGCCGGTATTTGTGTCTTGTGCTACCAAATGACCACATTAGTGTAAGCTTGTTTGTTTTGTTTACCTACTGATAAAACTATTTATGTATATATATGAGTTGTTTACTTAGATTTGGAGGGATGAAATAACCTAGTTACTGTTGTGAAAAATGAAGGTTTTGTGTCACTAATTTTTAATTTTTTCTTATTTTTAGTGTGACGTTACTTTGGTAGTGGTCACAGCATGAGTTTTGGTACGATGTCGCATTTCCAGCCATACCTCCACCCATTGTGGCAGAGAGGACCCAATCCTCGCCACAGCATGTCATTCCAGTGTCGCAAGGGTCTACTCAACAACCCTGGCGAGAATAACTGCTTTGTGAACAGTGCAGTACAGGTAATAAATATGGTGCAACTCTGGCGGTAAATAGGCATGACTTCCATACCATGCAGTAAATAAGTAATAATATATGACTAGTCTGATTAGCTGCTTTTACACGAGAGACAGTCGTCACGGCGCGACTTGCTCCGCTTTCGTCTCATTTACACGACATTGGATCGTAAACTGAATCAGCACAAGTCATTTATGGAAGATTGTCTGCGCATGCTCGCATAAGTAATAGCAAATGTCCAAACCATATGGAATGCCAGCAGATCAACCGTATATATGCTATTGCGCAAGCTTATTGAAAGATGATCCCTTTCCACCCTGCCCCAGTTGTGTTTCGACGTGTAGGTGAAACTGGAGTAACTGATCGAGTGCAACTCTCTAACTTTCAAACCCGTGTCAAAAATGGCTGCCGCGGTGTCACATTGGTCACTGACTAATCTCGACTTTTTGTACATACTCGTTAAATATACTGCAATGCAATGCTGCCCATGTGATGTTTGAAATGGTGAAACCATGCAGGCATTTTCAGTTTTAATATTATTTCACTGCTTGTACCAGTGGAGTGTATTTAATTCAGCATATCTCCATTATCACCTGTATGTTCTGCACATTGTATGATTTGTTCTAGTGTATGAATCATGATGGCCACCCTTTACAAGTAGAGTCTGATAAATGGACGATTTGTCAATTTCAACTGTACCAATAAATGTTGAGAGCTAGCCTCATTTTACCTTGCAGGTTCTCTGGCACTTAGATGTATTTCGCCGCAGTTTTCGCCAGTTGTCCGGTCACCAGTGTATGGGAAACTCCTGTATATTTTGTGCATTGAAGGTAATTTTTGTTGATTTATACCTCACAGTATTTGATTGTAGATTATTAAAACAGTGATTTTAACGATAACTTTTCATTATTGGTTAATGGATGGCCCCACAAAAGTAGTTAGGCCATGCCCACCAAAGTTACCGTTATGAAGCAGAAATGATGGGTAGTCCTTTCTATATGAGCTTCCACAGATTCTTTTTGATGTGTTTATGGTGGTATTGTACCAAAACTGTCAATGGCCACACAAACACAAAGGGCCCTGTTGGCAAAAATTAACTCTTGAACACAGCAGTATATCCCTGTTTTCAGGTCTTTAAGCCCATTCATATCAACTGACCTTCATTCATGGCATTCATATGATAGATCGATTTAATCAGCTAGTCTGGGTACCATGGCTGCCGCATTGCACTTTAAAATTGCTGTACTGGAATTTGGTGAATACGACGATTAAAAAGAAAATCATGCCAATTTTTTTATATATGAAGTGGAATCATGATCTTTGATCCAGGTACAAAAATCCTGCCGTGCGTTCTCTGACAATAATCAAGTTTTTCGTATCCCAGAGAAATGTGAATGTCATCCTGAACTCACTGAGCATATGCACACTTGCTCGTTTATGGCCATTGGACAACCGTCATTGGCTATTGGAGTTGGGATCATTTGTGGTGGTGCAAAAATGAAAAAGACATCCAGTGGGCTGAGTGAGTTAGCAAAAAAGATGAGACAAAGAATTTTATAAGAGAAAAAAACAGTTCCAAGGTGATTGGATGGCAGTGTCACATCCATTCACAATTCCCAGTATCACTTGGTCTACTATAAGTAGAAAATACGATTGATATTAGTCAAAGTCAAGTGCATGAGTTAGATAACTTGTTTTTGTTAAATAAAGACACTAACTGTATGGTCGTAAAACTGACTGTCGAAGCTTATTTTGTCGTTGAAAAAATTCAAAACTGAGAACTTGTAAAATTCTGTCAAGTTTCAATTGAGAACAATACAAAACCAATCAAAAATATTAGGTAACGAAGATTCAGTAACTTAAAGTTTGGCGACATGGTTAAGTGCGCTTGTAAGATACATTTACTCTACTGATGTTGAGGAAACAATATTCACACAATTAGACAGCAAAACGTTCTATTGGTGTCCTACAGTATGAGTATAAGGATACATTGGCCTTTTTGGCGAGGTCATATTTTTGCTAGTCTCATGTGCTGGCGCCCTCATATATTCTGTGTATTGATTGTTAGCCTAATTGGCATCAGATACTAGTAACCAAAGGAAAATATTTCATTTTCTATTGGGTTTGTTAATTCTGACACATATTCTGGGACGTATTTTCAGTCGATCGTGAGGTCAACAAAATGCCATTTCTCACAAGCCCTTTTGGTGGTTCATTCCGCGTCAGTTATTGATCTGCTCTGAAAGTGTCCCAAGCTCATTGAAAATTGTCTTTCTGCCTTCGTTAGCTGTAAATGTTTGTGGGCCAAGATTTAGGCGGATTGTAGTGTTTACATCTTCCCATGCCGTGATTGGTTGGAATCACAATCTTGGTCGACATTTCACAACTTTCTATTGATAAAAAAGGATTTTCAAAATTTCAAAGAAGAGGTGAAAAGTCACTCAGTAGACCTGTCTTTCCAGATGCACACATTTTGTGCATGTTGACCTCTTGAATATCGTCTACTGATCAGTCATCCTGCCACCCTCAACTCAAATTCCTGGATCTACCCCACCAATGGGCATCTTAAGTCCCATCCACATACAGCCTACCCTATAGCAACTTGCACTAATGCAACTTGCCCCACTCCTAAGTGCAACATCCACACACACACATTTCCGATAACTAGGGTAAGACAAAAGTTGTTGCTCTATGGGTTTCAATGAACGCCTAGTGCGGGTACTGTGTGTAAAAAACCCATCCGTAAATAAGCGCTGTTGATAATGACTTCCGCCCTACCCCACGTTTGCGGCTACACAGTTTAAATGTCTCACAGACAGCACTCAAACCAAAACTTTGCGACAAGTCTTTGTTCCAGGAGTAACTTGTTCTAGTTCTCTGTGTGGAGGGCACTTTAGTCTGACTCCTTCAAGTGGTTATTGCTTGGGAAGCAGGTCATGCTGATCAACCCTTAAATCTGTTAATAGCCTTATCAGCCAGTCTTAGTTGGTCACAGTTGGTGTTACTGGATATCACACACGTTTTTAGTTTATACTTGTGGAGTTGGATGTTATGAAATATTTCTGACAGCTGCCTTGGGCACTCCTTAAAACATGGCACTTATCTTTTTTGCTTGTTTTTGTTAAACATTTTGGTCATTTTTGTAAGCTATGATCAAATGTCGCCCAAAGATAATCCACTTCATTCTTTGTGATACTAAAGTCACTCAAGTCTCAGAAGTGTCTCTGGGTCTTGTGACAGCCTGGGCCAGCTGGTCATTCAGGGGAGCCTGTGCTGGGCCATTATGTCATCTCTGGGAAACTCTCACTGATGGTCTCCTGTTGATGGGCTTTTAATGGGATATGAGCCTGGTGACACACCAGCACATGTGTGAGTCAGAGTCTCACCAAGTGCGTGGCACCCCTAACTGTTCTTTCACTGACAAGTTGTTACAAAAAGGCTGAGGCAGAATGACACCATTAGGTGTTACACTTTAAAACCTTAACTGGATAGCACAAGTGTTCAGAAGCATCTGGAAATGATTAGTCAAGTGGAGAGATTTTCCACTAAAGTTGTTAATTGGATATATTGCTCTAATAAACAGATATAGGATGTCAGAGGCGAGATACCTGAGACTTTGCAGGTTTCTTCAAAATACTGAACTGTTGGGAAAAATTTTAAATTTCTCAGCATAACAGGTATCATTTTTGTTGGTTGTGATTTGAGTTAAGTGTTGGCCTCATCACATGTTGTTGATTAAGAGTCTTTATGTTAAGACAGCAGGCTTCTGTTTGTCTAGTATGTTATCTCACCATGTCTATTAATGTGAATTATATTGCCATACTGCACTGTTTCTTTTGTGGCTCCCCTCCACATGTGTCCTGCTTCTACAGTTGGCTCATGACCGCTGGTCAGATTGTTTTACTACCAGTGGTCTAAGTTCTACAGTGGGTGAAGTGGTGGTTTGTAAAGTTGAATACTGGTATTCGATTAACAATCCGATGCAACATTTTGCTGATGATACAGTATTTTTATCAATACTTGCAATGATGTAGATGTGAAAATATATACAAGGACTAACAAAAGTTTGGAACCTGTTGGGGGGAATTATGAACATTTTCTCATGGCAACAAAATGTTCACTTTCCCCAGCCTCCTTTTTCTGTTGGAAGTGTACGACACGTGTGGATATTTTTATAGATCAGGAATTACGTAAAGCGCCACGTACGTTAAGCACTACAAACATTCCTGGATCTTCTTGTCAAAGTCTTATTGGAGCTGTCAGTTGTTTCTTTATATTTGTAACAACATTTAATTAAGACTTGAATTTTTGTCTTTTTGCATCATCGTTTTTACAATGGCACAAGCATACACTAGCTTCAAGCCTTCTCCCCTCCTTCCCTGAAGTTTATGTTTTGCAGTTGTGAAAGTGGCGACAAATGGTCTGTTAGACTTCTGTGTTCCTGTAGTAATTGGGTTATCTGCTTAATTGATTCCCACTTTCACCTTCACCTAACCTGCAAACTCATACTTCAAGACATGGTACACAACTCTCTTTATTCCTTGTGAAACGGATTGTATTTCATTAGCAAGGTCAATTCAAAATGTTGAAGATGTGAGTTCTTACATGTACTTTATGTTGGCTTACGTTAAAAATTCTCCATTTTGGAACAGTCTCCAGAATTTGGGACTCGGAAACTCCCTCAAAAATTGAATTTTTTGATTCTGGAATTTGGGACAACGGTGATTTTGTCGTTCACCGTATTTCTCAAATTTAAGACAATGTGATTTCAATCTACAGTGTGTGAAATTTTGCCGTTTTTCCTGTGATTCATGTATTTGGGACAGCTTATTTTTAGAATTTGAGTCGAGCTCAGACCTTGAGCAAAATAATTAATTTTTCACTAGATCCCAAATTGGAAAATATTTACTGTAATTATTTTAAATCTGAAATTGCTATCACAGAAACAATCCTTGTCGAGAAATAAATGAATTTCTACTTTTCCACGATTGTACTAAATTTGTGCACAGTAAATGGCTAGTAATTTTGGCAAGTTTAACCTTTTCAAAATTGTTTTATCTTAGTTGAACATTGTGGGCTGGAAAGGATACTCAATGAAATTTTCTGTTGTTTTTGATTAGTGAACTAAAAAAGCTAACCGCTGCAGACAGTGTCTGGGCATATGTTATTGTATCAAATTAAAATTGCCCCTGGAGTTCAAAAACTCGCAGCACAAGGCGCCGTACCATGCATTTGCTCTACTTTGTAGTTCCCAACAAGTTAACAAGATTTAACCACTTTGGTCTGGCAGTTTTGACTTTCAGCTGTGGGTTAGGTGAATGGGTTCTATGAAAAATAAGAGAAAAAGTTTTTGTATTCTAAATAACTCTACCATATGATTCCATAATCTGTAATGTTCAAAAAACCTGTTTGATGTGTGACTGCATTAGATGTTTTACGGGCACATTTCAATGTATTCCTTTCTTTAAACTATGTGACTGGCAAAGCTTTGCTGGGTTATTCTTGGAAACTGTTATGTTTAGGAAATGGGATATCTGATTGATGGTAAAGACATGCACTGTGGGATTGTTAACCTGTGGCATGTTCTTAGTTGCCATGGAGATGGTTAGTGCTTGAACAATGTTAGTGTTGAGACATAACACTCACTTGTTCATTGTGGCTGGGGGGTATGGCGGCTGGTCTGTTTGTCTTCAGGCTTTGTTAGCTTTGAATAAGTGGTCTTTGTTTTAAAGTAACATTGCCTGCTTATCATTTGTTCTCAACTAGCAGAGTGAGCCAGGCCTACTGTTGTCAATGTGACTACACTATGGTTCTGTTTGCCAGTGAACAAGTTTCCAGTCCAATTCCTACAGTATGTGTATAGTTTTCCTATGGTGCCAGCGTTTTCATTTCAAGTTTACAATGCCCACCAGTTCTGTTAATTAATAACCCCCTCCTTTTTCCAGGTAATCTTCACCCAGTTCCAGTACAGTGACCAAGACGCCCTACCCCCAGACGCCCTCCGTAAGGCATTAGCTGAAACATTTTCGGACCAAGAGCGCTTTCAGATCGGTGTAATGGATGACGCAGCTGAGTGTTTTGTGAGTAATGTCTACTCTAGAATAATGATACTTGACTTGCTTTTTTGTGCAATTCTCAGTAATTAACTGGGCAAGTGACATTTCCAGCATTTAAATTTAAAGTGAATGATGCCATGCTACGGCAAGACTAATGAATTTTTGTTTACGACGCTGTATGTGTTGTGCTCAAAACAATCACGGTGTGAATGCTNAGGCTAACCTTTTGTTAATGGAAATATGAAATTTCAGAATGTCAACCCTCTGACAGAAATGTAATCAAAATCAGTCTTTACTTAGCATCAGTCATGTGGCTCTGACATATCCTGGCCCCTCAAGCGCCACACTGGGAGGCATTCATTAATAGCAGTTACAGTGAAAACAGTTGACTTGTTAAGAATTAAAAGCCCTCAAGTTTTAATCTTGAAAATACGTTCCAAACTTGTTATCACTGAGGCCAGAGGTAGCTTGTTTCCAGTAAAAGAAGGATATAATATGAAAATATGCCCAATTTTAATGGTTACAGACAACAACTGCAACCTAGCATTTTCTATCCCTGATCAGGAATAACTGCTTTCTTTTCTACTGGGCATCTGGAAAAACGTCTACTATTTTATGTTCCCAAGAGAATCAAGTGTACTGTGAATTCTGCAGTGGCCCAATAAACTTGCACTATTATCCTTTAAATGTTGTAGAATTTGAGCTCTGCTGAAGCCATAGGTTTTGTTAATATGATCCAAAGTCAAATGATGTGCAGTGGAACCATCTCTGAAGAAAAAGCAGCAGTAAACTTCTAATCCTAGTGTGTACTCAATGGTGGAATTTATTGCCTAACTGTCACTTTAGGAAAACATCTTGGTGCGGATTCACTTCCACATTGCCAGCAACGAGAAGGAAGACATGTGTAATGCTCGCCACTGCATCCCACACCAGAAGTTTGCTATGACAATCGTTGAACAATATCGATGTACATGTGGCGCCACCTCTGAACCACTGCCCTTCAGTCAGATGGTACATTATGTGTCCACCAGTGCTCTTGTGTGAGTAAATCAAGTAATTTAGTATGTATGTATATGCATGTCTGCCCTTCAGTCACTTGGTACATTCTGTGTCCACCAGTGCCCTCGTGTGAGTAGATCAAGCAATTTTAATGCATATTTTTCTCTACAAAATGACAATAGTCAAGTGATGGTTACGAGAAGTTTTCAAGTTGAACACCAGTACAATGATATCGTATTTAGAAGGTTATGTAATTCGTGTTAAAGCATGACTGCTTTCAAGCTGGACCTCCAATACAATCACACGGTTACATGTTGTAACTAACCAATTTTGTATTGACTTATTTTGTATTGAGCAGGTGTTGAGCAGACATAACAGACATTTACTGTTTACAAACTAATGGCTCAGTATATGCCATTGTCAGTCATTGTAAGAGTGTTTAAGTATTCTGTTGTGTCCATGATACAGAATAGTATAGTATAGTATAGTATACATGGGCTGTGGGAGACTTGAGCGACCATCTGTAGTAGGCGGGACAACAGATTTGATCAGGCTCTGTCTGACGGTTGTTGTTGGTGTTGCTGTTGGTATTTCATCCAAATCCAACAAGATGCCTGTTCAGCTTCAGTGGCTACGTCGCATAGCAGAGACTTCTTTCCTGACACGTAGGAGATGCCAACTGGAAATAGACATGTTTGTGCTAATGTTTATTTACAATCTATTAGATATATAATAATGGTATTTGTGTAAAGTGTCAAGTTTTGATCCCAGTTTGTGGATAGCTAACATGACGTGTTAAGCCCCACTGCATTGCATAGAAGTAATCTTTTAGCTGTCAAGTAAAAGTTTTAGATTTGAAATAGCAAGTCTAGTGTTTTTGCTTAATCAGCTTATTGTGTAGTCACACAATGTGTTGTCTTGTTGTTCCAGGGCTGAAGCTACGTATGCCTTGCAGCAGCCTTCCCCATGCTATTTTGGTCAACTACTGTGTAATGCTGGCGCCCGGGGTGAGATGGACAAAGAGTGCCCGGTAAGGCTGGCTTCTCAGGTCAAGGAGTACCTTGTACTTTAAGTGCATTTACAGCAAGGAATACTTTGTACCTTAAGTACACTTAATTGGACAAATTGCCAAATTGTGTGTTCTGAAACTTTCTTCGGACCTTCCTGAACATCACTATAGTGGTTCTACAAATTCTTTGAAAACATTTTTGGTAAATCGAATGAATTCTTGGTGTAAAATTTTAACGTTTCCTTACTTTTACTGTTTAAGATGATTTCAAAGTTTCTTAACTTGTGATTTTTTTTGTGCTGCAATTGCATCTGAAAGTTTTGAAAGTTGGATTATTATTGTGACCAAGACATTTGTTGTTCAAGTGGAGATGATGGCAATTGATGTTAGATTGCCAGGCTCTACACATGCATACTTTTATATCTGTTAACGATTGTGTGACTTTACAGAGCAAGTGTGGAAGAAGGGTGAAAGCTTCAAGAACTCTGACGAATGCACCTGATGTTGGTATGTATAGTTGAGATGATTGTTGAATGCGGTAAAATTATTTCATTTTGCGAATACTTTTAGAGTCTCCCAGGAACTGTTACAAAGTTGCTGTCTTGTCCTTTTGACCCTGCTCTGTCAGTACTGGGTATTCATCTTTATGTCGTGAAGGAACTAAAGAAGACTACTTGAATTTATAAGTTGGTTATATGAAGTGTCACATAACTTCAGCTAATGATGTGTAACAGATTCACTTGATGCTTGTGCTTAAGAGATCTGTAAGTGAAAAGCGAGTCACTGAAAGGCTAATTGTAATGAGTTGTTGCTTTTTTACAGTCAGCATTGGTTTAGTGTGGGATTCAGAGAAGTCTGACATTCAACATATACAGAATGTTGTCCGCAGCATTGGCACTACACTTTACCTCCCTGATGTAAGTAAAACAGACGATAATGACACTAAGTTTTTACATTCATTTCTGTTGGCAGTGCCATCTTTTGAGGGAAATGTGTTAGCTTTGGCGTAGTGCCTTTTCACTGTTCTTTGTAGTATTCTGTGACCGCACAGCATTTGTGGCTAAGAGACTATCTTAGTTAAAGGCTTTAAGCTTTATGTTTTAGTGTAAGAGTATCCATGGGTAGTAAGTATAACAGATGTAAGCTGATTTTCAAGAGTGTGTTGTCATGTGACTTGTTATCTTGTTCCAGTTGTACCATTCAATTGATCCCAGTCGCGCATGTGACCTTCAGCTGGTAGGTGTCGTCTGCTACTATGGGAAGCACTACTCGACCTTCTTCTACAACTCCAAGGCTCGGCTATGGGTGTATTTTGATGATGCTACTGTCAAGGAGGTGAGACTCTTCTGACTTTTCCTACAAATATACCTTTCACAGCTATTACAATATCAATACGGGCATCATTTTAGAATAACAGTATGGGTGAATTGACCCACAGGATCTCACGGGCAGTGAACTAATTCGGAGGACTATGGGCCATGGTAGTTTTTTTTTGTTGTTTTTTGTCCTTTTTTCTTCTAATTTTAATAGCCCCTTGTCCCAAGTTAAGTAATCATATTGCGACAAAGAAATTATTTTTGTGCCTAGTATGCAGGGCGTGCTCCTAAAATTATCCCTGTAATGTTAACTTTGATATTTGAGTTTCATATTTCAACGTAATGTTTTTTGTCCAAGGTTGGACCCCAGTGGCAGAAGGTAGCTGACAAGATCTGCAGAGGGCGCTACCAGCCACTACTCCTGCTGTACACCAACCCTAATGCTGAACCCATTGATGCATCCACGGCTCCTAAGCTTAAAACCATGGTGCCTGGTCATTCATGGAACAATGAACCAAGTATGTAGCATTGGCATTACGTAGTTCTTACTATGGCTGTTATTATCGCCAATCTATCTTATGTGGTCAAAAGAACAACTTGTTGGTTTGATTACTTTAATGATTTGCTAACATGTTGCGGGAGGGAGGTGAAGTAAACAGTCCGGTGGGCTCTAGCTCTTTCTTTATGACTGCATCTGTTGCTAAAGTATGCAAATGACTTTGACGATATCCTAGTACACTGTTTCTCTTGTTGTGAGATGTTCTAATTCCAGTGTACAATTTGCCCTTTTAAGGCCCTCCTCATCAGGACCAGAATAGTCGAGATTACCGCCAGTCTGACAACTACGTGGGTCAGGACCGGAGTGACGGTGCTCGTGGCGGCTGGAATCACCTGAGAAGTCAGAACAAAGAGAAGTTTCAAAAGCAACTCAAAGAGCGACGTGCCATCACTCCTACGCCGGGAAGTACAGGGTATGACAAAGGGACAGCACAGAACGCACGGCGCGCTATAACCCCGGGACCAGAGAATTGGTATAATGGGTACCAAGACACTGGTGTACATCATGACAGGAAACCAAGTTACCTGGACGCCATGGAAACGACAGAAATTAGCCAACCTGACCAGGGTAAACAAAAATGCTATAGTGTGCATCCAGAATTGTTGCGTTCTGCTTCAGTGCCATATACAAAGTCAACGCCACAGTCTCATAGCTATCAAGGTGTTGGTTATGATAATCCCGTTGCGACCGGTTATGATCAGACTGACGACTGTGGCACCGGTGGTCTTGTCGCTAATGAGTCGACTCAGATCTCATTGGGGGTTGAAAGTGCCCCAATGTTCCAACCTGTACAGACTAACTGGTCTGCACCATCTGACAATCCCGTGGGCTATGATAGTTATACTCTGTCTAACAGTGATCAGTATCGTAGACCCTCCATTCCTGCTACTCAGGCGGACAGAGCAATCATGGACAAACGTGACGAGTTGGTAAAACCCACCGATAAACAAAAGAAGAATAGCTTCAGAGGTGGAAAAGGGCGAAGAAAAGTTGGAGCAGATGTTATTCGCTATCAAACGAGCAGCAGTTTCAATTTTGAAGGGATGGAGAGTAAAGAAAATGGTGACATTAAATCTGTGAAAAGAATGCATTCAGCAGATGATGAAAAGAGTCGAGGATTTGTCAGTAAACATGACACTCCGATCACATCTGGCTTGGCTACGTTGCCACGTAATAGAAAGGCCAAGAAAAGTGTTCAGGACAGCAGCAGATATGCAGATTATGTTCCCTTACAGAATCAGAAAAATTCTTCAAATTATGTTGAAACCAGTAAGTGCACTCCTGCAGTGACCAACAAGCCGAGGGTTCGACCGATGTCTGCGTCCAACCACAACCGTGAAGTACGTCATATCTCTCGTAATAACTGGGATGAAGAGCTTGATGAGCCCATATACATTGACCGTAAAGCCGTTGAGATGATCCTCAATAGACAATGTGTTCAGCTGAAACGCCAGGCTTCCAGCTCCAGTGCAGCGAGCAAGGAGAGCCAAGACTCTGGTCATCACAGTGTTGTTAGCAGCTATGTAGACTACTCACATACCAAACCACAGGACAGGCACACCCTCAAGGTGGATATTCCTAATGCTGACAATGTATCTATTGGTTCGTATAAGGACTCTGGCTATCGTAGTGGAGACCGTAACAGTGCCAGCTCCATCAGTAGCCTGTCTATGGAATCTCCTACGGTTGACACAGTGTCTATGTACAACAAGAATGGTCCATCCCTGATTCAGCAAGCGAGGGACAATAGGCACGGTCATGGAGTGCATAAAAAAGTCAGAAATGTGCGTTCAGTTGTCAGTAATGAGGTGTCTTCATTTTCGTCGTCTGTGGAGAGCCTTGGCTCTACACAGTCCGGTAATCACCATGTTGTACAGAAACCTGTAGCCGTCAACAAGGGAGGGGCTATTGTACACCAGATATTCCCAGACGCTAAAAATGGTGAGTGCTAGTGGTCACATTTTGTGCATGGGGTATTTGCAATGGTGTTTGTTTTTGAGTGTTTTGTTTATTTGAAATTGTGCAAATCGAGTTTCGGTAACTGCCACATTGAAAGGGACCTTAGTAAGTGTAGGCTTAGGTGAAACATCACTGATAGCTGTTGTAGTTTAATTGTGTTGTGTTGTTTTGTTAGATGCTGAAAGATGTGAGCTGTTGTGCAATCATGCTGAGGACCTGGTAGATGAGTCAGTGGTCAAGGAACAAACGGGGGATCTGCGCCTCGCTTTAGTGTTGTGCACTCAGGCTGTAGGTAGGTAATTCATGATGCAGGGAACAGAAAGGGGATTTATACCTAGCTCTGGTGCTGTGTAATCAGACTAGATGTAGGTATTACTGGGTATCTGAAACATCTGAATACCATACAGTGGTGAACATGGATACTGATATTCTACGGATTAGACACTGTGTTCTTCCTCCCTGGTGGTCAGTTAAGTTGTGTAATATAGTGTAAGGAAATAGACCCTATTGGAATAGCTTCATTATCAGACATTTTGGCTACTTTGGTTTATGGCGTACACATTCAGATTTATTCATGACAAGTTGCTAAACTAATACAAAAGTATTCATTTTCGATATCCCCATTTGTTTACAAAGTCATCGTCAGAAACATTTCAATAAGCAGAGTAAAAATACAGGTATGGTATGCCTTGATGTCGAAAGTTTTAATGAGTTTATAGTTCCATTGAGAGAGTTCTCAGCATTTAGTGATTTCAGATTTGTTTCTTGTTTTGTTCTTCATCTTGGACGTATAGCCAAAGTAATATCATTACAATTATTTCTCTTGTAATGTGAATTTAATAAGTTCTGTTAATGTGCTATTCTTTGCAGATTACTTCAAGCAGATCTTGGACCTGAACCCAGTTGATCAACAGATGGTGCAACACGCCCACATGAAGCACAACATGTGTGTTCTACGCTCTCGTGCACTTCACCGACGTATCCTAGCCAAACAAGATGGCCACAATGAAACAGGTCATGATGACTTGTCAAGGTACATTGTCCTCGCAAATAGTATGAAAATCGTTTGTAAAGTTTAAAGTTGTGTCTTGTGTAATCTTAGCAGCTCTGTATTTAGCCTAATATTTAGCAAACTTTTAGCAACTAACCCACTAAATGTATGTATTTTCTGAAAGAAGCAAGCCCGTAGAATTTATTTTTTGACTCGTACTAACCGGCCTTTGATTGGGTCACATAGCCATGTTTTTTCAGAAAATTAAGCTAAAAACATAGGTACATTCATAATAACACGATGCTGTCAATAACATGACAAATTTTCAAGATGAAATCTCAAAAATGCTGCTTCATTTGTTCTAAATTATTTTATTTTAGTTAATATGTAACTTTTGATCTTTTTTCATAAAAAAAATTATTTGTCCTATTTTTAAACTAGCATTTTAATGTAATAGTTGATCATTATAAATACGTTTTGGAGAGGGGTTTGTAAATCCTAGTAGCTGAAAGTTTCATTAGAATCTGGTTCAACTTTACTGAGTTAGTTATGCCCTGCATGATGTTGCGAAGTTGGTCGGATTTTGACATTTTCTAGAGTTACACATTACTTCCAATTGTGAAAAATTATTGTAACATTGCATTCTCGTTATTCACGGTCTTTGTTCTGTTTTTGCGAATGGCTGGATTCCATTTGAGGGAGCTGTTTCAAATATGTCTTCGCTACGCAAATTACTCGAACTGTTAGTAAAGAAACTGGAAGTTGAGCCTGCAGTGTATATGAAGTTGTTGCATTTGATGCTCGTGTTTTGTGTAAAACATCTGATTTTTATTGTTTTAGCACTACAAGCACAGAAATTTCTAACAAGTCTTTACAAGAAGTCTCGCAGCCAGTTCCTGTCAACCATGTTTCGAATTCTCATCCCATGAACAACCCCCAGTTTCATGGAAAGCCAAGTGCCATTGGTGGCCCCGGTTTTTACCCGCAAGTGCCTGGCTATCATGTAGTAAACGGACATCCAGGTCATGTTACACAGCCACAGGTGCCAGGACAAAGGTCATTGAATGAGCCCAACCAGAACCTCGAGCTGAGGGATTATGCCAAGTGTACGCCTCATGCCCCATCTGATGTCAAACTGCGTCCACCGCTGGTTCCCCAAAATCTTCAGGTTACCTTATCCCAGCCTCTAACCGTCCTGGAGCCCAATCACTCCAAACAAAGTAGTGCAAGTTCTAACAGTACTATAGAGGTGTATGCGACTTTGCCCAGGAAGAACAAGTCGCCCAATGAATCTCCTGAGAAGAACAAGAATGATATTGATGTTTACCGTTCCTATCTAAGCCGACAGCGATCTCAGGCCAACACGTCCACCCAAGTCGCACATAGTGCTGGTAACACAGACAAACCGAAGCCCACTGTTCCAGTAAGATCTGACTCACTCTCCCCAAACTCAACACCGGTGAAAGCAACTGTTCTTGAAGCCAAGCAGACTGTCAGCCTAGCAAATGAGAACAGGAATACCATTCAGCCACCAGGGGAGGCAAATCCACCTAGTGCAGGTGATAAGAATACTCATTCAGTGCTTAATCAGCAAAATTCACAACTTGTGAGTGGGCCAAGTCAAGTGTTGCATACAAACAGTGCCAACCAATCAACATCTTACCAAACAAGAACAGACAACAGAGGGCAGCATGTACACTCTTTAGTTCACCAACCACCTCCAGCCCCCCAGTCTAGAAGTTCTCAGATGAAACAGACTTCGGCAGGTATAGTGTACGAGAGACGTGCATCTAATTATGATTATCCTGATAAAGATGCAGTGTACAATCACAGACAGTTGGGGAGTAGCGGCCGAAACATCAACCCTGACTATGACTACCCTGAACGTTATTGCAAGCAGGTTGGCAGCCGTCGCCCTGAGACGTACCACTCTCAGCCACAGCAGTCCTATACCCAGCCCTTCCAGCAGGCCCAGAATACCCAGCCCTTCCAGCAGGCCCAGAGTACCCAGCCAATCCAACAGGCCCAGAGTAGAGACATGATTATTCCTCCTTACCAGCCTCCATCAGGACAACAACATCCGCCATCGTACCAACAGCACTTCCAGAGGTCACGCAGCACGCAGCCAGTAGCACCACCGAACAATTACAGAACTCCTGATCAGTACCAGACTTCTCAGCACTTTTATCGCAGTGTCAGTCAACCATCTTTTTCAAACTCTCAGCATCAAAAACAAATGCCTTCTCGACGCCCTGTAGAAGTAATCCAACCACCAGATGGAGTCCCCGTCCACATGCAGACTGCCAGTTTCTCAAGCAATTCATCATCAAACACGGTGAAGAGCCAACAGAATACAATCAGTCAGTCGAACCTGCCATCAAAGAGTAGGAATCGTCCGTCCAGTGCTGTTGCTGCTAACAGGAGGCTCTCATCACAGACTAGCAGTAACTATCACGATCCAAGGGAAGTAAAAGTGGGAGATTTGAAGAGATACAAAAGTACCCCTTCAATGTGAGTGAATTTATTATTTTCAGTTCTGGCAATTGCTTCCCCTTACAGTTGTGCTGATTAAAACCTAGTTAGAATTGCATTTTCTTAATATTATTTGAATGAAAGTTCTGGTCAGTGGCTCTGTTTTTCAAATTAAGGTAATTAGCTTATCAACTGATAAGATCCATACATTCCTACAGCTACGAGGAATACACAAAGTGCATACACTGAGTAACTGATGTTTTTTACTCCAAAATCTGAACTAAAAGGAATGTCTCACTCTAAGTATGTTCTGTCAGCTGTGCTTCATGTGACGCTTAACTATGTTCTTCTGCAGAAGTGTGCCATCTGACCATGATACCCTAACAGACTCGGCAGATGTTAGTGAGCATCCTAACGTTAGTGTGAAAGAGAGGCTACGTGCTCTGGAGAATCAACAAATGGACGTGTTCCGCAAGCAACAAGGGTGGTTATCTCAAAAGGGCATGGAAGGTTGGTCTTAAAATGGATTTATGGCTAGGATTGAGGAGATAGTGTTCGCGCAACTTGATGTACTCTGTGCTTCATTGCCTCACAAATGAACTTTAGCTATGTTACATAGTTATGACATTCTGATCTTTTATTTTCTAATTCCATCTTTTACACTTTTCCAATCTTTAGACATTGAGCTGTCTTCTGTAACTTATCTTGTTGCGATATGACCTTTTGTCAAGAATACTTTATCATAAACTAATGGGGAACTTGGTGCAAGGGTATTGTCTTGTATCATATGAGACTGCAATTCCCATTCAACATGTGGTGCAGGTATATGCTCTTTATAACACAGACTTGATCATGCACTTTATGTCGGTCTGTGTCGATAACTAACACCTATTTCTGGTTTTTCTCTGCGCTCCACAGGACCCTGTCCTCCTGCCGTAAGTACCACTTGAGCATGGCAATTTTGCGTGCATGTTGTTTTCTCTGCATGTTCACTAGCCCTTCAGTTTGAACAGTTTTCTAGTTGAGAGCTGCTGACAGCTATTGATTTCCATATGATTGTAGATTGTAACAGTTACATGGTTACTCTGAAAAGTGCACCAGCATGCTTTGGAGTGGCCTCAGCATTATTAAGCTTCGTTCTCCTTGTGTTTCAACTATCAAGTGTTGAGTGTCTGTCAAATATGTATTTTTAGGCAATTTCTTATGGTACGAAGTGTGATGATTGGTTATTTTCGGTATCATTGAGGACTCTTAAATCAGCTATTAAATTACTGTGGTTGTGGGTTGAATAATTTCCAAGACCTTCGGTATTCCTAGAATTTCCAAAAAGCCCGAGATGAGCTGTCCTTTTATTGTTTTGTTGTGGTGTGGATACAACCCCTTCCTGTTAATATAGATTTATTTTCTATAGTGTTCAAATATAATAGTTGTTTGGAGAGTGGTATAATGTTTCACAGCTAGGAAAATTCCTGACAAAGCCTAGGTATTCTCGTATCACTTTTCCCCGTCCAATCCTGCCTCTATGTTACCCTTGTCTTTATTGTTAGAACATTGTTTTCAAAATGGTTAATGAAGACGTGGCCTGTTGGATATTTGATGTTGTCATGACGATAGTAAGAGAAACTGTTTGCTGTTAACCTTTGCCTCTTGTTCATTTTTACGACTTGCAAGTTTGTGTAATATTATTTTTTGATTCCTTCATTTCGTCCTTATCTTTTGTATCAATGGATGGTGCAAAAATTGACTAACACTTGTGAATTNTAGGCAATTTCTTATGGTACGAAGTGTGATGATTGGTTATTTTCGGTATCATTGAGGACTCTTAAATCAGCTATTAAATTACTGTGGTTGTGGGTTGAATAATTTCCAAGACCTTCGGTATTCCTAGAATTTCCAAAAAGCCCGAGATGAGCTGTCCTTTTATTGTTTTGTTGTGGTGTGGATACAACCCCTTCCTGTTAATATAGATTTATTTTCTATAGTGTTCAAATATAATAGTTGTTTGGAGAGTGGTATAATGTTTCACAGCTAGGAAAATTCCTGACAAAGCCTAGGTATTCTCGTATCACTTTTCCCCGTCCAATCCTGCCTCTATGTTTCCCTTGTCTTTATTGTTAGACCATTGTTTTCAAAATGGTTAATGAAGACGTGGCCTGTTGGATATTTGATGTTGTCATGACGATAGTAAGAGAAACTGTTTGCTGTTAACCTTTGCCTCTTGTTCATTTTTACGACTTGCAAGTTTATGTAATATTATTTTTTGATTCCTTCATTTCGTCCTTATCTTTTGTATCAATGGATGGTGCAAAAATTGACTAACACTTGTGAATTGTACGCTATCAGTCAGTTTAACCATGTTTGTAATGTGGTAAGATTACCCTTCACCCCTCTGTGTTTGTGGTAAGATTACCATTCACCCCTCTGTGTTTGTGGTAAGATTACCCTTCACCCCTCTGTGTTTCATGTAAGTGCATCATTGGATTCGAACTACCATCATCTGGGCTGGTCAGTGCGTATAGTTCATTACTTGCAATTAACATTGTTATAAACAGTGTGTGTCTATCAAACAAGAAGAATGAATGCAACTGACCATCATAACTTATTTTTCAAAATTAAAAAATAACTGTTGCCTATTTTCAAGTTTTCAAAATCCGGTGCGCCGTAGGCAAAGTTATTGAGAATTTAGTGCACAACAACAATGAAGAAGTGCCTTGTGAAGTCATCCCACTTGTGGCTCTCAGCACCAAGCCAAATTCACCTCAGTCTGGATTTTAACCCTGGACTTCCATTATGGTGACTGATAGCGTACTTTTCATGGCATGAATTACTTAAATCCCATAATTTCCATTTCATTGCTTGCTTTTAACTCCACTTTCATCAATACGGTACAAGTTCATTCATTGTGTTGTTTCTTTTAGGTTTCTTCATCAACTAATACTTCTTCACTGAAACTTCTCTGTCAGTTTTTTCGGAAATCCGAATAAGCCAGGAATTGTTCAAATGGCATAAACTGCGTGCTTTCTGTCAAAAAACAAGTTTTGGTTTAGGGCACTTACCTTTTAGGCCTTGTTCCTTACTCAATTTTGAAGTTATGTCTGGTCTTTAGAAGAACTAACAGTTTGTTCTTTCTTTATTTCATGAGCTTATTGGGAAAACTACTGACGGAACTACCAGTTCTTTCAAGCCTAGGAATCATACAACTTTTTGACTAAGGAACCAATTTGTGTCCCAATTCATAACCCTAAGTGGCCTAAATAGAAACTTTTTTCGAGAGAAAGCATCGCTTTCATGTGTTTTTGAGGTTTACTTTTTTATTATTTAGTTGAACACTGGAGGTAATTCCAGATGAAATCTAGATAAATGATACTGAACCTTTTAGGGTTGTGAATTACCTTTTTGCTAAATACGTAAGGTAATTCGTACTAAGATTAGCCATTTTTTCTAGGTTTCAAGAGAGGATTGTCCCGCAGTGAACAGCGGCTGCACATCTACAGTTGATACATCTGCAGATGTACCTCCTCCTCTACCAGCGAAGAAGAACAGAAAAACGGCTGATGTCCATGCGCTTCCTGTGAAGAAAGATCTGGTAGATGGCAGCTGTGATTGGTCACAACAGTTGTCCAATGCTCCATCTTCTGACAAAATTGTTGAACAGTGGCTGCAGAACAGCCCAACTAAGATGAAGACGGAACCTGACACTACTGAAAAGAAGGTGGCTAGTGTTCGATCGCTGAGGTCAAAGTTTGAGAACTTAACCTCAGATTGTCATGGTGATGAGGTTAGTCTAACTAGCAGCAATAGTGAAAACCCAAATACAAATGTCTCCACTGTGCCTGGTAAAAAGAAAAAGCCAAAACGCAAGAAGTCTGTGACATTTTCTGATAGCATAGCTCTGATAACTGAGGCTGAAGATGTTCCTGCAAATATGGAGTACCTTTTGGAATGGGCGTTAAAAAGCCAAGACAGAATGAAGGAGGGGAAGTATGTTATAGTGACTAAACCCAACACAGCGGAGAGTTGCGAGGAAGCCGGTAGTAATTCATTACTCAAGGAAAAAAGCGAGAAGATGTTGGGATATGATTCAGACTGCGAGGACAATACTAGTGATTCGTGTGATAGTTCTGAAGATACAGGCAACAACAAGCTGATTCGCTGTTGCTTATGTCGTAAGGCAAAGGTTGATGTTTCTCAATCTTACTGTGAAAAATGTAAGCTGTACTTTGCAAGACTACAAAAAAGCTCTGTATAAATATTGCTACTTTTACTGTGCATAACATTTTTATGTTTTGCTATTGCTTTGCTTTTTTGTCTTCTTCCGTTTCGTGGAATTCTATTAGCTCTTGTGTTTTGATATTTTGAATTAAAGTGTATTTGATTTGCTGTTACTGTAGAAATATTTGATTATTTATTTTTATTTGAGAATAATTTTATCCTAGCTTTTACACCAATATTTTAAGCAGTTTTCCATGCTGGAGTCTTGCATGTAGTAGTTGTACTAGTAGTGACATCTAGTGGGGATTCAGGAGTAAAAGGGCTGGGGCCTGTTCCTAGAAACCAACTTAAATTCATTTTTTACTAAAGTCTAAGATTTGTCTCGACCTCTAAACTTTGAAACTTCCACAACCAGTAAGTTACATCAAATTTAAGACAAAATTTAAGTCAAAAACTAAGTCAAACTTAGGATCATTTTCTTGGACTGGTTCATTTTCTCGGAGTGGACTTAAGATTTAAGTTCTATCTTAAAACTGACTCATAGTTTAAGATTTGTCTTAGCTAAGTCATTTTTCTTGCAATGGGCCCCAGGTTTGTTATCTGTGATAAACTGTGTTGGCAATTTCAGTTTGCTTTGCATAGAACACCAATTGAAACATATCATTTCTGGGTGTACATATCATTTGTTTGTGGTATTTTTGTTCTTTATTTGTTTTCTTTGTGTAATGGATACCATTGTGCTTTGTGTCATCCGTCCTGTTGGGGACCATACTACAGATTATTCTTTGTGTAAGATGCATTATGGGATGCTACGTCCTATGTAAGGTTTTGTATAATTATTGCCTGGCATGTTATTGCATTAACATTCGTGGTTCTGTGTATATAATTGTTAATTATGAGGAATCATTAAAGTGCTTGATACATTCAATGTTTATTTTCTAAGATCTGTTATTTGCATACAATAAAATACTGCCTGTAATACCAAAGTGAAAACGAAGTGGGAAAGGAAATTGAAAGTTCCAAAAGTTGGCAGTAAACCAGTGCATAGATTTTGACATGTACCAATAAATTACCCTAGGATTTGTCCTACCTCGGATGTGTTCTGATATAATGTAGGACTGTATTTTGCACAATGTTTGGAAACTGGTGAAGTCTGTATTAATAATCATTGAACATGAAGTAAGTCTTGGGAATTCTTTGTGTTTGCTTGTAAAGGCCATTTTACACAACACATGTTACACTGGTTGCTAAATTACCCACGCTAGTGGCGAAATTGAATACCGTTCTCGGTAGGCTGTATTCCCCGCTCCGGCTCTGACTAAACACCGTGTATTGAGTATTGGGAATCACCTTGCACACATTGCCGTTACTTGAGCACTGACTACAATATGCGTTTATCTCACTCGACAGTTCCAGCGAGTCTTGACACTACTGTAGTGCACTGTCGCATTGACCAGAAGGCAACTTTTTAGCGTGGGCTTGAAAACGTTTTGCAGCAGTCGTGGTGTACTTAAAAACAAAAAGAGCATTTTAGACTCGTCGCACAGCATGTAAAGAACTTGTTCGCACATTTTATTCGGGGTGTAATTTGGATATTGTTTGTCTTAAATTTTCTCCACCTTGATGTACCTGCCAGTGGCGGATCTACGGGGG